>NNCF01132786.1:1661-19302 GCA_002313205.1 Laupala kohalensis
ATCCAATAAAAAATATTTATCAAATGCCAATTAGGAAGTTTAACCAATCCAGAACGAAACCATCATTTGTTTTTCCCGCGCTCAGCTATTATTACGACGTCAAGAAGCATTTGTTCTTCAAAAGACATTTCACATTTAGTAATCATTCACACGTTTCAGCTATAACTTTCATGTATTAAGAAGAGTAAGAGGTTTGCAGACAGACATGAAAGTGAATTTGTTTTTAAAAAAATTATTAAAGGAGTAAAAACGTATTAAGTAAAAATATGGAAGTGTTTCAGTTGCTTCGTTCACGTGAAAATCTTTTCCTAAAAAAAAAGTCGCACCGCGAGATAACGCATAGGGTGTGAGGTCGGCTGAGACAGACACTAGCGGTACGTACGGCATACGCTGACCTAAAATGCAAATACATGCTGCAAATAAAATCTAAATTTTCTGTATATTGCAAATAAACCACATGAACAACCAGGAAACCAAAAGCAACGATTTGATTGAGTATATTCGAACAGGTGCTCTTGTGTAAAATGGTCACGACACGCACAATATGATTCTGAAAACGTGAGTCACCATTTTGTAGTTCTAATTAAAGTGCAGCAGACAGCCCTAATGGTTGGATAATTTACTGCCAAGGGCAATTAAGATAGAGAACATAAGTTTCGTGACGTTCAACCAGTCATTAATCCATGAGATTCATGTTCCGTAATTATTAATTTTCCCATCTAGTTTTGAAAATATTCTGAAATTTCTGTTCTCCTTCCACAAGTAATTTACCTACATGATTAAAAAAAACAGTAAATCATTTAACACGATAAACTCAACTTAAGATGATTATGTAACACTAATAACGAAATAGATAAATAATCAAAAATGTACAAAAATATTTTCAATTACAAACTCAGACTTTAAAAGACAAAACTCTAAGTTATTAAAAGCAGGAGCTGTAGTGCATCATTGACATTCATCGTGAAAATGACACATACAACACGAACAGGAAATCACCTTTACCACCACAGACTAACGAACTTTTATGTTGGCACTTCACTTGGCACGCGTATTCGCTTTATTTGGCTAAATATTTGACCTTCTCACAAACATTACTTAGATGATATCCTCACACGGTCCAAACACGACATTAGGTGGCAGAAAGAGAACACAGGAATTACAAGACGACAAACATGTAAGGTCTCTTCTGATGTAAACATGACTCCATAAATATATAAATGAAAAGAAAAATGTTGGAACATGCAAATGACCCAATAAAGCCACATACGTTCTTAAACCAATGGTGGATGGGTTGTACACGATATAATTCGAGAAATATTTACAGTGCTTAAATTTCCCAAGTTTCGATCCATATTAAAAAATTGTAGAAAAGTCAAAACATAAGATAAAGAACCAGGGTATCAACAAATCTCGTTCGCGCGCTCTATTGACTTTTTTAAAACTAAAATTTGACATCTGAAAATTCTAGAGCGGGTGTTTCGATAAGATGCAGTAATTACTCTGCTTGCAAATGCGCATTAAATTGGTTCCTCCGTTTTGTCAAAACCGTTGAGCGCGGACTAATTCCGAGAAGCAACTAGTTGAGTTCACGGAACCTCATTCGGTTTTCTCCAGAGCTCAAAACCTCGCGTTAGCAATACTTTCATTACACCACGTACACGAGACAGTAAAAATAATAATAACAAATATTTTTTTTCAGTATCACATGATCGCAAATCCAAATTTTCAAAACCTGGTTCAATATTATGTACTTGTTTCTCCCGGACATACAAGTTTATACTGGCTCAAGTCGCAGAGGCCTACGTTTACATGTTTCAATACTGATTATTATGATATGAAAAGTACCTAACATTTAACGCTGAGTGAAGATGATTAATTTTTTAACAATTCCGAACTGGCTTACCTCCGAGCAATTGGAAAGTACCGTCGAGAACAGAATAAGATAGAAAACCCGCCACTGAAGTAATTGGCCTATCTTTAAACGAAGAACATAATCAAATAGCGTTTCCACAATGTCTGCAAATTTGGGAACATTCAGCACCCACGTTCACATTTTAACTCACATCCAGATTTTAGCTCATCATTTTTTACCACCATCATCTGGATAATTTTATCTCATTTTGCCCGGCGTTGCCCGGTTCCCTTATACAATATTCTGAATACATTATAGTTTCGATATTTCCCTATTTTCGTTACAATCAATTTTCATTTAACGAACAATAATACACACAATTTCGTTTTTGACGTACACGTACTTACGAATAATTTGAACATCCTGGCAAAAGGAAAAATAATTTAAAAATCCACCCAGTGGATTTTCCGCCTCACGTAACGTAATTGAACTCAACGAACACATTAGTAAGATTTCCAGTCAACAGTTATGCGAGTGAAGATTCACATCTCTTTGTTAGTAGCCTATTTTAATTATTTTGTGCTTATCTTTTTAATATTAGGAAGGTTCCTTGAAAATGTTTAAAATAATTTCATCAGTTACTCCTACCGCTTTTCATACCAGAAAAAAATCCGTAGAATTCTCTTTTATTAGAAAAAATATTATACTCATCAGATAATTTGAATAATCTGTTGTTTAAATCACTGTATCTTTAATCATTTACTTTATATAAGAATTAACTAATAGATTTTAATCATACTTTGCTTTTTCGTTGCAAAAATCCTTTAGAAGAGTTCTTTGAAATTTAAAATCATTTAAACTTTCGTTACTTTTCGGTTTACAAGCAACACACAACACAAATAATTCACTTTTATTATTATAGATTGTAGGCCTTAAATTTGGTGGTTTAACCACGAAACAATTTCGGTGTTAGGTTTCTCAGTCGTTCTTAAATTATTTTAGGCTTTTTTCTTTGGCTTCTGAATCCGGATTTCTAATTAGCTAACACGGAGAAAATAACAAAAAAAATCCACATTTTGAGTAGTTATTTCTATTTTGGCACAAAACAAGGTAATTAGAATATATAACTGGGTTTCTTAGTAGCTTGTAATGATTTTGGAGGTGCTAAATCCGAATTACGAATTACGACACGCAAGGCTGAAGCAACATGTTGAAAATATTAATATAATAGCAAAAAATAAGACACATTTCTATGGTTTGTGAAGATAAAAATACATCATTTTTTCAGAGAAATTTTATCGTTTTTTGTTTGTTTGTTTTTTTAGGCGATGAAGCCGAATTTCATATAATCAATATCGCAGAGGTGATGCAAAATTGTGAAAAAACAAAAATTCATTATTTGAATCAATGTATAAATATTTATATTATTCGATTTCTCACTAGTTCATTGGGTGCATAATTAAGATTTTGACTATTCTGTCCAGTCGCTGCGACACAACGTGGAGATAATACACAACAATTGCTAAAATTTTCCTTTCTTTGACAATTCTTGCATTAATCTTCAGAATGTAATGGACTGAAAAATTTTGAACGCATTAACGTAGTTAACTGTGAAAACTAACATCAACAATTATTTAAAATAAATCATTGATGAAAAGTTACCATATCATTAGTGAAGTGTGGAAACAGCAGAGTTTATAGAGGAGTAAACGTACCCAGTATTTATAATCAGATTCACACAAGGTTTCATCACATAGGGAAGTAGTGAAAAAGGATTTTTTTTAATTTCATAGTTAAATAATGTGTTTATTAAAGAAAATATCATATTAAGAGCTTATAAATTCTCCTTATCAACTAATGTACGTACAATGTCATCCTCATTCTGGATTGTACCGATGTTGGAGATGATGTGAATGAACAATTTTTTTGTAGAAAGTTTAAGTTTTAATTAGTTTTGAATATGTTTCTTAAAACTTATCTTTGATTTGTGGACTTTCTCAAATAAACAAGTCATATGATACTTAATTACAACACTAAACTTAACTACGTTCAAAAGCGTGTGTGTATCATCATAATTCTATGTCTTTATAATTAAACACTCATAAACCAGGAAACACATCCTTAAAATAAGATTCATTCGAACGTCATTTATAAACAAGAAAATACCAGAGATTATTTGCATTACCTCTCGTGTATATTCTTGAATATATTTGAATAGCATAAAACATGGGATAAGAGTAAAATGTTTAGAAAACCTAATTACTTTAACATGAAATCAGCACAAACGAGTCACGCACATACAGTGCAAGAAACTCACGAAGTACAATTAAGGACATCAATAAATAGGAGTCATATTGAAACAATACCAGTCTTTATCAGAAACATAATCGTAGAATTCCTTTGATCTCACATCACATTACATGAGAATATTATTACGAAATCAAAGACATGAGAGTGAAATTGATCAGACAACTACAACTTTAAAGTCACATTCTTACAAAAAGGTCTTCACATAAATTATCTGTGGAATAAAAGAACGATTTTTATAAATGTATCGCAAGTTAAAGAAACATATTTAGTAGATAAAAGATATGAAACGAAACATTAAAATAAAACATAATTACGTCAAAAACTTCATTTCAAAATATCCCTCTTGCTAAAAACAAGCAATAGATATAGAAGGACAGGAACGAAGAGATGAACGAGCTCATTCAAAAAAAGCATTAAAGTAGGAATTAACCCAATACCCAAAAGAAAAATCGCACCAAAGAACTCGCGCAAAGAAAGCACAAACGGCTGTTCATTATCTCTATCTATAGAACGTCATCTTAGCATACAGGAATTGCTTAACCAATACTCGTATAAATCACTTTCGATACTTGATAAGTGTTTCTGTTCAGGAATTCGTGTACAATGTGATTGTTTAGTGAATAAAATTTAAGCCATATTCTGAGAACTCTCTTTCGTTATATGCAAAGAACCAATGCATTCTCTTAAAAAAAACGCTCTTTCACAAATTAAAAATATATTTGCGGTACCATTATTCCGTATTCTTGATTGGCACAAATAACATGAATGTGGTTCACAACTTTCTGAACAGAATCATAGTAAATTGTTTGTAAACGATATCTATCTCTTAAGTTACATGTGTAAAAACTAGGCGCATACAGCTGTTCTGTAATCAGCTGATCCTTTGTGAGGTTGGTGTTTGATGGTGTACGCTAAACTTCGTCTAGACGTAATGGGATTGACAAAGCTGTATTTACGTTTTTTATCAAACAAAATCTTTGGATCAATAATGTAAATATTTTAAAGTTGGAAAATTCAAAAACATGTCTAATTTGTGGTTGATTCTTGTCACATGCAAGACTTTGCGGTGAACAAAAACTTGAAAGTACAATTATGTTTTTCTATTCTTCAGTTGTAACCTACAAGGAGGCGATTAAAAATATATAAGGTTCTATACTCTACCAAAAGTTCAGTCAAATCCAGCATCAAATTAGTATTAAATTCTTTACTGTGTTGTGAGGGGCACGTGTGCACTGTAATTGAGGACGGTATGACATGACACAGGAAGTATCGAGGACAGTAGGCCGGGATGACGCGGGTTATAGAGTCATACGCAGTTTGTACTGCTTTTTGACAATAAATTTATTTATATATATATATATATATATATATCATGGGGGGAGACTCGGGCTCTCTCACTAGTCTGTCCCGACTCACTCCGCTCACGCATCTGAGCCACTCCGCTCAGCGTCCTTCGAGACCACGACCGCTACGACGTCCTTTGGGACGCGGGAGTCGATCACCCGGTGCCGAGGCGCGGACCGGCTATCTCGGAGTCCTGCAACTGGAGTCATGTTCAACAACGCCGATCTTCCGAATACGAGCCTCGTTACTGCCTGTCGCCGTGCCATCGACCGTTAGTGAGTATTAAACTACCTTCTTCGCATATGGAGTTTGCTTGCCAGATCTCGCCAACCTCGAAATCCTTCTCCCCCCCCTAAACCTTACCATCCCTTCCTTCCTTCACCAATCCCCCTTGTCGCCTCCAGTTAACCCTGGCTACCGCTCGACAGCGCTAACTACAAATGAGTCCACGACAACTGGTGTCAGAGTGGGGTAATATTTCCCGCAGACCTCTCGGGATTTGGGTTTCTCTCAAAATATAACGACAAGTAATTGTCGGTTTAAGTTCTGTAGAAACCTTGCGAGATGAATGGGTCGTGGCTTTTGCCAAATAATTTTTTTTTCTCCCTTTGGTTTGATCATGTTTATGGGTTTTGTTTTCGGTAATGTTTTATAATTTTTAACTCATTGTGGTAACGTAGTTTTTAAATAGGGAATAAGATTGGGAAATTCTTAGTATTTTTTAATGGTATTATGTGGTGGTTATGTTAGCAGTGATACAGAAACGTAATATGTTTTAAAAGGGGACAGGAAAAATTTATTTGCGAAATAATTCAGGTCAAGAGTAAAAAACAACGGTAAAATCGCAAGTCAAAGTCAAGCGACAAGGAACTAGTTCAAGAACGGGAGAAGTAGGTTACCAACCCACATTCCCAAGTCCAAGCAGTTCTCAGCAGCAAATACCATGAGTGTGCAAGAAGCGCATATTTCTGTGCACTGGCAAGACAGCACGAGTTCGATTTTTTCTTTTGTACATTAACGAGGAATCAGTTTGGGAAATCAACATTAGGTTATGGGTGATATTTTTCTGTCTATATTAATAAGGAATTATTTTTTGGGGATCAACATAAGTTATAAAGTAATTTGTGTTTTTTTAATTATTTAGATTAATATGGAAATATTGTAGTGGATCAACATACGTTTTATAGGCGATTAGTGAAAGTTAGATTGTATTCTTAGTAGAAAGTGAGAGATATAAAAATGGATTTACCATTCACTTGGGAATTAGGGGTGAGTGACAATAAAATGATAGACTGGGGAAATACGATTAATATTTTGGAAACAGATAAATCAGACGACTCGGGATCACCGGTAGGGAAACCAGGTCCAAGTAAATTGTGTACTCCGACGACGGGATTTACCAGTAATGTCACGCTTATTTCAAGCTTCTCGAGGGATGATGAGCTCTCTGTAGAAACATTTCTCGAAAGAATAAAAATAATCAGCCATTTTAATACATGGAGCGAAAAACAAACATTGGCAGCTGCTCGTCTCAGGGTGACGGGAACAGCCGCTTACTTCGTACAAAGCAACTCCCATATCTGGGAGTCGTACAAGATATTTAGTTCGGGAATAAGAAATAGGTTCACTCCTAAAGTATCTAGAATAGCATTAGAGAAGGTTTTTTTGAAACTTTGTTCAAAGACAGTCAGGACCGGTCGTCGAATTTTCAATGAGACTGAGAAAAATTTGTAGGCAGTTAATAGGGACGTATGGAAATTTAGACAGGGCCGTCATCGAAGAAATTTTTGATGAAAGGCTATTATCACAATTTTCGGCAGGATTAAAGCCTGAGTTGGGGCGTTTTGTTTCGGTACGGGAACCGATGAATGCGTTTTGTTTCGGTACGGGAACCGATGATTCTGCAAGCAGAATCATATGAACTTTTAGAGGAACAATTGTTACGAGGTTATTCGGCGATGGGAGACGCGAGTTACGTATCAGCTGTGAAGCCCGCGCATACGCCACAAGTCAGCGCACCTCCGCCGCCACGCCGAGTCTGAATTCCACGGTCGAGCTATCAGCGAGACTCCGTAACTAAGAACAGAAGCGTTCGTTGCTTCCGTTGCAATTCGCGCGGACAGTTCGCAAACAGCTGTAGATCGCAGCTACCAACTTGTAGTGTTTGTGGAAAGGAACACAACGTGTCAGAGTGTCCATTCAAATTTTGCATTTTATGTGAACAAAAAGGACACCTCTTTCTGACGTGCCAAAAAAACGGACAAGCGCCGGTCATACGCCAGGAAAGTCAATGATAATCCTTGCGATACAGCCGTCAGTCGGTCAGAAGTTGAGAATAGAAATTCGGGAAGAACAATTTAAGTTTCTAATAGACACAGGCGTTTCGGTATCTTAATTATGTGCAAAGAAATTCCCGAAAAATAAACAGAAATTACGACAATATACGAGTTTAATTCGAAGTGCTTCGGGACATGTTTTAGACGTTTGGGGACAGAGTAGAGTGGAAATGACAATTGAAGGTAAAATATATGAACATTATCTGTAGTGAATTATCTAGGACCTACTCATTATGACGGATTGGAATGTCTGGCTGTCGTAGAAATGGTAAAGAAATTTAGAATCCATTTACTGGGTCGTGCTTTTATTTTGGTAACTGATCATAAAGCACTTAAGTGGTTATTAACTCAGTCAGAACCTAGTCCTAAATTGGCTAGTTGGATTTTACATTTATCAGAATATACTTTTTTTCTGTGCAATACTGACCAGGAGTGCAGATTCCACATGCGGACGCACTATCTCGGATGGGCAGTAGAGTTTGGGCAACCTTTAGGGAAGAAAATCAGTACGAACAAGTGTGGGACTGGGACCGTATTAGAAGAGAACAGATCAGGTGTAGGAGTTTGGAAAAACAGTTTCAGCTAGCACTTAACAGTCAAGCAGGGTATTTTGTAAATGAATACGAGATATTATGGAAAATGCATGTGCCTCCACCAAGAGCGGTGATTTCCATATGTGCGCCAAGAACAATGCTTGGGCACGTATTGGAAAGATGCCACAAGTGTCACTTGGCAGGTCACAGAGGGGTCGCAGCAACGTTGGGTTTAGTGAAAAGGCATTTTAATTGGAAGGGCGTGCATGGGGACGTGAAAAGATACGTAGGAAATTGTTTAGAATGTAGAGCACGGAGAGGTGTTAAGAAGTCTCCGCCAGTACAAAGTGTAGAAAAATGTAAAAAACAATTTGGGAAAATATCGCTGGACGTGGTAGGACAGTTAACGATATCTGAGAGAGGGAACAGATACATCTTAACATGCCAAGACAATTTCACGCGCTACCCGGAAGCTGTTTCCATTCCCAATCAAGCAGCAGAGAGTGGCGAGAACCTTTGTAGAACAGGTAGTGTGTAGACACGGTGTACCGGAAGTCTTACTGACGGACAGGGGGACGAATTTCACGTCCAAACTAATGGAAGAGATTTGTAGGTTACTAGAAGTCAGACAAATTTTCACTTCTCCATACAATCCAGCAGCAAATGGGAGAATCGAGCGAGCACATCAATCGTTCGACGCTGTTATTTCATATTATATAATCAAGGACATCGTAACTGGGATGACCAGTTACCTTTTGCGTTGTTCGTTTTTAGGAATTCAGTGAACCGAGTGACGAAATTCAATCCATCTGTGTTGACATATGGAAGGGAGCTCACATTTCCTTGGGAAACAATACTTCTTCTTCCCATGAAAAAGTATAAAGACGAGCAAACGTATTTTGATACCGTAGTAGGGAATTTACAAATAGCGCACGAGGAAGTCGCGAGATTTGAGAGGGAAAGGTCGCAGATAGAAATGGAAAAAATAAATGGAAATTAGTATCTCCTACCGATTGGGGAGGAGCAGTGGGTATTACTGCGGAATTTCAAGCTAGGAGCAGGGGAGTCCAGAAAATTGATGTTGAGATGGGAGGGCCCATATGTCGTGCGAACAGTTAAGACACCAGTCACTTTTGACATAGAACACGTTTACGGGGCGCAAAGGAAAGGCGCATCATCGGAATTTACTAGTAGTGCCGGGAGGGGGTATGGAGGAAGAAGTGCCTGGGGTTGTCTTGCCAGGGAGCAGAGCTCACAGGGCAGGGCACGGCGCGTGTAAAAGCAGAGGAGGGAGTACGGGTCACATATGACTAGGTCTCCGTACAACCTGCGTCCCAGGGCGAGACATAAAATAATAATGATTTAGATTGTGCAGGAAGAAGCCACCACGAGTCAAGGGGATACCAGTACCAGGGAGCAGGCGGGAAGCAGCCCGCACGACACAAGTGTTGGAGCAGTTGCGGAGTGCCTAGGGGTCAAGTAAGGACGGCGTGCAGAGTCGCCAGCAACGCTTGCAAGTGGCGCCTGCTAGCCAACCAGCCGGCGAGAGACAGTCGCACGGTTCCAGGGTACTGGAGGACTGTACCAGAGCTACTGCCGGGAGGGTGAAGAGCTCAGGGAGCCGGGAACGAGCCAACGGACGAAAGGTGACACAGGAGACGTCTGGGAGCGAACGAGGAGGAAGTGAGCGAGTCGGTAGGTCGTAATATAGTCAGGACACCTGACTCTTCATATCTAGCGGTGTCAGGGGTCATCACTCAATTTTTATTCCTGGGAAGGGATGCGCTGGACAACTGACGCGAGCAAGCGGTCACAGTGTGCCCGGATTCCAGGTCTTTGCTCAGTCCTGTAGTATCGCGGCGTTTACGAACAACACGAAACTGATGGAAAAATATTGCGACATCAGCGTGGCGAAAACGCCCTATGAACTCTTCGCATCAGGGGAAGAAGCGGGAAACTGATATTTCGCTGTAAGTGGAGAAACGTGGCTAAACGTGACTTGTAAGGGACATCATTCTAACATTAAATTACAAGAAGGGAGTTTTCTTCTTCCGTTCGGTTGCATGGGTCGGTCCCCCACACAAATTCATCCACCCATTTTTTCAAATGTGCAATATTCAATGCCATCAGTGGTACCGACAGTGCAGTCCTGGAACCTTGGGGTTACTAATGTGTCCACTTTCACGGTGCAAGAGAAGGGAATTGTCGACGAACTTTTAGAATTAATTAAAAGTAAGAACACACACAGGGTACCGTCCGTTCCGATGGAAAAAGTACGGAGGCATTATCACTATGGGCACAGTATCAAGAAAGTGCTATCACGGGAAAGATAACATCTCGGGGTTGTTATATAATACCAGGTATAGTCGTGTGTATAATACTGAGCTGGGGTATAAGAAAGTGCGTCAAAAAGAAAAACAGACCGCAGGAAACAATACCGTTGTCAGTGGTTAATATGGCGCCAGCTCCAATACAAACACCACTATTTCCAAATTTGTAAATAGACTAAGTGAATATTGTAAATGTGAGTTTTTCTTATATGTCTCTGTGTAAATAAAGTAAAATGTAAAGATTTTGAGGGAGTGTAAACAAGACAAGTTATTGGTAATAATATTTTGTTGTGTCAGTGTAAATAGGTGAAAAAGCACAAAATATATTTTATTGGTTTTCCTTGTGTAGAAAAAAAACTAAGAATGTACAGTTAGTAATGCAGGTTAAGCTTTAAAGGGTTATGGGAGGACAAGCGAAAAAGAAAAAAAATCTTAATAATGTTGTATGTCTAGTATTTTTTGGTTATATTTTGTGAATTATAGGGATTTTTTTCTAAGATATATAAATTGGCAAAAAACAGACAAAGTAGACAGGAGTAAATTTAGATTTTAGAGCGTATGCGCGAAGATCTGTGAAAATTTTTGTTTTGTTTTGTTATGTTTTGATTATTGTATTGTGTAACTACACAGGTGACCTCACAATACCAGACTTCTTCACTTTTTTGGAAAAAGGGGGATATGTTGTGAGGCGCACGTGTGCACAGTAATGGAGGACAGTATGGCACGATACAGGCAGTATCGAGGTCAGTAGGCCGCGATGACGCGTATTATAGGGTCAAAAAATATACCACGGAAGAAGACTCGGGATCTCTCACTCGTCTGTCCCGACTCACTCCGCTCACGCATCTGAGCCACCTCGCTACGCGTCTTTCGAGACCACGACCGCTACGACGTCCTTTGGGACGCGGGAGTCGATCACCCGGTGACGAGGTGCGGACCGGTTATTTCGGAGTCCTGCAACTGGAGTCATGTTCAACAACGCCGATCTTCCGAATACGAGCCTCGTTACTGCCTGTCGCCGTGCCATCGACCGTTAGTGAGTATTAAACTACCTTCTTCGCATATGGAGTTTGCTTGCCAGATCTCGCCAACCTCGAAATCCTTCTCCCCCCCCTAAACCTTACCATCCCTTCCTTCCTTCACCAATCCCCCTTGTCGCCTCCAGTTAACCCTGGCTACCGCACGACAGCGCTAACTACAACGGAATCCACGACAATTGTCAAAATAATATTGTATAAAATAAGAAACATTCCGAGCGATGTGAGCAGCAACTCACAAATAGAAGTTGGTTACAAATACAAATAAAAATTCATTGGAAATTGCGGCAAGCGTAATAAAAATTACATAGCTTGAAAAGTGTTTTGCACGAAGGGTGCATCGCATTATTTTCATAAAGTTTGGGAAGCAACTCTGTATAACACTTGAATAAATCTTAGTGCCGCTATAAATGAATAAAGTGATAAGAAGAATATTCCATGCGTTCCTCTCTAAGTTTGTGTTTGTTAGGATAGCCTATGACCTTTCGCTTTGATATGAATCGTAGCATAGTACACTAATGGTCCTACAGTTTGCTAGATCGCAAGTTATTCTTTGTATCTCGGCAGTTGTCCCCTGTATTCAGTCAAGCGCATATTGAATATAGATCAGTGCGTCTACATGACCTATTTACAAGCCGTGTTCTGTAACATTCTTCGTGAGGTGCAGATTATTGAGCATGGTCATCTAGCTGGTTACGGTTCGTATTGGAAAGTTTGTGACAAGAACAGAATTATTTCGGTCGTTGTAAACAACCAGAGCGAATCTCTGTAACTATTCGAAGCAAACCCTTGTAATCCCCAAGGACATTTTACACAAGGAGACGTGTCTCGGGAATACTTCACTGAGTCAAGAATAGTAGAGCATTGATAGGGCGACCAGAAAAAGTGTATCGACGCGAGTTCTAGTTAACAAGGATTGTGATAACTTCTATGATTCGTGAAAATGTTTGCGCACACCCTACTTATCAGAGTACTCTTGTTTCATTTTGTAATGAAGACACATCGCTAGCAACCGCTCTCAGAAAACGGTCATTGTCGAATTCATTCACTGCGACCCAATTAATTCCACGATAAAATTAAAAAATTATCTACGAATGAAATTATTAAACTACTCTATTTTAGATATTCGTTTTAATCATTCAATCATGTCCTTAGACTACGTACTGCTCAACAAGTGCTGCGACATAGATTGCCTGGAAAGTGAATGTGAAGTGTCATAGTTTGTCTACACTGTGTGCTAGATTAAATAGAAGAAAATTTGACCGACCCATCGGGGCTGAAATACAGGCAATTAAATAAATAATTCGATACCAATGGCGCCAATTGTCACGAGAAATTTGTGACACGGTAACATGGATTTCTCATTTGACCGTGACAAAATATTACTTACAACACAAAAGGAAAACTATTTACAAATGCCTATCTAATTCGGTAAAAATTGGCCGCATTATTTAGAATTAAATAATTTCTGAAAAATGTATGTGTGACTCAATAGCAAATGACGTAAATAAAACTCCGGGGATTTCCGAAATTTCAACAAAACGTAGTATTGGTCAAGTAGTTTCTTCTCTTAGTGAAAGCTATCGGAGAAGAAATGCTGTAGCACACGAATTAGAAGAAAACATTGATTTTTTGAAATCAGAGTAGCGGTAAAAAGTCCTTTTTATATGCACACATGGAATATCGAACATATTAATGTGACTTAGACAATAAGGTTACACGGTGTATGCAACTTGCAAGTTGAATGAAAATGGATGACAGGGTCGAAAGGCGAACGGGATGACGCATTTGGAAAGCGCATAAGCGCGTTAAGCTCCAATGCCGATTTCGCATCCTTTCATTCAACATAATATAATTAATTCCATTAGCTGGTTAACGGTTACGTTAAAATCCTCACATAATGTCACCGATTCCTGCAATTTGGGTATCATAAATAGAGGATTCGCCCAATGACCACTTTTTATTAGTTTTAACACTTCTTGTTAAATAAAGCGAATTATTTTTTATCCTTTTTCTCGAATAGCAAACGGTACGTTTCTTGTATTACAGTATTTGACGACTGCATCGAGTCTTAGTTGCGTATGTGCTACAAAACCCTTGCATTTACCTAAACCGTCTCTAAAAAACCCTACATTCTCTTTGCACAGCTTGTAAAATTCTTGGAATGAAATTCCTTCCGATATCATTGTAACTTGCCCTTCATTCCCATCCTCAATTTTGGACTGGAATATATTAGAATTTTCATTTCAAAAAATATTATTGACCTCGTACAAGTTTACGACAATTAATTTAATCTTCATCACTATTCCCTTATACTTAGCCTCCACAAACACGCACTCCCGTATTGAAATTTCCTGTTTTCTATATGAACGCAATTTATTCTGCACTCTATATATGGTATGTGTGGTGACCCGTTCTCCCGTATGTTGTCATATTAATAAGAGTCACTATTACTCCAATATCTTCTACAAGTTCAATTACTTTGTTCTTAGTTTCCAACTTTACAGTGCTTCTTTTCATTGATTGTTCCATCACCTGTACTTCTTCAACGCTCATTCTGTCTCATTCATCCTTCCTTTCGTCCCGTAATCGTTCGGTCGTCCTCTATTTTCTGACGCGTTTCCTCGCTAATCAATACTATCAGTCTCTTCTCCTACATAGAAATCTCTTAAATTGCGGTGAAGCTTATTGATAGGTAACAGATTTATTTTGGGTCTCGCAAGTTCAATGTGGATGGAAGACACGCCCGAGAGGCGAACGGGATGGTGCAGTTAGTAAGCGCATGAGTGCGCTAAGCTCAACGTCCCGAGTTCGAATCTCAAATCCCGTCTCTCATTTTCATTCAACAAAACATAATTAATCTTTTCCTCTTGTAATGTTTCCCAAAGACCCTTCTGTGATATGACCTCTCTTGCCGCAACTGAAGTATCCCTATCTAAATTGTTCACGTGAAAGTGTTTCGAAATACTTCGCACACAATTTAAACATATTCTTAAATCATTAGCTTTCGAAATTTCTAATGTGATTTACTGCTAAAACGTCCATACTTGTGATTCAAGATGCAGTGTTTGATGTCACAGATTCATTTTTAGCCATTAACATTTCTTTATCTAAGTTTGGATTTACATTTCTAATTGCCGTCCTTCTCACTCTTTTACACGGTGTGTGAAGAATCATCATGTCTCTAATTGATGAATCCTGATACGACGTGCCAACACCTTATTTACTACTTGTGAACTTTCATTCCCTGGCTACACCTCGTAATACAGCAGCCCTGTCTGCATACGTTTGATTTTCCTTAATTCTGCGTTGGAAAGATGTTAAATCTTGCTGCTAATACATGCACTCACTTGTCGAAATACTGGTTTAACTTTTTCACTAATTCCGTATAATTATATTCCGTGTGGCATTTATTCTGACACAACTTCGTTAATAACTGAAATATTTCGTGTCTAACCCATATTAACAAGAACACCGCAATCTATTGTAAAACATTCAGATCACATGAATTTATAATACACTTCATTCGACATTCTATATTTCAGAACAGTATAACTCAGGCGTTGCCTATGTACTATACCTTGCATCAGTGGACTTAAATAATGTTGATAAGAAATCAAAAAAATTATTTATATCTTAACTTACACAAATTTATTGGATACAAATTGAATTAATTCCACATTCATAAATTTCTTAAGTCAGTATAATTTTCTTCACTAAAGAAAGAACACAAATATTTACCACATAATATAGAAAAAAATTAGTAGGAAAATACTATTACAACTTATGAGATAAAATAATGTCTTTTACCTCTCCAAAATGCAGTGAAATTTGTTCATTGTTTATTGGATTTATACTTCACAGTAATAGAAAATATTCCAACGATATACCTGCTATGCAACAGAACGTAAAACTGCAAGTGCTGTGTGAAAGAGTTTCTCCATCCTTGTATACGACGTGAACTATTGTCAGTACTTAGGAAACATTACAACACTTTTCATGTCATAATAATCAATATTGAAACAAGTAAACGTAGACTTGCACGGTCCGAATCAGTAAAACGTTGTTTGTCCGGGACAGACAAGTACATAATACTGAATTTTTTTGGAATATTTGGATTTCCGAACATGTAACACTGAATAAAGCCATTTATTATTATTAATTTTACTTTCTCGTCTACGTGGTGTAATGAAAGTATTGCATGCACGATGTTTTGATCTCTCTAGAAAACCGAATATGTTTCCGTGAACTTAATTAGTAACTTTTCGAAATTACTCCGAGCACAACGATTTTGACAAAACGGAGGAACCAACTTAATGCACATTTGCATGCAGAGTAGTTACTGCCTCTTATCGAAACACCTGCTCTAGAATTTTTTTAAATCTCAATACATTTTCAGATGTCGAAGTATAGTTTTGAAAAAGTTCTAAGAATTATTTAATTTATTTTGCCCACTTATGTGTAATAAGTATGTATTACATCATAATAGGTAGTATTTTGCATCAAATATTTATATAGGCACAGTAACATAATTTGTGTCTGGTGCACAATCACATCAGTTTATAAGAATCCTGAAAACTATTCATTAATTGAAAATGTGAAACAGAGGTAAAATACAGTTTTTGAAAACTAAAACCAAGGATAATAAAATAAAAGAAAGAAAATTGACGCATGATACTACAATCCACCCAGAGATGCCGCCTCTTAATCCTATGACGCAAACGCCCCCCCCCCCCCAATTTCAGAGAGAATACCGCCCCAAAAAATCCCCCCACCTTTGCTTGGATTCACTTTCAAATCATTTCTAGAACTTTAGAAATATTTTACAACTTTATCCATCTGAAATTTTTTTCTAATTTTGGGCTAGACCCATGTAAAACATAAAAAAGAAAAAAGATGAGGCATTTAGCAGATTTGTCACTCTATTTTAAGAAATAAGTCCAGGAAATACTTCAAGAAAAATGTTGCATAATTTGTAAAATGAGTAGGTGTAAGTGACTACAAATATCCGTGATCGAAATTTATATTAAAGAATCCAGTTTCAACGTACAATTCGAGGAACGACAATTTTTGTTACTCTACTGCTCATACTTAAACCACTCGCAGTAATGAGTCACGCTTTCTCAGACAGTTCTCACGATACACTAGTCACACATCGTTTAGGATATTTTGATTATTTAATAATTTTTTAAATTTATATAATTGTTTTTGCAAATTTCTTTCCACTTCTCGTATCTAACAGTTTATAACTCACAAGAAAAGCAAAAACTATTGTCAACACAGTAAAAATTGATTAATCCAACACAAATCGGTTAAAGTACTATAACAAAAAAACACACAGGATTCCAAACGGTAAAAATAGGATAAAGAGACGAGATATTCAGCTCCGACCTTAACTACGCACAGTAAACGTATAAACTGGACGCAACGCAATGTATATTCAGTGCAACGCAGTTTTCAAAGGTCTCACCAAAATCTGTTGAGTAATCTCACCATTGCAAGATAGAGAAGCAGGAATGTATTGTCACTACTTCGTTCACGTGAAGGCGATAAGTCTGTTGTTGTTTTTATAGACATAAGATGACTACCGAGCCGTATCCCACGCTTTCGTCAGATTATTCAGCGGTCCAGACCTCTGCACAGCATGACTTTTTCCGATTTATTCATAAGATTCGAAAAGGAATTGAAATTATTTATCATGTTAAAATGTCCGCAAAGTTTAAAAATTAATAATACATTGTAATGATTTTAATTTTAATGTATGCATTTTAAAGGTATTTATGTTATTTAACTATCAAGTATTCCCAATTTTTTACAACTTCGATTTTTCGAACTCCTTCCCAAAAAAATTTCAATGACGCATTTGTCATGTCCCTTGTGGGCACCCCTGACTCCA
>NNCF01132788.1:0-43367 GCA_002313205.1 Laupala kohalensis
CAACTACTACCTCATATTGCTCCATGTAGATAAGCTTCGAAAGCACTCTAAATTTCCCGTTTACAAATATTACAAGAAATAAAATACTCAAATGATAGGCAAGTTAATTTCATTTTGAATTACACCAACAAACAGTCACCAATACCATCGATAATTATTGTTTCAATTCGCAAAACCACGACTATTAGAGTTTTACCGATGAAAGAAGTAGAATGAAAGCATCGGGGAAGTTTAAAAGCTCCCCGGTCTCGCATCGATTCTATGAATCAATTAAACGTGTTCTTATGTTCATATTCAACACAAATATTTGCAAATACAAGAAATAATTAGAAGGTTCGATTCGTTTTTTATCGTAAGGCGACGAGAGGTGGGTCATAGGAGAATTTACCGCGTGTTGTTTTTGAACGAGAGCTATTAGGACGCGATTGTCACAAGTTGTCACGTGACTCCAGGGCGACGCGAACTCAAACTGTGTATTATGTTAACGGTTTTCACTCTGACAAAGTTTCACTATTGATAGAATTAAATTAAACCCTTATTGATCGAAAAATGAATTGTTTTCTCCGAACCAAAGAGCATCTATGTTAACCTGTACTAATCATTCCTCTAAAAGATCAAAAATGATGCCTTTTCCTCAGACACTCCTATACAAATGTACGACATGAATTGTTATCCATTTAAAGAAACATTCGAATACGAGCGGTAGAACTTCAATTAAAAATATATTTCTATGAAAAGAGCTGGGTACATTAAATCGTTGATCAAAGTGACTATAATTTGTTTTTAAAAAATCGTTATTAAAATGAATATTCCGTAGAGAGTTTATAGAACTACATCAAATACCTTCAAATATTTCAAATAATTAAATATTTGAAAGAATTTTTATATATTTTTTTTGGATGATTTCCTGTCTATTATCTAACTTTCTTTTTCTGATGGGTAATATATACAGTTTTGTTCATCAATCACTATTTTACAGTCAATATATGTATTTCACAGCTACTTAGACGGAATTGAGAAGACTTTGGATATATTTAGGGTCTTATTTATATAAACAGTCTATTAAATATCTTTTATTTTATATAAATTAAAGTAGTACAGTGTTTATTAGAAATCAACATTACACATTTCATCTTTATATGCTTTTTATAAAAGGTTTGTAACAAAACTTCAAATTCACGTAGAAAATCTCGTAAGAAGAAAAATCACAATCTCTGAAGTGAAAGACAAGAAAAACTCGTTTGAACATTAAACGATGCGAAAAGTGAGAGACATAAAGAGAGAGATCGATCACAAGCCCCGTGCATGGAGATACGAGGGCGGCGTAAAGGATTTCTTCCGTTTCTGGCCAGTTGTCGCTTTCTGTCCGCATCCCTCAGACTGAGAGTTCGGACTTCGTAGTGTTAATAGTTTGCAGAGATAATATCCTAAAGCGCGGGCGCAGCGTGTCTTTGATGAAGTATATGGGGATATCACCTCAGGAGATAAGGTGCATATGGACAATGTAACCCCAATATTCTGATTTTTAGGAAGGATAAGAGAGAAAATTCTCCTTAAGAAATATTCACGCCAAATCCTAAAATGGATTGCAAAATCTAGGAGTTTCAAAGATTCCACTCTAGATTCGTGCGTTGTAATGCCCTAAGCGAATATAAGTAGAGAAAATGAAATTTGAAGTCCCACTACACAGTAGAAGAACTTCTCAACGAAAGATTCATAGTAAGGGAGGAGTCAATGTCAGTTTTGTGTGATAATCGACTAGCGTGGTTCGCCAGCTACGCCAGCTTGCTCCTTGCAGCAGTCCCTGCTTACGTCAACGCCACGTTCCCACCGCATTGACCAACTTTCATCATTAATCATTTACTGCATCCAGGTCAAAGGAAGAACACAAAGAAACCAAGGAAATCAACGCGAGAAAACATCGTAGGGAGATATCCCATGACACACATCAAGAGACAACCTTGCTGCCTGCATTATGCCTAGTACCGCCGATAGGGTTGGTTGAAGGCGTTGTTGTAGTTCTGGTTGAAGGCCTGTTGCCTTTGCTGGAGGGCCAGGGACGCGCGATGGCTTCTGGGATGGGTGGGGGCGTGGGCAAGTGGGCGCCCTCCGCTCTGAAGCCGTTCTCGTCAGCGACGTAGCGCACAGTGATGGGGGTTCCATCGGGAGCCGTGTAGGAGTAGGAGCCTTGCGCGGTCTGGGCCTCGCGTTCGGGACCTGCGCCCGCGTTCTTCAGGTAGCCTTGTTCCTCCGCTTGGATTCCGTTGCCTGTCTGGTAGCTGCAACAGAACAATGGCTCTCGATCACTGAAACTCTCAAAGTCATTGTAGAATGTGTTTCACAGAGAAAATACCACGGATGTGATAACTTTTGGCCAGGGGAAAATGGTGACGAATCGGGAATCGAACTTGAGACAGGCAAAGGTGTTGACCACTACACCACCCGTTCAATTTGTCACAACTCTTCACCATTTCCACCCTGACTTAACCTCGGAAGACATGAAATACACTATGCTGTGCACTGAATTACCGATTTCATACGTTTTTACGTTTTAGGCTACGTTATGCTTATATATTATCCGTGTACCAAATGGGGAGAAGATATGTGAGCAATGGTCGTTTCTACCCAATGGTACTGTGTACGATCGAAATTCAGAGGACGGAAAGGATTTCTCGAAGCATCCTATAGTCACACCCCAATCTTTTGGTCTCTCCTCAAATCTGTTCTGTCCCCCTCTCCTACACTATGTGATCTGTTTAAAACAAACTTGAGATAAGTACAAAATTGTGGAAATGAAGCAACAATTAGAATACACAATGGTTGTGAGCTCGTTACTGACATTGTAAATTTATCAAATTGATGACGTAGTGTATACAAATAAATCAATACATTTTCTGTAGGAAGTGAATTTAAGTATTATGCTACGTACGCAAATCCCTCAATTTCCTTGAGTCGCTAGCTAGCGATAGAATAAATAAAAATAATTTGATTTGTATGAAAAAATCACTTCAGAGATTTTTTTGGAAAATAAATATGAATCGATGTTAGTCGTAAGGAAAGAACTACTTAAATGCCACCGATGTTTCGCAAGGAAGTATCTGCTTGTCCTTTAACAGTCAACGTTTGTTAGACTAGAACATGCTCCAAACGCACAATACTACGATGTTAGATAATTTGTTGATTTTAGTAAAACGAGTTAACATCAGTTTCAATATTCCATTGACTATTCTGAGTTATTTTAGTACAATAATTTGAATTCTCCATACTTATAAATTTTTTTGAAACTGGTACCTCGCACATAAACTGATAGACCAACGAGGAGTGATGAACATTCTTTAAGAATCAGTGTGCAAAGCGACATTATTTTTCGTTAGTTTTCCCGGCAGAATTAAATACTTTTGACATCTAAAATGTGTAAAATTGAATGCAATAATATATGCTTGTTTCAGTTTTAGCTTTTAACATACTACATACTACANTCTCTCCGAATCTTTGAAATTCATGAAATTGCGCATTAACTTTGTAATAATTTTTTATAGAGATCGCCGGAAATTCTGAAGCGCTTTTTTAAACATTTTTGCATTGCCAATTTTGCGTTTTCATTACCGGAGAGATGTGTTTCGTTATCATTAACGTCAGGGACACACAAAGATAATACTCATGTCAGGATCTGCAGTTTACGAATTCAAGCGAGTTCGCACTAACTTTTTTTTATACTGGTTTAACTTTTTTTCTGCAAATCAAATTGTTGTTACTATTGAAAGTAATTTAAATATAAACAAGAAAGTATTTTGTCTTTTGAACGATTTGACGAACATTACCCATCAGAACTACCTCACATGGATGCTATTTATTTTTGTTTTTCATTGCATTTCCCGCTTGTAGATGTATCCTAGCAACGTATTTTGTCGACATTCTGACACGAATTAACTACTCATAGCCCACAGTATCCAGGAACAGATGAGTCAACATGTGGATATCTGCGAGATCTTCGTCAATAATTACAAAGAAACGTAAGCACAGCTTTTTCAAGAACAGTATTACTGAGATGCTCTCATTTTTATCAAGACCAGTAACGCGAAATGCTACATGAAAATCAGAAGCAAGTGTTTTCTCTTATTTCAAACAGTAATAAATATAGTGCTAACTTATTTTAATATTGTATCGGTTTACTCTTTCAATTTTGTATAAATAATACTTAGACTAGAGTTTTTCTGTTCCCCAAATAATTCTTCCCAATTTTTTTTCTGGATGATTAATGAATTTGTATGACATATTTAGGAATTACTCACTGGTTTTTTTAGTATTATTATTAACAAATAATATTTAATTTTCCTGGTTAATACTATTTACAATTTATACTAAGCTCACTTATGTGTCGTTACTTCAAATGAGAATTCTTTTCAAAATAAATGTTGTAATGTTCATAATGATCTTAAAAAGGGTTATCAATTAAAGAACAGATACATGGTATAAAATATAAAGTGTATAAAATGTTTATATTATCGAGGGAAAAGAACGTCCCGTTTTTCGTTCGATACTATACCGGGAAATAGATATCTCACATCCATCTCATTATTCTGAAAGAATTTATTGCCTGAGGATCATCTAATTAGAATAGTTATCACCCTGAGTCGCTGTTGCCGAAGCGGATACAGCGTGAGACAATGGGAGGTGGCGGTCACCCTAACCTGTAAGCATAAGAGCCATCGTAGTTGACGTCATTCCTGTAGGCGAGGATGGGGATCTGCGCGTTGGAGTTGTACTGATTCCGGTACTGGTTCTGGTTGAAGAATTGAGGTTTCGCCAACGCGACGGCAACCAAAGCGGAGAGACAGAGAATCTACAAAAAACAAAAAAATAAAATAGAATAAATAAATTGTTGTATAGTCGTCACATATTATTTTGTGATTTGATTTGAACTAAAGTTGATAGTACAATTTACGTATCACAGTTGTAGCCCTGAAGAACACAACATTGTTCGAAACGTTGGTGCAAGTTATTACATCAATTATTTACTTTTACCTGTACTCAAGAATTGTCCTCGTCCTGTAAAATATATGTCGAGGAAAAAAACAAACCAAGAAAATTAATATATTATAATTGTAATTTTTTAAAGCCATCCTTTAGAACGTCGAATCAGGAAAAGCAAGATATCAAATGCACATTTCTCCGAAGAAAAGAGACGTCAAACACATGCAAAATAATAAGAAGTTAATTTAACAAAAGGTAGAGAATCTACGTTAAGAAGAGAAATAAATAACAAATATTTTTAAGAAGTTAAATGTGCTATTTGTATTTGTTCTTAATCTGGCTTGATTCTTCTTTAGACGCGTAACATATAAAATCCTTGGTGAGAACTTGTAATCGCAAGATGATCTAACTGTAACCTAGCAACGAGCAGACACTGACAAAAGAATGGCAAGGATATTGTTACAGCGTTAATAGGACATGCGTTATATCCAAACAATAAAACAAATTACTGATGAGAGTAGAAAATAGTGTGACATCAAGTAAAACTGTACACCATAGTCAGCTTATGTCATCAATTTATTTATGCAAGATATCTAAGGTAATGCCGCAGAAGTTTAACCCTGTGGTGTTAAAACACACCTCCAGTCTCTTCATGGAGCAGTGAATTTCGTTAATAATTACATATAGCACATTTTTGACACTGAAAACTCGAATATCACGCTTCACCATTTGCAGCTCTCACGATTACGCGATGTAACTGTTACGGGAAAGATGAGATGTATGTTTGGAATGTGATTCATACACAACAGCGTTGCGTCACTACTTTCTTCAATTCGATGAATGTGTTGAACGGCTGTCCCAACCACACCCGATGTCGTAAGTCAAATGAGAGGGTGTAACGTTGTCTTCAGTTCAGTTATAATAAGTATCCGCAAATATATGTGTGTCTAACGAAGATCCGAGAGTTGAAAGGTATGTCGTAAGTATACGCACATATAATTAAGAAATGTATGTGCATGGTAATTTTATCTACTTATGAGGTAGCATCCTGACGTTGAATTACCGTCGTCCATCCCGAACCCCAGTATATCGAGCGTCTTAAATCCCAACATCGGTAGCAATGATTGACCAAAATAGTCCGTGGATAATTGTGCTTCAGTCTCTTAACCTAATGTAAGACCGAGGAAGAAAAAGTCTGGGAATAGATGAACAGAGTGGGAGTAAATGTTTCACAGTCTTGTGAACTGAAATGTTCACGTCGCTAAAACTCATTTCCTGAGTGAAAGTTGGTACATTAGTTAATTGTAAACATTCATAAATAAATATGGTTTCCGCAATGACAGTTCATAGAGTATTATTATGGATATTGATGACTGACATTCGTTCACGCAGAGAGCAAAAATATTGAAGATACGAAATAGAAATTTTGATGGGATGTTGCTTTTGTATATTGGAAGTAATGTAAGTAAGGGTTTTTGAAATTCCACTTAAAAATGTTATTTTAGGTGATTTTTTAAAATTTTCACTACATTTCTCAAATTAATAAGAGCACGGTTGATGTATGTAGATGTGTAGTAAATTATAATGAATGGTAAACCAACAAAAACTCACTTGCGAAGCCGGACATAATAAGCTAGTTCAAATATAAGATAAAACGAACTTCTCATGGGTAGTTCACATGTGTTCGGAATTGGAGATCAATTATTGGCTGAACGACAGGGTTTTGAATTTCGATGGACACAACAATAACGACATACTCCATGAAGTTTGTAGTGTTTCTGCATACGTGATTGTTATGAGAAAAAGCGTTAGATACCCTCACTGGTGATGCAAACGCCTGCGGCAAGTGGAGGAGAGTGGGAGTTAAATTATTCCAATTTAACTCTTCCTGAAACCTCGCATAAAAAATTATACCATCTAGAATGCATATCAGCGAATTTTTCTTTCCCTTAAATTTTAAAATTATTTCACACAGAAAATAGCATAGCGGAGACGCCACACATTAAGTTATGCGACGCTACGAACCGATTCGTCCAGTGCCGCCGTAAGCGAAGAGGCATGTGATATGTCCTTTATATGTGATAGTTCCCTCATATCACACGAGGAAAAGCAGCAGAGGTAGTAGCAGTGATTTCAATTTTTTCGTCCAATCCCACTATCCCACCAAAAACCTCTTTATTGTGGATTGAACATAAACATTTTTGTCTCTCCTCCCTCCTTACCGCTAATTCCCAATCACCGCCGCGGTGCATGAATGTGATCTCACGCTTAATCTCCAGTAATTGTTCGTTTTGCTGGATAAACCCCGTGCGTCATAGAACTCTGAAGATCCGCTCGCGCTCTACCTGTCAGAGAAGAGGTTCCGGAGAATGCACATGACCCGGGGTCAAGGCGCGACCCCTTCAGTCGGTCGGTGGGCGGCGTCGTCCAATGGGCTTTGTTCCGCCGCCAACGCCGCTGTCCGCCCACGCTTCACCGCCTCCGCACTCGTTTCCTCCCCACCCCCCACCCCCCACCCCTCGAGTCCCACCCCCACTCTTCTTCTCGGTTCGCGAACTGATTCCTCCTCCGTAATGACTTGACCTCTGGAGTCTACGTGCACCTGAAGCGTCACTGAACACTATTGCACGAAAGTTCTAGATATCCATATTGTAGCACTTTTCATAATTATATTTTTTAATAAATACCATTAGTAAGTTTTCAATACATAAAAGCTGTATTGACAATATATTGTATCTTACTAGATAATATTGTCATTTTCTTCTGTGAGTTATTATTAGGGTTTTTTTTTTGTTGTCAATATTTTATTTACATTTGAGTGGAATCGCAGAAGAGTAGGCCTGACGGACTGAGCTATCTCCGTGAACGTAGTGCATCTTTGAAAGNTAAATTGATAGAGCACGTTTTCCGTTTTTATGAAAGACCGTTTTATAACAAACAATTCTTATATGAACGTAGTGCATCTTTGAAAGCACATTAGTTAGCTATATAAAATGTTTTATGTATCGAATGAAAAACATTTTTCAATTGAATAGCACCGAAATTCACTGGATTGGGGTCTGTAACAACACTGCTCTGGATCTTCTTGATTGCTTACATTAATTAACTTGTAAAAACATAATTTTCTGCTGGATTGGTTTGCCTATTTCTCCACGAGTTACTAGTTGACAAAAGTGCAGAAAGTGTTCGTAATATGCAAAAATATTTTTGCCACAAAAATAATCATTCTGTGTCGTTATTGTTCTTCTCGTTTTGACGTTAAGTTATGAGTGATGCCCGTTACATTAGGATTCTATTGTGTACATTATACATAAGGTTTATACATTGTATTTGCAAACTTGATACAACCAATAAGATAGCCCTAATAGTTCGTTAATCATAAGAAATTATAATGTAATGGGTTGGATTTCAGGTCATTTAGTAAAGACGGGTCTTCCCAGAGCTCGAGTGTATCTATGTGCAAACGTTTATTTGCTTGGGAATCCCGATTCATTGTAAAGTGTGAAACTATTCACAGTCNTAAAGTGTGAAACCATTCACAGTCGACTGCTCTCGTCTCGTCCCTTTTTCTCTTCAGTCACGTTTCTTCTTCTTCTGTTGCTCCCACATCCTGTTGTTGCTGGTTCTCCTCCGCCCTTCGCATGTCGACGCTCAGAGGACTCAATGGAACGAGAGTGCGCGGGACGACGCTTCAATGGGCCGCGACGCGGTCAATGCGACTATTCCATCCGTAAGCGATGAAACGCTCGATTGCTTACATTGAATCTAAGAAAACCAAAAAAGGGAGCATTTTTACTTTCCAATTACACAGAAAAATATTGTAATTTGTCGAAAAAAAAAATTTTGAGATATCTCTGGATCTTTGCGTATTGGCTCCAGGAAAGTTTTTTTTTTTTTAATTTTGGCGATGATATCCAATGTCGTCTGTGTCTGTGTGTGGGCGCATGTAAATAATTTTGTTCCCCCGATAACTCACGAACAAACTGATGCATCGAAACCAAACATGAGATTTGACTTTGAATGCGTCGGGAACAGAAGGCTACTTCCGGACAGAAGCTCATTTCCTCCGACCTCATTTACACACCGCGCTCCACTTNGCTAAACTGCACTTCTGTACGTCGCTCTGTTTTTTTAGATACAGCAAAAATTTATTACGCAAAAAAGGAAGTACTCTTTTTAATCTGTCCATAATGCTATTGCAAAGAGTTTAATGTGGAAGGTAATTCATGCAATCTATACTTGAATGCGTAATTATGATGTTTGGGAGTGTACTTTGTAATATGATGATAAATATTTTGAAGCCGATTGATCTCTTAAATGCGTCATCTTGTTTCATAATTATAGTATATTATGATATCATTTTTGATTTTTTTTAAACATTTTATTCTTACATAGGGTGTTTAGTGCCATGAGTTTTTTGCTATGAGTTACAATTGGAAAGTTGAGTGGGGCAAACTCCAGATGTTTTATTCTGCTCGAGAAATAAACCTAGAAGTGCATAGATACAGAACGACAATTAGTTTAAATACTTGATTCGCGTTTTCCCTCAATTACATCTAGTGCACTCTAAATATTAGAAGAAAAGAAATGTCTGACATTGTTTGAGGAGTAACAAGCCCGTACGTCAATTTGAGTGAATCCTCCGTTATCGTATAAGATATGAGGTCATATACCAGCTACTCTCACCGAATATTTCAGAATACCTCGCAGTTCTAACATACTTTTAAACTTTTCTCATATTTTACGTCACGCATTTTCGTCACACCGTAGTTGAAGAACTTGTGTAACCCCGAAATGTATTAACACCAAAATAATGTAAAGAAGTCGCTAATTTAGAGTAGACGTTAGTGATTATTAAAACATGTTATATTGTACCACGATAGAAATTTGCTTCCTATTACTCAGTTTCCTAGATGAGAGGCTGGGTATACTCCGAGTAGCTCATGATTCGTTCTTTTGGTTCGTCCATCTCCGACCTCGCATCGTGGCTTGGCGACTTCAGAGCTGACTCAGCCGCACTGAAACTTGACACCCGCCGAGTCGCCTAAGTTTTTTGATCGACAATTTCACAGTCAAGGCATCATGAGTCTCCCCAAACAGTAAGTCTTCACTATCTCACGGCGCGAGGTTAGACCAGCCTTTTCAAGCGACACTCCGCGGAAACAAGGCTGAAATGTACGTAATAACACAAATCTAATGCTGTGAGTGGTAGTGATAGTATTCTGAGTGGATTCCTGTATTTAATATTTATGAAAGAAATCGGTGAAAATAGGTGTTAGTATATAAGTTTAATGTGCAAAAATTATTCATAACTTGTACTTAGCGATTGTAGGACTTAAAAACGTTTATTAAAATATTTCGTCGAGCTTTCAGTCAATGTGGAATTTTGAAAACAAAAAACAAAAAAACAATCTAGCCACGAGTATTGAAATCAATTGAAAATATGAATTAATGAATTTTATTTTACCAAATCAATTGGTACATATTTTAAAAAAAGTTAAATGTTATCAACTTATTCAACAGAATCATTGTGTGGATATTTCTCCTCTTATTTTCTTTTTATTTATCTCAGTTTTTACTTTATTTCTGGAAACGCCTGTACCCAGCGCAGGCAAAAATCTTCTTATTTTATTTATGTCGTGCAATTGTAGAAACCCATTATCACACACAGTCAGAGAAATCATTATATCTGTCTTGAAAAAAATCTGGTAATCATTCCTATCACAGAAATATCTCACGTAACATGCATTCATTTAATTGTAATTGCAAAACACCAGATTAAAATTCAGCGTCGGTAGCAATAGTTCATGATGATACATGTTCCATGCAAACTAAGTATTAAGCTACGAAACTAATTTATGTAGACTACTACAAACTACACGCTGTAACAGGTGAAGTAAGAGTGGTTGAGAGCACAGAGCCCGCTGTGACACCACAAATTGCCGAGGTCAATCGCTGACAGAACGGGTGTAACTGCACGGGAGCAACGTGATTTGCTAGAAATTTAACGTATTTGCGACGCAATCCAGACGCTCCTTCAGACCCCACGATGCAACAATTCTGCACATCACGAACGAACGAACGAACGAACGAACCCGTTTTTAAAGAGACGGTAAATTACGCATCTTGATTATATGTTGTTGTTTTTCAAAACCGGTTCTACGTGGAAGAGTTTTGTTATGGATTAGCGAGCGTGCGACTTTGCAGGAAGAGGTCTTGAGGATGACCCGTCCGTAACATTTGGGCCGAATATGGTGTGAAGGGCGACGTTTGGTTTCGAAATACTACTCTACCTCCTCGAAATTGAATGATTGTGGCGTGCGGTTAAAGTCAGAATTCATCAGACATTAAAATTAGTATTTTCTAAACATTTCTTTTCCATCAACATCGTACTACGGCAGTGTTAGTGTCTGAATATTGTCGACCGAAAGAGCTTTCACTTGAAAGAGCACTCAATGAAATGTCTAAAATATTGATTTTCATTATAATTCTCACAAACAGGAAAGTACCTTGAGGATTTTCAAAATAATATTATGTGCCGTAGAATAAAAAAAATAATCAATAAATTTTATAGTCATGAAAGCAGTTGCGAACAGCGTATGACCACGTGGGGGCAATAACCTTATTTACCCTCCATTGCATCCCGTGAGAAGTAGCAGATTGAATATATTTCAAACAATAAATTTTAGAAATACGTGCTTTTACCCATTTCTTATTTTCAAAATAAATCTATACACTAAATTAAATACAGCAAATTCGATATTAATAATATGAATGATACTCCCACCTATATATCCACTTCTAACCGAAGGAAAATCAGAGAGAAACCAGGAGAGGATGGGTCTATGCTTTGGTCATATTAATGTAAATGTTCTTCATTATCACTTAATCTTTAAAAACTTTCATGGTAATATCAGTTGTCAAGAACTCTGATCATTTGCTTCGTAACGTGTCTTTGGTCCGTAAGAAGAATACAGTCGTTGTCTCAACAAACTAATCATGTAAAACGTACTAGGAGCAATACTTTCTCAATTAATATTTGCTCATGAAGTGCTGGATTTCCTCAAAATCTATTATATATCTAAATAAGTAATAACAAGAAGCAGTATGAACGAGGGACTACAATTTCGTTAAGTGGAACGATTTGAAAGTGAGAATGAACTCCTCGTCAGATTCTCGATGACAGTTAGGTTAGAAAACGTAGATTCTCTTGTTTGCTGTCAATGAACCTTCCCGCTCTCACATGTGCCTATGGCAAATATTTTGCACATGAACTACAACTATCTTATATTTTTCTTCCGTCCTCTCTTCTCGACTCGTCGCTTTCCAAATCTCTCTTTGGAGTGTCGATCGCATTCACTGAATCAGATAAAATCGGGGTGTGTTTCGATAAGCTAAAACGCTCAAGTGTAAATTTCTTCGAGAGAAATTTCCGGGGAGTGACGGGATGAAAAATTTCCTTTCAGAAGCCAATTACAGAACATACGACTGAAACACACGAGTCGAATTATTAAATGGATTTATAGCATCACTTACCTCGGGGAAAAGCGAAGAGAAACTTAAGTGAATTGCGCATGCCGTTTTAGCTACGGAATGTAAGAAATACGCGCGCTCTAGCGCTAAAGCGAGCATTAATTGTATGTTCCTTTACACAGAGTGAATCAATAAGGACGCCATCCTCAAATCTAAACGAATAAAGACGTCGAGGTGCCATTTTCACACACACAGGTCGTCGAATGGGGCTAGGAATTTTACATATGGGTCACTCTGTATCATCGCCCCCCCCCCAAAAAAAAAGAAAAAAGAAAGAAAAAGTCGAGCATCGCAGACTTCAACAAAAACATTTTTTTTCTGATTAATTACGTCGAAAAATGAGGTTTATATCCATTGATTCCAAATTTTTGTCATTTTTTACCATTGAGTGAATCCAAGTCTGTTTTTACATAAATCAAGCTTATATGAATAGCAAATGCAAAAATGTACTCTCATAAAGATAATGGTAGTGTTTTATACGGAAAGTTTAGACTCCATTCTGTTGTTTTCAACCATATTATTACATTCTTTTTGTCAAACAATGACCATTTTTGAGTTCAGAAAACAGAAAATGCTTTTTTTTTTTCAAAATTAATTTTCCAAAATACAATATCACGGATTTTCGCGATTGTTATTTGAAAAATTCCCAAATGCATTGAATTTTCATTGGTAAAAATTTCATCCATTTTGTTTCATGATTGACAGAGATATAGTCAATTACATCGAGGTATTATATTCACGAATGATCCATATTCAAATTGTTAGTTTGCACGAACAGCATGAATGATGGTAAGGGCTTCGATTTGGGACGAGTTTGAAACGGTTTGGGTGCAATTGTGTAAATGATTCTATAATAGTATTATATTTGAACAATTATATTGTGAAGTTCAAGATAGGTTTAGTATCATCCCTATCCTTTGTATGGCAATAGTATCACTCTCTCTTATGACGTGGTTCGGTTTCCGACCACCCTTCCCAGGAGAGCGCTACTGATATCACCAAAATTGTGGGCACTATTATCTTGAAATTTATTTGCGATATGGAAGGGTTGTATACACGATATTCAGAAGTATGATAAAGTATACTCAGAGTCTTGTCGCTTTGCCTCGGGAAATCTAACTTAAGGTAAGAAACATGAACGGAAATTCTCTGTATTTATTAGTTTATTGTCTATTAGTTGCTTTAAATTACTTCGTCCTCAATGTGGTCGAAGACAGTTTGTAGAAGCTCTCTTAACAATAAGTTATTTCGTTATTTGTTATCAGTCTAACTGACAGAGCTTGTACACAGTGTAGCCAACACATTTACTTCTCTTTCATCGATAAGTGTAGTGATATTTGTATCTCGCGATATGTTGGCAGGACGTTCGAATTTCTCAAAAGTTAAATACATCGCTAACATCGGTCATCAATTCAATTCACATGGTGTAGTGGCGCCATTCTGTTCCTTCTGCATTGAACTTAAATTCGTGGGAGTTAGTAATTTGAGTTACGTAGCCATATTGCATAATTTTCGGCAAAGTTACATGATTTGGAATATAGATCGTGATTTGAAGAGCGATCCCCATTGGTAACATCTCGCTTGCAGTCGTCGATTGTCCTCATTGGTTTCGGAACAAAGCAGATTTGTTTTCCCTCCGGAGTGAGAGAGAGAGAAGGCGAGAGAGTCCTTGGGCGTTTCACCTGACGCTCCACATTCGAGACGAGCTACGCGTCGTGGGCGTAAACCGCAAGCGGAACCTCTTCCAGACACATCTGCTACTCATCCCATTTACATACAAGGTTAATTACATCAAATGTTTTCTTCTCGTACAATTTTTAACGGTTTCATTTTCACTCACTAACGATAAAATATTTTTAGTATTTTTTTTACTTCATTAATTTTTTATTTTTAAAATATTAATTTTCTTAATTTCGAGTTTATAATTATTTATTGATGAAATTTTATTTAATGAGTCCTAAAATGATTTGTTGTAAATATTTTCTAACAATTTGCAGAAGGGTTCTATTTTGATGAAAAACATAGATTACATTTAACCTGAATAACCTGAAATAGAAAGCGTTCTACCATGGTCCACTTTTCCGAATAGGATTGTTCTAGTACCCTTTTTTTAAATCGTACTATATTGGTTATTAATGGTTGCATTATAGGACAAAAATTTCTGAAACGAAATGAAAAGAATATTTTAATGTCTATTTACTATCTATGTCTGCTGTTGCTTAGATCCGAGCAGATAAACGGAAAAAATCTCCAATATCTTTATAACTTCGGTAACGGATTTCCATCGAATGGTTTGGTCACAATGAGAATGCTCCATAATCACATAACTTTTGAAATTTTCTTCCGAAAGACGTTCGGGCACCCGAATATTTTACAATGAACAGTCGAAGCTGTGTCTCATTGACTTTTATCTTCAGGTAGGATGAAATCAAAGCATCTCTGTGGATCAGCATTTCACAAGCACAATCATCGAATACTTGTCTTCACGAATTACCGAAGAAAAAAGGTGTAACGTAACATCCGTCGAGCTCTATTCTTGGGGAGCACGCTTGGGCTAATGTTTAGAATAGAAAACCATTCAAATAATACCTCACTTCTCTTTATAATTCTCAAAATAACAAAAGTTATTCGGTTTCCGAAACAAACGATTCAATTTTTTGAATGATATTTTGTATTGTAGCTATGTATCCGAACTGATCAATATTAGCTTCCAGTAACTCAGTACTTTGTTTGCATGAAGCTTTTTAGCCGAAACTGCTGCACTATAATGAACCAAGCAAATGCCATATTCGATTCCCCAGTGCAGCATGCAATTAACTTTACCACCTCATCTAAACTCATTACACCAACGGGTTGGGATTCACAGCATACATTATCGAACATAACTCTATAATTAATGCATAATTAACGCAAATCGCTTCTGTGTTCTTTCTTGAAACATAACGAGCAATATTTTCATACTTTCAAATTGTAGCTTAAATTATTTGCTATACGTATTTAAATAACTTTATTAGTAATAATAAGCAACTGTGTAAACTCATATCTCTTAAAGCGTTTCGTAAGTCAAGAAGATATTACGATTAGAAAAAAATTATTTGTAATTTTACAAGAAAATAACTCTTTTAACAAAATTTAAAAAATAATGATCTAGTGTTAATTGGAGAAGAAATTATATTATTTTTGTTTTCTGAAATTTATTTTTTTCTTATTAATATAATTTTGATTAATATCCCTACAGGAATAGAGAACGGTGTAACGAATTTCATGACCATGAATCTCTAACGCAGCTTCAATAAACGTAAAAGGGATTTGACGAAGAGTGAAACTACTGAACATTCAAACAATGATACGAAGTGATTCGAAATGAAAATATAATACCATCATAAAATTCAGACAAATGTAATGAACCACTTTTTACTTTAAGTCTCACGAATAAAATTATGGAAACAGTTAACTTTGTTTTAATAGAAAACACATTTTTTCATTTTAAAATTCTCTTTAATGCTGAATTATGACACAGTTTTGGAATGGTACTGTCTTCACACATTTTTATTTTAGCTCCCTTCTTTAAACAAAAACAAATTAAATCACTAATGTAGATAGAAAACAGTAATTTTCCGAAATTATTGTAATTTTGATTAGGGATAATGAAGAAATGAATCGAACCGTGTTTCACCAGACATCTCAAACTTTTCTGAACCTTCTTAAATTCTACATTTATTGTGTTTAATTTATTCAAATGTTTTACAACTATGCTGAAAAAATATTTAAAGCTTACATGAATTATTATGTTTAATGTAAGATGAAAGCTTCAAAAAAAATTAAAATATTAATAATAAAAAAAACTATCTTTGATGTTTAGAAAATATGGAAATGCATCGAAATTTTAAATAACCGCTCACGACATGAAGAAACGACACCCTCTAACTAGTTATCCTAATGATTACGAAACTGAGCAACGTGATCATAAGATGCAAGACATGTAATACGCACGTGTGAAATGACTCTTTTGTGTTTCATTAAAAACAAATTTGTTAGTATTATAGTCAATAGTATAACACAAGCCGAACTGTTTTTATTGTTAGGAGTGTATTGAAATGTAAGATCCTCCTCTGCATTAGAAACCTTGTTTGGATTTGATGGAATGGTCCCTTGCTTGCTTCCGGAGAGTAAATAAGTATAGTGCACTTCACGTGGGCATACGCAGTTTGTAACTTTTGCTTTTTGACAATAAAGTTTATTATTATTATTATTATTTGTTTTACCATAGAAAACCCTTCCACCCATTTTATTACCTCGTTTTCTCTTATCGTGGGAATATTTATAAACCATTTACTAAATGATAGGAAATTATTTTTATCAAACATAAAGCAACGAGAGATATTAACTGTAATATTAATAGAATTGTAATAATTTTTTCTGAAGTATTCCAAAATGAAGTGACACTTATTAAAGATATTAAATTTAACTCGGAGTATTAAAATTACGCGTGAAGCTTTCATGAACCGTTACGTTTAATGAGAGAGATGTAATAAACTATAAAGATATCTTTGATTTATGATAATATACTGTCGAACGTATGAAAAGAAAACATGGAATGATAATAAATTTGTCAAGAAACAGTACAAACTGCGTGTGACTAAGTGAAGGACAATAAACTAATTTACTCTCCGGAAGCAAGCAAGGGACCATCCCATCAATTCCGATCAAGAGCCCAAAGGCAGAGGCGGATTCAATTTTTTTTTTTTGCATAAGTTCCTAGATAAGATAAAAAGTTAGCTGCGAGTTATAATACATATATAAATGGACAGTTCAGTTGTCTACACACCCTCACAATAACATGCATAGACATAGAGCCATAGTGATAATACATTACCAGCTTCATGACGTGTCCTCGTAGTTGTAGAAGCCTCGTGGGGTGCTAGTCAGCGGAAGCTGTGGAGCCGTGTGGTACCCGGGTGTCGGCTTCTGCCTCTTATATAGAGCGCCCGCCGGTACAGAGTGGCAATGGCGGCGGCGAAGGCGGTACAGGGAGAGGCAGGGCGGACGCCCAAGAAAGCCTTCGGAGGCGGCTGCTGCCCGCCGCCGCCGCCGCCGCCGCCGCCACCACCCAGACCTCTGCCCCCTCCACCACTCCACTCAGGGGAGGAAGAAGACGAAGAAGACGATATGTGTCGCACCCGCGTGCGATATAAATACGTAAACTTTCTTATCAGAAAAGCAGTTGCAAACTGCGTAAGGCCACGTGGGAGTAAGTTAACGAAGTTACTTTCCGGAAACAAACAAGGGACCATCCCATCAATTCCGATCAACGGTCGAAGGGCAGTGGAGAATTAAATACTTATATAAAAATATTTAATAAAATACGTAGTTATTCATTTATTACCTCAAAATTAATCGTAGATAAAATGTGCAGTAAAAATTCGATAATTATAATGACAAAAGTTTTAAATAATATTCCCCCCTACGGAAAATCCGCCACTAACCGGAAGAAAACCGGAGAAAAACCCGGGAGAGGATGGATCTAGACACACAGTTTAATGATAAAGGTGTGAAAATACCTAGAAGAGTACCCCTGAATCTTCGTATAAATTTATTCCATTTGTGGTTGGAATATTTTCCATAAACTCGATAAAATTAGGTTTGTCATAGTTCTTAGTTATTTACTTAAAAATGCACAGTTTGTATAGTTTATACCTTCTAATTTTAATTTGTACACTGATACCGTAATTTTAACAAAATATACATTATAGTTACATTTTAATCAACTACGTTCCAAAACGTGTAGCCATGATTTATGTCAATATTTCTGGCAATTTCTACGAGAAATGGGTTGAGATAGACACAGCTACTTTGATGATCACACCCACTAACCTCCTCTATCCCCGACTGATCCCCGCTTCCCTCTCTTCTTGCATACCTTGTACCATGGCCAAGTATATCACCACGAGGCATTGGGTCGAAGGAGGACCGTTCACCTTCATCTTCATCTTCTTCTTCTTCTTCTTCTTCTTCTTCTTCCCGCGAAACTGGAGTTTGAGGANCTTCTTCTTCCTCCCCCGAAACTGGAGTTTGAGGAAAAGTCGAGCGGAGAAAATATTTAAAAAAAGCAACAGGTAGGCAGACAAACAAGAATGAAGACAAGACGAAAGGAGAGGTCAGTATTCACGTGGCAACGAAGGAGTCAAGCTTCAACAGGATCCGCATCGCGAACGAATCGCCTCGGAACGGGTCTACAACAAGAGCAACGGGAGCAAACGGTGATGATAGATGTGGTTCTGCGTATCCGCTCTTACGTCGCTGAAACATGATGTACTAACTACAAAACGAACACTGATTTATGATTACATCTAAACATGCAAGAATTTGCGTTCTAGAAGGATGTGCATTAACGGAAGATATTTAATAATGCATCATAGTCTCATTATCTCCTCGCATATACTCACGAATTCACCCTTCTACTTCCATCAGTCGTAATGTGGAACTAATACCATGGATTCACCTGGAATGTCAGAGGTGGGGTTTTGCACATATAATAAATTTCTTATTATTGCCTTAAAGTATCTAAAAAAAAATTCCAAAATTTTTGCTCTTGTAAAAGGCCTGAAATATTTACGTTAGTGTTTCTTTCTTATATGTAAATGGCGATGTTCTAAGTCACCGTCTCATTCATGGATGAAATGGAATGAAAACAATTTTTTAATATTTCGGCGTTCTCTCAAATGGCATAATAAAAGTTATAAATAATCCATGCACGATTATAAAAAAAATCTGTAGATATGGTTCATTTATCTGAGCCACGTGGTTGCCATTGCAATTTCCTAAGAGCAAAAATACAAATATTCTTAATTTCACGGGTGCGAAGCCGCGAATTTTCAACCTGGTATACGATAATTCTTTATCACTCCAATAATATTTTTTACGTATTTAATTGTATTTCCAAGGTGGATAAAATGTTGAAAAGTGGATAAAATAAGAAAAACATGGGAAAAAATATTGTTGAATTACTTTTGGAAGATAATGATCCAATTATTTAATATGATTCGTACCTGTAAATTACTTTAAATAATTGTTTCGAATACAATAACATCTTATATGAATAAGAGATAAAGGGTTATAAATAAGTGCCCTTCACCGAATCATCTTTCATTGACGAAGCCCTTTCAATTACCTGAGTCGTGCGACCTTGTCATTCAGTCAATGGAATGTTTTGGAAACACACTCATTCACGTGAATCCGATAATTTATTACTAAACACGTTTTATTACTCTCAACATAAAGGGTCATAAAAGTCGGTCAGTTTATCCGTACAATAATGAAATATTCATACGACTCTGAGGAAGCAACAGTAAAACGGAATCTTCCCACTTCTCCTTAAGAAGGATTGTCGTTGACAAAATAACCTTAGCGACGAAGAAGGAATTTTATTGCTCTCAGGGTGAATCATAATTTTGAGATGCCATTTCCGAAGCTTTGCTTGATTTATTGCTGTGAACTCTTAGGAGGATTCAGTGTGAAATTAGTGAGTGATACGCAATTATTCATTCCCAAGTAATTAATGTACTGGTGATTGGAAGTGCTGGACAAAATGATTCCGACGCTACGAGGTCGTACACCACAGAAGGAAGACGCCGCCTCCCAACGGCAATCAGTGGAGAAGAAGTACAAGAAGAAAAGCAACAAATCAGCTGAAAGCGTAACGAGAGGGGGAGAAAGAGAAGAGAGAAAAGTGAAAAGAATAAACGTGGAGAGCTAGTTAGAAGAGTCCTGGCGGTGTGAGGCAACGTCTTATTTAGCGATATTCGGGGCTCATTCATTCTCGCCCACGGCTCTGAGAGAGTGTGTTGATGTTACTTCTGTACGAACACAAAATGGGCTTCTCCGTGTGATGGATGAGTGTGTATTTGATTGCCGTGTGAATATGTTTGTGAGATTTATTTCATTTTTTTTTCTATCACATTTCCATCCTCATTACACTCTTCATCTTGAGGTCCATGCAAAGATGACAGCAATAACATCATGACGACGCAAAGAAAGTTACCTAAGTCCATCAGAGTTTGCAGATTTTAATCCAAATTTCTTTTTTAATGGTTTAAGAAAATGTGGGAAACAAAAGAATACATATACGAATCGTGAAAAATTAGAAATATGCTGCATGCATTTATTCCTCTTTTAATAATTTAACATCTAAAATAAATTACAAAATGATGAAATTGACTCTACTTGTTATCAGCAGGGTATAATATTTCAAATATTCTCTAAATTTCCTTCAATAGTTCGTGTTTCGTCTATTACAATCATTTTATATTACGTTAGTTAAATGTTAATCTGTATCAAATTAACGTTTGTGGCCGTGTGTGAATGTCCAGGCTTCTATTTTCTTACGCAGAATTCCATGCAGTCCTTGATTCCCGGTTCATTAGATATATTTTTAAATCATAATTTAATTCATTCTTAAAGATGGTCAAATTAAAGGCAAATTTTAGGCAATTAAGTATTTAAACAATAATAATACATCACTTAGGACGATTATTAACGCGTCTCATGCATGATTAAAATTACTTAAATCTTGTTTTCCTTGATTCGTTTGTTATGTATACTATTATTGTACGCATTCACTCTAATTGTTTGCAGCTTCTGGAGACATAGCAATGACATTAATTACGCATGAAATTACGTCTGGAGATTTATATTTCTTCACGCCGTTGCAACAGTTGTCCTCACAATAATAATGAAAGAAAGCGGAGGGAATTGAGGATGGGTGTTATACAAATGTAATAAACTCTCTGAAACATCTTCACGCGACAAGCAAATGCAAGGTCGTTTGCGTTTCATATAGAACAATGATCACTTATTTTCACCTCTAAATAAACCCTAGGTTTAGTTCACTATAGGCCAAAAAATTGGTCTGGTAGCGCGTGATTTAGTTATAGACAGTTTCGAACAAAAGGATTTGGTCCAGAAGTTTCGAGAGATCCCCGCTGTCTTCCCTTCTCATTCAGTGAAGTTACTGAACCATTCTCAACTGAACTAAATTACTGACCTACCAACATTTAAAATATACAGATAAATATACAATGGAGGGTAAATAATATTAATATCTCATTCTCTGTTAAGATAGTAGATCTTAATATATCCTTCAGTTAGTTCCCATGGTTAGTAAAACCTTGTGCAAAATCTAAAGAAGGAAGGTTCTTTCTAAATTTTAATGCAAATTTTCACTAAAATCTCCATGTTTCAACTTTAAACTTTGAAACATTTCCAATACCAATTATAAATTTAGTAGCCTTTAGTGTTTCGGCTAGTAAACTAATTATTAACAAAATGTAACTCATGACTACATGGTGAAATTAAATATTAATACGAATATCAACAATGCATATAAATCGAAAATGAAGCTCAATGAGACCTCATATAAATTAAATTGTTCAATGAGAGTTCCCATATAAATTAAACAATTTTCTAATAAATTTGCATATTTACTGACACTTCGTAAATAAATTACCAAAAAAAGTCAGTCGTGACCATAACATACTTACCAGATAATCACTATTATTACTAATTATTATTAAGCTACACTTAGATTAGACAATTAATGTTAGCTGGAAAATACCATTATTGTTATTTGTTATATGACTGTCATTCAAATAAAAAATAGTTTCCTTAATTGTTTATAAAGTAATTTACGAAACGTTTATTGTAATCCTTAATTTATTGCACCAATTCAATATAGTTTACCTTGACTCGTTACAGTAGTGAATCATTCTGTAAGGTATTTGTTGTGTGTCAGTAACAGTGTTATGAGCAAACCGGTTTTGTTAAAAGAACATGATGTTTGCAATGAACCAAAACGAAGAGTTTCTAAGTTCTTCTAATAGGATCAAGTCCCCTGGAAACGTATGACCTCTGTTCCGTTTTATGACTTTACCTCCGTCAATGCCACGTTTTTTTTTATATTGAATTATATTTTTTGAATATAACAATAATAATAAAATGTGTATTTTAAATATTTCGGTGAATATTCTACCTACTAACCCTATGTTTTTGTTTGTACGTTATTTAAACAACGTCTTTTACACTTAAAGTAAACAACCGAAATTTGCACGCTTTTTTAAAAAAAGTCTGGTAAACTTCAGATTTAATATTTTAAAATTCAGTGATAATTCTTTTAACCATTTCATTGAACCAGTGAGTTGCATAATCGATGATTTTTTGAAATGGTAACGTTCTCATTTATCCATGTCAACTGAAAGGGAATTGCTTGTCGGTATGTTCCCAGAATATTTTATGTATATTATTCTTCCATAAAAGGTCGTAAGACATTATTAATTTAATTGTATTATATAAAGGACGTGAATTGTAGTAGAATTGTAGTGCAGAAGTAGAATTTGACCTTTCTTTAGTATTATGAACCAGGTTTTACAATTTTAATAAATAAACCAATTTTTTTAAATATCACAAACACTATAGGAAAATGACCTAAAATTATCTTACTCAAGCTGTGGAAAACGTTACCCATCATTCCTTGATAATGCATAAAACATTTTGTTGAAGAATACAAGAGTGTTCATTTCTTTTAAACTCTTTCTCTTAATGTTATATACGTCTTCTTACCCAAATCGTACCATTCAATTTTCTGTTAAGATCATGTAACTTTACATTGATATCACACAAAAAATAGTTTTATCGTGATACAAAATCTGATGAACAATAATCCAGAAAAAATGCTCCCGCAGCGAAGATGTTAATATTTCAGCAAGATTTTAGAGAGATGAACAATAGATTAAAACTTAAATTTTTTTTGTGAGGCGTGTGAATAAAATTGAAATTGTCCTTGTCAAATGGTGTATTTATAACTCAAATAAAATCGTTTAAGAATGTTATTGTATACGGTAAAAAATCTCCAAAAACTTTATATGTTATATAGTATATTAATTATTCAGATATTTTTTTTAAGTGAGAGTTACTGATTAGCTTATAAATAAATAATTAATTGATTGTCAAATAGCAGTTACAAACTGGATATGATCTCGCGCAGGACAGTAAATTAATAATTTTATGGCGTCAATAACCTTATTCTGTAAAATAGTGACTGATGTTTTTATTTATCATTTTAAAAATTCGAATCTTTGAATTTGATTTTACCGAGTTTTATTATAAAAGATATTTCATTCCAGTGTTAATGGAATGATCCCTTGCTTATGAAACACACTGTAGATTTCGTGGTGACGTTGATGGTCGCGTGGACGTGCTCTGGTCCCGCGGTCGCGAACTGACCTTTGCAGCGACCACTTTGGACATCGAGTGAGTGGATGAGGAGATAGTTGTGGAGACGATTCGCATGCGGCGACGGCAGCTGGAGGGGAGGGCGTAAGCGTGTGAAGAGTTTGTGGATTGCGTGGTGAAGGAGCGTAGACTCGCTTGGGCGTCCACTTGCCCTGTCGGCGGCCTCTAGGTGTCGTCGCGCACGTGAATCACGAGACCCCTTCAACGGATTCGCTCGTTCACTGGATGAAGCGATTCTCCGTCGTGTTCCAGAATTCTCTCCTAATGATACAAATTAATTTTCATTTTTATCAGATTCGCTCTCTTTGTAGTTTCCTCATTTATCCTTTCACTATACGGTTTGATACAGGAAATCCTGTCAAAAATGAAAGTATACCCATCCTGGCCCGGGTTTTTCTCCGGTTTTCCTTCGGGTAGAGGCGGATTTATCATACAGGTTCTCTAGGCTTTGTCTAGGGGCGGGTCTATTGTAACAATAAATCGTGAATTTAGTGTTATTTCAATTCTTTTGATTTTTAAGCACTATACTCAGAATAATCTATAGTTCGATAATAACTTACATGTAATTTTTTGCTTAAAATTACAAACATATTGACATTCTATTAGTATTATAACTCGCAGCTAACTTTTTATCTTATCTAGGAATTTTTGCTGAATTTTTTGAATCCGCCTCTGCCTTAGGGCCCTTGATCGGAATTGATGGGATGGTCCCTTGCTTGCTTCCGGAGAGTAAATTAGTTTTTTTTCCCTCCACGTGGTCATACGCAGTTTGTACTGTTTTTTGACAATAAATTTATTTATTTATTATAAATATCTGCTTCTTATCCAAAAAGTTGAAGATAATGAAAATTTAGGTTTCTTGGTATTTTACCTTTGACCTTTTTCTGAAACACACTGTATATAAATAAGGATATCTTACCTTGAGGTCCAAACAAAACACTTTTTTTTGTTACGCCAACGTTTAATCTATACCTTTTTCAGGGCTAACAATTCTAAAAACTTATTACAATGTTCATATCATCCATAACCATCCTGCACATACTCTCCTCCAAAGAACCACAACCATTTCATAACATTACTTTACATCTGCAGTCATCCGTACAACCAGCAAGCAATACTTGTTTTGACTATGACATACTATTCTTGTTATGTCGAGATATCCTTATTTATTTAATGTGGAGGCTGAAAATGTGACCACACTGTTCATAATAATTAGGAGTTTTGTACGCGTTTAAGTTAATAAAATTTGTGATAAATTTAATAATTAATGAAAAAGAGAAATTATTATTTGCAATATCAAATTATCTGTTTGATGGTGTCTTAAAATAATGAATCATCTGTCAATTAGTTTAAAAAAAGAACAAGCAATGTAATATAGCGTTGGGAATGTTTTAATTAGTATTTTCCCAAGACAAGGATAAATATTCATTCTTCTGCCTCAAGTTAATTTAGTTCACACATCTAATTCTATTTCATATCAGTATATGTTGAAAACATTTAAGTTGAATTCATTCATGATGAATATTTAAATGCAAGATGAAACAATCTCATTAGCGTTAGGTGATTGGCGAAATGACGCAATTGGGACGTGTTTTATCTTTGTTCATTTGGCACGAGTTTCCTGCTACTCAGATCACTTAATCAATTCAATTTGCAGACAGCTATTAATGTAAGGAAGTCTTACGTTAATCAAATTATTCGGATAATCTGTGATCTTACAAAAGCCGTGTAAGTGCGATTGAGTAATTGAAGAAGTGTGTGGAGTCGGTTCTTTTTTTGTTTGTCCTCTCGACCTCAATACCACGGACTCGATACATGTGAACTTCACGATTATGTTGTTGTAATGTTTCAATAATTGAGGTTATGAATTCACCTATTTATATACATATAGAAATGTGAATGTATTAGAAAGAATAAAAGAATCATAATTAGCTATACGCAACAATTTTGTATCAAGGTCAATGATAATTTATTTTTTTCTATTTCATATCTTCTCAATGTTAAAAATAAATTAGTTGCATATAGCAAAATTGGGAGATTACTTTTCTTTCATAAATGACACTGTTATGTTATCATTATTACAACCCTATTAATTTAACTCTCAAATATATATGATAACGACGAGAAATTGACATTTTAATCGGAAATTCGACACGTACAATCATTAGAGCATGAATTAGATGTCAGTCTGTAACACTGATTGATGTGTTGAAATGGACATCAACTCCCGTAGCACAGTAGTGAAATACTCAAAATATGCAATGCGAAGTTTCCATCAACTGTTTCAAAATCAATTTCAAGCCACAGATACATGCGTACGATACACTGCATAATTTTCATTGTTGTATTTGCAAATGGGAAATGTAGCATAGTGCTATTGAAGCTTATCTACGTGGAGCGATACGAGTTAGGAGTTGGGTGGTAGGTCATTGTCAGTAGGTGGACCGCTTAACTGGGTTTACCAACAACTTGACCCACGNTCACAGTTTCTTAGTAGACATGACGAAGGATGGATACTCGTACATGCGTACGATACACTGCATAATTTTCATTGTAGTACTTGTAAATGGGAAATGTAGCTTAGTGCTATTGAAGCTTATCTACATGGAGCGATAGGAGGTAGGAGGGTAGAATGGTATTAGTATAGGTGGGCAAGTTAGATGGGTTTACCAACAACTTGGCCCACGTGGAGGGGTTAGTAAAAGTAGTTAGTAATAGTTAGAGCTATTGATACTAGGAGGAGATGGGTAGAGGAAGGAAGGTTTGCTATTCAGTAGTCACAGCTATGTGAACTGAGACATTACTGTGAAAAGCTACAAATTTTCTCTGGCCCCACCGGGAATTGAACCCGGGATGAGCAAAGAACGCTGCCACCTGAGCCACCACTGCGTAATGTATACAATTCGAAACAATGGCCACTTCTTACGATTCAAGTTTAATGTCCGAATCAGGGCGAATCTGAATAATGAGCTGTAGGTGTGTTCATAGATAGTAAGTAAGTAGCATAACACTACGCCATATCCAGGCATTGATTGCGGGTTCCTTTATGTGTATACGAAGTGGTACCTCATTTGAGGATGTAAACGCACTTGTAAATGAGATGAGTGTAAATCAAGGTTTGCGGATGACATGGATGCATATTTGTGGTAGAGCCGCTTTCTCTCTTGCGTCAATGGCGTCATGTTTTAGACTCGGATCGCAACAACACTTCGACATTCGGAGCAGACGGTGTAAATTCTTTGTAATATCTCCGGCACTCCAGATAGTTAGGCGAGGAACGTTGCTCAACCTTTGATTCTTGGCGAGTCACGGGACCGAAAGGCCGCCGGACGACATCAGAGGATGAGCTGCGGAGGATGTATCTGGGCGGCATTGCCCCTCCGTGAACCCTCGTTGAACTATTACGAACTACTTTCTATTGTACACTTGAATGGTGCAAATCTCAGATCGCTCTATCTTATCAGCATTTGTGATCGTCGTCGAAGTAGCTTTGGATAAAGAAGGATATTCTGTGAGAAATGGGGAACTTCAATTCCGATAATCTACAGATGAATATCTTAATGATATGTAAATATTAAGCCGCAATATTGTTGAAATGAAATTTACATTTAACTCTTATTTAAAATAAATGCTTCTCAACCATCTATTGTTATTATGCCGAAATGTTAATTCAGTTACTTTTCCTGCCATATCATAACATGTCATCATAGATTTTATAATATTAATGTCTTTAAAGAGTTTAAAATATTATTAGTATTATATATAATTTCGAAATAGAAAGTTAATATTCCTATTTATTAATTTAAGGAAAAGTAATAATTCTCTTAAATAATATTTGATGACGAAAAGAGAAAAGTAGCTTCAAAAAATTGTACATCAAATGAAACTTGATGAGGTGCATTTCATCAAGTAGTGAAGGAAAAATTACGGACACAATCATGTGATGGTCAATATAAATCGTACCCGGCGTTTGGTGACCAAAAAAAAGTTCTTCTGAAGCATCTTGACTTCAAAACGTGAAGATTAACGATATGGAATCTTCTGAAGAGAAGATGAGACTGAAACTTCTTTTAGAGTGTCACGCAATCTGCGATGTGATTTCGTTCCTGACGAACGTGAACGGAAGATGTGTGATAACGAAGTCCAAATCTCCCGATATCAACTGCCCCACGACATGATCTAAACGTATCCATGGGGTTTGCGGAGGGTAGAGCTCCGCCCCCCCCAAAAAAAAATCGTATTTCGAGTTGGTATAAATACTACAATCAAGTGAGGGTTTTTATCTATAAATGAAGGTGCTTGAAAACTGTTAGAGAAATTATTGAATGAACCCATCACATCACGGAAAATCACCAAATAATTTTAGTGATATTATTTTGAAAAATGGAAAAAGGACTGATGAAAAAATATTCACAAAATTTCAACGGAAACATTCGATAAACACTAGTGGTTTGAGCATCGGAGGGTACCTGAAAAACAACTTTGTTTTATACGGGAAGGAGGTCATTTTCAAGAAATCGACTTTCACTGAATAATAACTTAGTGTTTTTATTAAGAGAATTTTCTTTGAGTATATTTGCGGAATACAAAGCTATCTAATACTGTTGATGAGATACCCACCGTTCTGCTAGCGAACAAAAGCATTTTCATATCCAATGTGTGGATTTAATGAACACACTTTTGGTTTCAAAACATTGGAACATTACTTCCGAAACAACTTGTGCTCTAACATTCGCTTCCGTACGAGAGAGTCTTACAAGATAGTTACGTGATCGCACGATTGATTCTATATTACGATTTAATTAAATAATGGGGAAATAAACAGTTACTTTGATTGCTATTGAGATGTAGCAAATAACATATCTGAGACATGTAAGAAATCGACTCATAAAAGAAATTGGGAAAGTGTTCCAAGCATTGACTCTTTGACCGATGTAATGAAAGGTGTTCTGTTTTAAAAGGGATGTGAGGCAATGCTACCAATTAGATAATTGTTGCTGTGTGATGTCATTCAAATCGCATGTCACGTGTACGACACGTCACGACTTTTCTTTTGATTCTATCGCATTTCATGCGCCATTTTATTGTGTGTGTGCAACGAACAACCTAATTAAATACTTTTTAAAAATAGTAATCTACACAGAAGTCGTTTTAAAAGGAATTGAGAAGAAAATTGAGCTAGCGGTATGAATTAGTGAAAAATGCTTTCTCGACATGCTTGCCTAACAAGTATTCGCATTGTATTTGATAACTTTTGCAACATTCTTCTCCACTAAATAGAATATAATAAGGTTACAATTTCAACATTTTCAATCTTATTACACCTGGCAAATACATGAACAGTATTTGAAATTGTACTCTCAAGTTACGCGTAAATATATAATACGTTTCCGGGAATATAGATTAAGAATAGATATGGGGTTCTCAAACTGGAGTCCGCGGTGGTTTTCTCGCGAACCGCAAAGTGATGGTGAGGATACTGTGATTGTGTCACTTCGTTGAAATATTGGGCTGATTACGAGTATTGCCACTGATTGCTACGTCCCATGGAGGAAGGTATATTTTTTCAAAAGAAGGTTCAGGTACTGCAAATGCACCTATTCCCATAAATTTGCACATGAGGATTAAGAGTTGCCACTTACTAAATGAATAATTGAGTCAAAAAGGGGTTTGGTAGCAATAACATCTGGGTTAATTGTTGTTAATGAAGAGATGGCGAACAACCTAAAAACGCTAATGGATTGTCACAAAAGATTTTCCAGTCAAAATATTTTCTACGATATGACCGCGAAATATTAATGAATAAATTAAAACTTTATTTCTCTAATGTACGTATTTTAGCAGAAGGGCACGTGGCATAATATGTGGATCGTGAAGTTCTCTTTTTCTTCCTTGATCATCATCATCAGCATTATTATTATTGTTGTTGTAATAAAATAATAAATTTAGGAAAACATAATATGATCAACCACAACTCCATATATAAACATTCATAACAAATTCATATGACACATATTATACCATAGTGACATTGCTGCAAAGAAATTCCAAAATTACACTCTATATGGTCTCACGCAGTTGGACCTGCTTCATTCACAGTAATTTTATTTCTGTATTTCTATTTAAATGACTCTTATGATCAAAAAGAAATTAGGAATACAAGATCTAATCAAAAGAATATCCTCCTATTAAATGGCATATAACAAAATTATGTGAAAGTTATAGCTCTTTTGTAAGTTGCATAAAAAAATGAAACATTTATTCCTATTATTTTTAACTAATACAAAAGTCAACACTAATAAAATTGTAAAATATATAATTATTATAATGTTCTCTTACGCTATTACTTATAAAATAAATGCCACTTTCATCTTATCTATATTAAAATTCTGACACACAACAATAATAAAAATGTTTATAGAATAAGCAAAAGGCTTTTTCTAAGAATGTGTATGCTACTGGAATATTGTTCTTATGAGAACGTCGATACAATGAAGCAGTTGAGAATTAATGCATGTGGAATTTCGTAACAATGACTCCCAAGAAGCGTTTGTCGCGTAAGTTCATGGCGTTCAGTCTTTTGTCTTGGACGCATTGTCTCACGCTTTCGCTATTCGTCTGCTCCGAGACCCGTGCGGCGGACCGCGCCCTCTAACAGCTTGTGACGAATCCGCTCTAACGAATGCAACTCTGCATTTCTCGCAAGGCCAAAGCTTCCTGAGCGGTTTTGCAACTTTTGCCATTTCACTTTCGTGGAACTNTCTGCATTTCTCGCAAGGCCAAAGCTTCCTGAGCGGTTTTGCAACTTTTGCCATTTCACTTTCGTGGAACTCAAAAATGATGAGAGGCTTGATGAATTCCATCACTCTGATCGTTCGAGACCATTTTCATTTTTTTTAAATTCTAAACCACACAAAGGTACACATATTTCGCTTCTCGCATCTCAATACGTCTTGCTGCCACCGAATACAAAACTCGCGCTTCTCGATATGTTTTCTCCGTGACAGGTCCCCAATCCTGAAAGGCTAATTAAAGAATCCTACGAGATGAGTGGTTCAACTATATTTACTAAACTGAAACTATCACTTGTCACTCCTTACAACAATTATTATATTAACAGATTTGCATTTAGAACATTAGTCATACCCAAATCCCATGATTTTAATAATCGCTTTAAAGTTTGCCTACAAAATAGACGTCATAATAATATATTAAATTTAATTAATTTGGAAATAAAATAAATTCAATAATTTCTTCAATCAATATAAGTTTGAGAAAAATATTATTTGTCAAGTTTCTTTTGACGCGACATTCTTTGACTATAATGTGTAGATGTGATATGTGTTTTTAGTAACAATATCCGTTCATTTTGGGTACAACATTGATACCCTTCTGACCGATAAAGTTCTTGTCGGATAGTGTGGAGTAGTTTGGAGACTCACACGCTGTGACACTAGATTCGATTCAAAGTCCAAAAATACAACAGTTATTAATTTTCTTATTTTTCTATGTAACACCTTGCTGTACCATTTCAATTTCATGTGTTATTAATTCCATTTAAGAGTTGATTAATGCCAATTGAGAACCCCTAGAGAGTGAAGAGAATCAGTTAAATATTTTTTTTAATTTATTAAACACCTAGTCATAGACTAATTAGTTATTTTAGCTTAATCTACAATTCATATAAAAATATTTAAAAAAACAGGAGTGTACCCCACTCAACTGTTCAATTACAGTTCATATCAAAAACTCGTGAAACTAAACTCGCTACAAAACACAAAAATACAAGCAAACATAAAAGAATTCAAAATACAAATATTAATAATAAAATAATAAAAATATTATATTTCTCGGGTCAATCGGATGCAAAATATTTATCATCGCAATACATGATACCTAAAAACCAAAGTATCGTATTCAAGTACAGATTGTGTGAACTATCTTCAAAACTGAACTCTTTGGAATAATCTTATTTGCAGGTTCAAATAAAGCGCCTCCAATTTAGCAATCTGTTCGCAGAATTAACTGGCCAATCAAAATGCTCCTACGCATATTTTCAAAATTTTTAACATTAAGAAACCGGAAATGGAGCGTGGTGTGTAAATGAGCTTCTGTCCAGAAGTAGACTTCTTCTATTCCCAACACATTCAGAGTCAAATCTCAAGTTTTGTTTCGATACATCAATTTGTTCGTAAGTTATCATGGGAACAAAGTTCTGAACATACACACACACATACATACATACAAGCTACATTGGACATCATCGCCAAAATTTGAAAATAGACGATTGTCCTGGAGCCAATTCGCCAAAATCCGAAGAGATCTTAATTTTTTCTTCCGACCAATTTCAATACTTCCCTTCCACCCTCTCTGTAACTGGAAAGTAAAAACAAGTATCACCCAATTTTTCAACTTGCTGCGTCTGATTTCAAACAATACTTATTGTTCTCAGCGTCTAAAATAAAATCAATAATAAAACATAACATCTTCAAAATAAGACAAAAGTTGTTTTTCCAACCGTAGAAATGTTTCATGTTTTTCAATTTTTTTTCATTAATTAGAGAAATATGATTGAAGTTTTCTACATTTGAAATAAAAAAGGGAGCGATATAAAATTGCTCTCGACATTTGTATGTACTGCGTCCTGTTGATACATTATAATTCAACATAAACTCAAAAACTGATTGATTTAGAAAATTGATAATAAATAAATTTGTGAATAATAGTATTATTATTAATAATAAATTGAAAATACATAAAAAAAATAACAAGGATATAAAATTAGACCAAACTTCTTGTGATGTTCATGAATTAAATTTAAAATGTTGATACTACACATAATTAGAATAAAAACCAATGAAAACCAGGATATAAGTAATAATGAAAAAATCTGTTTAAAAATAAAACTAAAAAAAAATACTAGGTTCATATACGATGAACGTGGGGGATTCGCAATGCAAAAAAAATTCTGTGTCTGAAGTTCTCAGGAGAACGTGATTAACGCGAAGATAAACAAGAAAACATGTCTAGAGTTTTATTTGAATGGTTTGTCTTCCTCACACAAGACCGATGATGAAAACAGAGAAGAATTGCTGGTTTGAAAAAAAAAAAAAAAAGAAGAAGAAAAAAGTAGTTAAGATTTTCTGAAGATTTCTTTTCATATCATGAACATAGGAGTAGTATCCTACAACTTGATTATATTTCTGCATATTTCTTCTCATGAGCTACACAAGAATTCATGCTTCCTGTATCGATGTGGACAGAAAATATTTATCACGTTAATAAAAATGACGTTAGTCAGAAACAATTCAATGTTAATTAAGAAAATGCATTTGATCACAATTCATGGTACACCAGGACATGAATACTCGTTATTAGGAAAAATGTCCAATCCTTTTGCTGATAGACTCTGAATTAACCATGTTGGGCTGGTTATGGATTTCTAATATATCTATTAAACTAATATGCGAAATTGATTGCATAAAAAGTTTATCCTAAGAGGAATGTATTAAAATCTGTTATCAAATTAAAAATGCTTGAACATTATACATCACAAAATGTAACATGTTTATTACACTTCATTGACATGTTATTTCCGCAGTCGTTACATATCATACGGTCAACGGAGGGTTATTCACGTTCCAAGGAGGATATATACGAACAATATGGAGATCCCAAACTGCTTCAAATTTACAAAGAGGAGCGTACAAAGATAATTACTTGAAGAGTAATTACATGTAATTACGACCATGTATTACAAGTTTAATCACTTAAGAAGTTTCGAAGTAAGGTAATGAATCATTTAACATGTTACTTTCAATGAGGCGTTCAATTGAATACTTTGTAAGTATGATAAATTAAATGGCGTTTCTATGTTGCTTTGATCATGTTGCTAAAGCTCCACAATTACCAAGCACTTTGTAAGTGTCGAGTTTTATATTCCGGTTATGTGAGTTTCATTCTTATGTCAAAGATTATAAAGATATTATCCCGAAAAGAAACTTCTGAATTACGTTTCACTAATTCGTGGTTTCACATAACATCCATCTCGCTCCCTTCTTTGTTTAGAGTCTGCAGGAAAATCATATTTCATAAAAAATAGAGCTTCCAAGCCACTCGTTTTACGCTTGCTCCCTTGAAAGCGTCTCCAATCGGTTACGAAGCCCCAGCGGTGGCGCAGGTGGTAGTGTTGTCGGGTCATCGCGGGTTCGTTTCCCGATGGGGTCAGAAAAATTAGAAGCTTTTCCCATTAATGTCCCAGTTTATACATCTGTGACTACTGAAAAGCCAACCTTCCTTCCTCTATCCAGCTCCTCCTAGTATGAATAACTCTATTACTAACCACTTCTACTAACCCCTCCACGTGGGCCAAGTTGTTGGAAAACCCAGTTAACCGACCCACCTACTAACAATAGCCTACCACCCAACTCCTACCTCCAATCGCTCCATGTAGATAAGCTTCAATAGCACTAAGCTACATTTCCCATTTGCAAATACAACAATAAAAAAAAAACATTCATAGTGTAATGTAAGTATGAAAAAAATTCGAATCTCGCGAATAAAATGCGTTAATTTCTGTAATTGAGGAGATATCCATCGTATCAATGACCGTAGATCATCAGTTAACATATCTAGTTATGACGATATACATTTCTTACAGAATATAGTCAATTCTTCTTTGGTTTAACACAGTTTTAAACAACAGCAAACATGTTTTTGTAACAGTTATTTCATAGTTAGATAGTGAGTAATCATTGATATATTGTTTGTGTTAATAAGGTGTTTCAAAGTTGTATTAGAAATAATGTAAATTGTGTAAGTTCTTTGTAGACCTGATGAAGGCAAAATAAATTTCCGAAACGTTGGCGTTGTAAAACGAATCTTTTATTGATGACGAATCCTCGAATATATCGTTCTGTTACATAATATATATTGGTCAACATCAACAACATAAAATCTGTGTTAAACCCAAACAAACAAACAAAATAAGTGTCTGAAAATGATGAAATTTTTTTTGACATGTTTCTGATTAGAGACAAGCAAACAACATTTTTCTGTGATAAACAAATATACTATAGGAGATATGTTTTTATAAGTCGAACAATTGGTTGGATAATTATGTGATTATATTTTCTAATTTATCGATTCAGAATGTTTAAATATTAGAAAGAATCAAATTATTTTTCTTGAAAAGCAATTAATAATCGAATTTATTTATATTACTTAAATTATTATTACGTTCGTTGATTTCCTCTGGGATTAATTGTTTATTCAGTTGAGGCGCGAGTGAGAACAACTGGCGTAAAAATTTATCTCCCCACTAATTCTTCTTTTTCATCCCAAAGACAGGATCCACCATTTTTCATTGGTTGCGTCAAAAGTACTTCAAATATCATTGGTTGCGTCAAAAGTGTTTCTCAACAACACAACGAGAGAGGTTCCTAATATCAAGTTTCACGACGCGATGGAGGCGCATGTTTGAGTTTGTGTGTCAGTTTCAGTTTCCCAGCGCACCCCCCACTCATCACGAAAGTCATAGAATTTAATTATCGCGCTACAGAGACCATCCTCCTAGTTGTTCAACACATTGGAATGATTATTGTATCTGTGGCAGTGAAGGTGGAGCTAAGTGGCGGCTGACTCGGGCAGTGAGAGAGAAGAGTCTGAATGTGGGCTATTAAATTTTGCTGCCATCCAGTCGTAAACGTAGTGAAGAGCGTATGACAAATTTTACACAGTAATGACGCTTTTGAAGTGTAATTTGAAAATTACTTCATTACTAGCTGTATCCATAGCTATCCATAGTTCACGTCAATTTTGTGAATTTTCAATATCGATTCATTCAAAATCGCATTTGATGTATATTATAATAATAAATAGTGCAGAACACTGGATAATCAGGATGTACTATCTAACCAACGAAGCGTTCTATAAACATGCAAATAATATGAATAGAGATGCATAGAATAATATTCAATACTCATAATACTCAATAGCCAGTATTTCACCCGTATATTTCATTGAGTCAATTACGGATACAGCTTACTTATGAGACTTTGCGCTAGCAAATTTAAATGCAAGAAGCATCTCTATGGAACAATATCTATAGATTACTTATCGACACATATATCTCATCTCCATATCTTGCAATCAATATTTATGCAATTTTCAGAAACAATGCTAATCTTAACGGTTCAGGAGAAGAAAGCGTGATATTTATTTAATCATTAATTTCTTTTCTCTAAGTCGAAATGCTAAATTACATACGAAATGTTGATTTTTTGACTACGTAATATGTTCCGTAAAGGTTTCACACTACCTCTCCGCAAAATTTCATCAGATTAGTTCAGTAATTTTGACAATTTTTTTTTTTTTTGCAAAACTGATAAGAGCACTTGTACAATTAATTCTATCATTAGAGATTTACGTATTCATTAAATAATTTCATTAGTAAACATTATATCCGCCACTGGTCCTTGATCGGAATTGATGGAATGATCCCTTGCTTGTTTCCGGAGAGTAAATTAGTTTATTGCCCCCCCCCTCCCCCACGTGGTCGTACACAGTTTGCAACTTCTTTTTTGACAGTAAAGTTTATAAAAGATTATAAAAATATTTATTTTTATTCAGTTCGATATTAACAAGGTATGATGCCATTGAATTCAACAAGTGGTTTCTGAAAATTTCATAGAGAGCGTCAGTTTCTTTGTTTGCCTGAGAGAATTGTCATACACGTCACAAGCACGAATTCATCAAATCAAAGAGACCGCGCTCTCATCACATCCAACACTCTTGATTTCGTTCAATATATTTACATTTATTTTAATCCATTGTTTTGTAATATTATACCTGGGTTCCATTTTTGTTTTTCTTTAGTAGCTGAACTTCGCATGAGTCACTTGTGCATCAATTCATATCCATTTCGGAAAAAATGTTGACTATTATATTCATGTGTAATGAAAAAAATTACCTTTATCCAAAAGAAATGCATTAATAACTTAATTAATAAACTTTCACCCATGGAAAATATCTCACAGTAACAGTTGTCCGTTTTTGTTGTTTTTCATATTTCCAATCGCAGAGCTATGATACTTTTTTGTGTATTTTTAACTGGAGCAAATTTTCAATGACTTTTTCATGTTTATGAGTGAAATTTCTAAATGTTGTAGACACAGCGAGATGTGATAGATTAAAATAAATACGACAAGTACGAAACAAAATACTTTAGACGTTCTTAATGGTTTAGGTTTGAGATGTACACTTCTTAACGTTCGAGATTCATAAAGAATATTTTCCTCCCGTAAATTAATGCACTGTCCAAAAAAATAGTACAATTTATATAAAATCAAGTCCGATATGTGAGGTTACACAACTGAGTCTCACGCTCGTTAATAAACAACAATCCGAAAATTACTTCCGCTCGTAAAGTAAGCATACGAGGGAAAGCAGAACCCTCCAAGGGCGCCAATACGACAGCGCACGATCGCCCCTCCCGGGGTCACGAGTTCGAACCTCGCGTGCGAACAAACCCTCTTCGCATCCCGGACTCAGCTGTGCACTGCCTCAGGACTCTGTGCTGCACCGGTCGACACGAACTCTGGACCTCAGGGTCAGGGCATTGACATCGTTTCAATTAGCCCCGCTCTTTGACTTCATGCTCAGGTCAACTGTGCAGCGCCCCTCCTCTTGGATCACAAAGCTGCACGTTGAGACGAAGGTGGAAAATCCCCTTCGATCGACGCATAATATTTCGTCTGCGGACGTCAAGAGTTGCACTGTATAATTTGAGAGGCTGCTTCGTGGTATTCCACATTCATGAGATATTTTGATAAAACACTGCCTCGGTGAGACACGTGCTTTTATAGGAATTTTGGACGGAAATTTCTTCCGTGTCGTGAGGTAGGTTTCATATCGGAAGATCTCATTGGAAAATCCTTTCCGAAGTGACGTAGGTAGAGAGTTTATCATCCCTCGTAGATCTTAATTTATTTATATTGTAATAGTCTTTTGTAGTTGAGTCCACGTAGGTCGCGATTTAGTCAGGTATCGCCATTATTTAGAAGTGATAGTATCTTCATCTTCGTTGTGATTCAGTGATCACAAAGAGGACACTCTTGATTATCTTCTTCACACACACTCACTCACATGTTTTAAAGCTTCTGTTGGTTGGTATTTGACACATCCATTTATTTATACAAACCAAGAAACATGAAGAGAAAAGTGACAACAAATTATCTATGGTTCGAACGACAAAAACTAGAAAATACTGACTTATAGTTTCTTTACCAACCTATCTTTAAATCTTCAAATGAAAGTTGAACAGAAAATAGTTAGAAATGTAACGTAAAATTCTCTACACGTAGAAAGTTAGTTTTACTTTCCAATAACTTCGCGATAGTTAACGAATTTTAATGAAGTTGATATTCTGTAACACAATAATATATTTTGAAGGAATATAAAATGCAACTTTTGTCGCTTTGTATTACACTAAGTTTGATAATAATAATAATAATAATAATAATAATAATAATAATAATAATACATTACATCAAAGTAAGAGCCATAATCCCGTCAATGGGACGTAGAAATTGTATTAGAACTAGCTTATATCAGGAGAATGATACAGGTTGTTGATTGCTTCCAATTTGTCTATGAACTTTTACATACTATTATTTTTTGTAAAGTAATATGGATGATAAAATTCTGAAATGTAATCAAAGGGCCAAATACAGAGTTCAGTATCAGTTTCGGCACAGAATTATTCTAACTAATATTTATTTTAGTATGAACAATGAAGTCAAAACATCAATTGTTAAATAGTCTTGATTTTTTTCTCTTGTACTCCTATATTGTCATGACGTTTCCCTCGATCTCTTTCGTTTAAGTAAATAGTAAACTCACGTGGGGTCCGGAAGAGTCTCTGGGGTTCGCCATCACCTCGCAGTAATATTGAGTTTGAGAAAGAACGCTCATTTTGAAGCAAGTTCCCTCAAGCATCATTCCGGTGTAACACGACCCCTTCCAGAGTTATCTACGAAACTCGTCCTTGGAAAATAATGTTGATTTAATGAAAGATGAAAACTACCCAATTCAAGCAAACAGTGGAGTACAATTACTCAATAAACACCATTAAGTGGATTTCTACTTAAATGTTCACAAATAATTAGATAAAGCTCACTAATTTTAGCATCCCCGTAGGAACGTTAGGAACGCCGAGATTAAATCGTACAATTCCATAAAATAACATTTACAAAGCGCTTAAAGCGGCAATAATTCTGAAATATTAGTTTCGACGTTCGAATCATTAGCAACTACGAGCTTCAGATATCTCGAAGCAATTACGCATTAGCGCGGAGGTACATCTTGGCGAGCGTGAGTCTCCTATCTGGATGTCTCCGCCTCCAGACCACGAGGCGACGGGAGAGCGTCTGCAAAGCGGCGACCTCCAATATGCGCCGAGCACTTTCAGCGGCGTTTCCGGTACTCCTGAAGGGAGTATATATAATATGCCCGGTGAAATTATTGTCATTCACTTTCCATCCAATAAAATATCCTTAAATCAACTGTCTGGAAGCTCCTCAGTTGGCTAAGGGGTTAGCATGCTTGCTCACCACTTAGTCACTTCGGGTTCAATTCGCGGTGAAACCATTAACAAATTTGTAGCTTTTCACTTCAATGTCCCAGTTCAATTGAAAGTTCCTTCTAATCCTCGTATTACTATTACTAGCAACTAAGATAATTATGGTTACAAAAATATTTGCAAATAATCAAGTTGCAATATAAGTGAAAGTAAAATAGGTTTAAACATTAGTGTGTTAAACCATGGATGGTGTTGTACCATACGTGGTAATGTCATTTAAAATTTCTCGTAAGATGTTAAAACATATTTTATCTCTAACGTTCGTGTTATTTCTCAATGTTTCTTGCAAGATGTGAAAACATATTTTTTTATTCAATTAATTTTTCTTGTAAAACTCTAAAGCATATTTGATTCTGTAACGTACGTAATATTTCATAATAAATATTTATTGCAAAATGTAATAATTCTTGTTAAACGCTCTAATTAATGTAATATCTTAAATGTAATTTTTCTATAACGTACGTGATATTTCTATAATGATATTTCTTGTAAAATGGTAAACTACATTGTATTTCTGTATTATTTCTATTGCAATATTATGTACCATAATTGCTTTCTTTGTAAATTCATTTATGTATGGAAAATAAGGAACTTTGAACTTTGTACTATTAACACCTCTACGTGGGACTTGTTGGTAACCTACGAACAATTGCCCCTACCTCCCATCACCCCATATAGATAAGCTTGAATAGCACGCTACACTTCTCGTTTACAAATACTACAATGAATGAAATTTTAAAAAAAGTACTGTCTGAATAATCGCTAGTCTTAGTAGAGTAGTGGAAGCGTGATAGCTTTCATTGATGGGTTGGATTCCCAGTTCACCCGGATGATGTGATATTTTCATCTGGTACTTACCTTACATTCCCCACCAACCCGACTGCTGGCCTTCCCAATCCCTTCACCCAAACCGTGTGATGAGATGGCAGAGGAGACCTGTTGGCATAAACTTGCCCCGACGTATAAATAATACATTAAATAAAGAAAAAATTAAATATGTGTAAAAAAGAACAATTTTTATTTCAGTTGCGCAACGTATTCTTTAACAAGTCGCACAAGAGATAATTCGTAACAAAATTTATTAAACAATAAAAACAAAAACATTAAGAAATGTGTAAACGTCCATCAACCGCTGGATGAACAAGAACAAACTTCTCTGGCGACGGCGCTGCTTGTATTTCCGGTAACTGTGCAGTCTTAGTATTTCAAAAACACGTGTTTCTAGGCGTCTGCTATAGTGTCCGATACGGAACATTTGTATAAATGATGTCATGGTTTCTAAGAGCTCTATTACACTACGAACAGTACTGAACGTTCAATTGTGAATGATATCATGAAATGACCTTGTCTACATATTCCGCCGCATCGATCTCCGAGTCAACGCGTCGTGCCGGAGCTCAGCTAGTGGATAAAGTGTATTAGGTTTCTATGTTCAATTTCAATTTGAAAAGGGCTTTAACATAAATGTACGCAATATACGAGTATATGGCGGGGCTTAGAGCCCGTGCGCCTTACAGAAGCCCTAAAATGTGCCGTGGGCTGTGCATACTATACCCTAGTATTCACTCTCAATGAACTGAAACAGTAACTAAAATATAAATATTGAAGGATTACGAATATTTGGAAGGTAAATAATATCAGAAGTAGTAAAAACAATAATTGTCATGACTTTTTTAAAATTTTAATTCTCAGATATTGTTATATATACTTAAGTGACTGTTTCGTTCATTGAGCACCGTTGGGAACCACGGAAAACTAACGGTTAGGGCAAGCGCGCTGAGCATAAAAAGAAGAATCTGTATGGTAACTGAAAATCTGTAACAGAATAAATAAATTCGGTGGCAGAATCAAATAAATTCATGGAAAGGATAAATACTTATGTGGAGAGCAAATAACATATACGTACTGTTTCTATGTAATGTTATTGGACGACTTCGGCCAATCTCCATCACAAGTGTCCTGTCACTAGTAACCATAGTGTAACACACTCCTTTTTAGGTTAAGTTTTATGAGAAATTCAGTCACAGATGGCCAATGCCATGTGTTCGTAGTGAAATAGAAGGTAATCTGTGATGACTTTCGGTCAAGTGAAAATGGCGGCGAGTCGAGAATCGAACCCGGGACTCCTGAATGATGGCAGGGGTGTTAACCACTACACCACCCGTTGGCCTTCCACAACTGTACACCATTTCCACCCAGACCTAAGTTATCACCGAAAGTTATCACNGTTGTTAACCACTACACCACCCGTTGGCCTTCCACAACTGTGCACCATTTCCACCCAGACCTAAGTTATCACCGAAAGTTATCACATAACTTCTCCACATGTAGGGTACACGGTAGAAATATATGCAGAAGGTAACCTGTGTTGAAAGAGAATTGCAAATCCTTTGTGGTGCAGAACGAAAGAGGAAAACCCCATCGTTGGGGACGGACAGGACATGGCAGACTGCCCTGTACAATCCAGAACCTCCTCCTCCTCCATTGATGACGAAAGTGCCCCGCAGCGACGAGTGTGAAAGTTCAACAGGTCTATGGATCGTAAACCGCCCCTGTTCTTCATGAAGCCACTGAGGCGCTGCCTATCGGGGTTCATCATAAGGATAACGGCTCCAGCCACATCCTTCCCAGCACTCGCTCGTATTTTCTGCTCTTCATTACACATAACTGTCGCTCGGAATAATCACAGGTTGAACTTCTCGATGGAGGACTATGAGAGTGGATTATGCTAATGGATGTTCAAGGTCTTGTCCAAGAGCGAGTGTCGATCCCTCTTAAATGATCTGTTCACAGGAAGAGGCCAATTTGGTGCGCGAATTCCCTTCACCAGAAGTGCGTTGCGGTTTCGTCTTAATGTTGTGACGAATGCCGTGCACCGATCAGCGCGGTCCTGCTTTGTCCGGCGCCTCACGATCCACACACGCCCTCTTCCCTCTGTTATGAAATGTCTAAAGTGTGGTTATGTTTGTAGTTCTCTTTCATGTGAAGACAGGCTTCATCTATATAACGAGTTGTTTCACAGATGAAGGGAAGTATTGCGTAGCACGACGAGACGATAAAAACCAAAATAACGAAGGAGAATGAAATGACGAGCGCTAGGACGAATTGTTTTCGAAAACATAGTCACTCAGCTACATGCTGAGTGTGATGCTGTAATTATCAACGTGTTTCTAGGAATCTGACCATAAACTGGCGATTCATAAGAATGAGAAACTCTTTACATTTCATTCTGTATGAAAAATGTTGAACAAATTAGAAATATATTTAATTTGAATCCTTTCAATTATAATATTATAAAATATTAAAATTAATTCGCTATTTAGAAAGAGTGAAATAAATAAACTTTTAAGAAAAAATGTAAAAATGTTTTTGAGCTTTTAAAAAAGTTGGAATACGACCGTAATGAAGGTAATTTGAGGATATTCTTCAGTCCAACAAATAAGGAAACACAAATGACGAAAGGAAAGTTAAAATTAAACGTGCAATGAAGCATCGAGTGAAATGTGACAATTATATGAAGGACTAGAACATTATTATATCCAAATGAACATGTGGCTGTTAAGGGAAATATGACAGATAAATGAATAGGTGTCTCACCCGTGTCGCAGTTATATGTCTTTATAAGGAGAGATCCCCCAGGGGATTTACATCTAGTAAGTACGTGTTTGGCGAACACGGGGCCCCGAACTCAGTCTGGCATTACTTCCACTTACTTGTGTGAGGCTCCTTCCTTTCCCTTTCCTGACCTTCCTTGGTCACCTCTTGTTCTTTTCGATCCCGACGCTATTAGGGATGGGGTATCGTTCATTTTCCTCTTTCCTCTTCTTCTTTAAAAAAAATGTTTTTAGTGAAATCTTGAGATATGTTGGGATTTGAGTTTTGAGTTGTAATTCAGGAGGGTTTTTAGTGGGTATGGCTGAGTTATTCCTGTCTC
>NNCF01132788.1:43872-98372 GCA_002313205.1 Laupala kohalensis
ATGACAAAGTAAAAATTGAAATATTCTAAAATTAATTTACCCCTTTCTTATTTGACAAGTTAATAATTTTCAATATAATATGCAATAGTAACAGGAAATGAGAAAACTGGCATACCCCAGGGTTCTTTGACAAGCGGTGGCTAAAAGCATCTGAAGGGTCGGGATATATGGGGAAGTCTCAGGAATTTCCATTGACGTCAGAGATGTTCCGTGTAACTGGATTCAGTTGTTTTATGCCTAATTTATGCAAGGGGGAGGAAATATCTCGGATTTGATGATTGAGTGTGAAAATGTTGGAATTAAGTGAATTGTGAATGTTTTCTAATTTTAGTCTTTTCCAGTAATTATTTTCCATTTCTAAAATTTGGAAATCATTGACTGTGTGGAACGTGTGATTGTTTTCTATAAGATGTGAATGTCCGGTGAGGTGTTTGAAAGCGTGAATGTGTTCTTGTAGTCTTTTATAAAAACTGCGTCCAGTCTGTCCCACGTACGTCGCGTTGCACTCACCGCATGTGAGCGCGTACACTCCACTTAATTACGAGAGGGGTGTATGGTCTTTCGTGTGGGAGAGGATGTTTCTCAGGGACTTACGTGCATGGTAGGAAGTGTAGAGACCGTGTTATTTAAATAAATTTGCTAACTTTAGAGAGAGATTGCCTAAGTAAGGTATGGTAATGCGAGGGGTTGAATGTATCTTTATGAAGGGGGAAAAGTGTTGTGATTTGTTTTCTGTGTATTGTGTGTTTTCTTCTTCTTGATGATGCAATTTATCAAACTGGTATCATAACCATTGTTAAATGCAGTTTGTTTTATTGTACAAACTTCTTTCTGAATTTTGTCTAGAGAAAATGGAATGGAGAACAGTCGATGTATCCTAGCATGGAACGCTGCATGTTTATGTGTGGGAGGAGGTAATGAGGAGTTACGAAAGATCGTATCTGGGTGTGTGGGTTTTCTAAAAATGTCAAACTCGCGGTGGTTGTCAACAAGTGTAATAGAGAGGTCCAAAAAGTTGAGTGTCCTGTGTTCGTCTTCTGTGTCTGTAGTAAATTCAATGTTTGGATGTATAGAATTGATGTATGATAAAAGCTGATTAAGTTGTCAAAGAGTACCGGTCGAAAGTGAGATTATGTCATCTACGTAACGATACCAGTGTACAATGTTCTTTAAGAGTGGGTGTCCAGAATAAAAAATGTTGGTTTCAAAATGACCCATAAATACATCAGCTAATAGTGGAGATAAAAGTGAACCCATAGGTAAGCCGAAGTCTTGAGAGAATGATGTGACCAAAATGAATGTCACCTAACTGTTATCGCTACATTATTGGGGTGGGGGGGGCGCTTTACCTGACCCAATTCATGACGCGATGTCCACGTAGCTTCTTTCCCTTATGAAGGATTCTAGCCGCAGATAGACGTTGTAAGTGACGGCACACTGTAATGGGATCTGCATCTAAAGTGAGTTGAACAGGCCTGTCAGAGTTGGAGTCAAAACTCTTGCACTTATAACGAGAAGATTTCAGAGGATAGAGCTACTGTTACGTTTCACAACTTTCGACAAACCCAGAGACCCAAACGATGTAAAAAGAAATTAAAGAACCTTACGTATGAGAAGAACAATGGTAGTGTTGTTCTGCTGGAGGCTTTTATTGATAGTACTTCAGTGTGAAGTTGTTGAAGCTTAGAGAAAAATATTAAGTTGACGCTACAACTTGTTAGCTGTTGAGTGACGTTCGAAGATCGAAGAGACAACAATACGCATCCTAATTTATTGCAAGATGATGAATAAACAAACAGTGTTGCACAAACACATTTGACATATTCGTGAAATTGTACGCGTAGATTTTCTTGGAGTCACTTGTGTGACAGTTTTCTGTGATAACAGTATTTCCCAGCTAAAGTGTATGTTCGGAATGTAAAAAGACAGAAAAAAAATACTACAATAATATTATAATTTTTTTTTCATTTGAAATTGAGATATTCATTTATTTATAAAAATATCTTTGTTTGCGACAAAGAAATATTTTTTATATGTTCCTGTGTAGAGTTTTGCACATGAAAAGATGTAAAAATATTGAAGAAATATTTGAATCTATTTTTTAATTCAATGTTGTACTTAATAATTCTGTTATGTCCTCTCTTCGTAACATGTGAACATTTAAGTTGTATCTCTGTCTAAATGAATAAAATATCTGAATTACTAATAACGTAAGATTTTGTTCGCTGTTAAGTATTTCTTCATCAAAAACTATTATTTCTATTGCATTTTAGAGTGATTTATTCTTAGGTTATCTTCATGTAGTATCTGTTTATTTAAATGCAAAACTTATTGATAATCCCGTTCTGGTTTCAGGAGCTTCTACCTGCAGATAGTCTCTTGAATACTTTTATTTCTGTCAAATCTGATTGATACTTCAGCGTCATCCAGCGCCTTAACTCGCGAAGAGAACCGAATCGGTGACCTTTCGCTATCGTTCTCGTTCTTCCAAATACTCTTGATTCCTCCAATCGCATTGGGCAAGAACAGATTTTTCTAGTCGGTTGCAACGAAGGCCAATCAAGTTATTTCTCATCCAGGAAGACAATCGGTTCGTGGGTGAGTTGAGCCTTTTAAAATGCTATGATGAGCAATGCGTATTTTCGCCGCCGCCGTTAAATACCACAATTCCGCTTCATAAATCAGAAGAGCCTCCTATCACGATGGAGGATGCAATGTTTGCACTCTTGAGGGCCATCGATACAGTGCAGTAGTCTAAGACTTGCGTTGAATGCATCGTTCGAGATGGATAGTTTCAGAGGGGTTCCGTGATACAGACTACCATTCATGTAAAAGTGGATAGAAAAAATTCAGTGTGGTTGCCCAGGAATTAAAAAAAACATATCGCTAACTAGAAAGAAATAAACCTCAAATAATATGTTGGCAACAATTTTCAATATTATTTTCATCGACATTTCTGAAAATATAATACAAGTGACAGTGAATAGCATTAGTGGTCGCATTAGTGCATTCGAATACTTTCCAAGATATGGTGATAATGCTGTATAACACTAACAATCAGGGCCACTAACAATCCAGCAAGTGATAAAAAAAATTCCCGCGACGGAACTCGCTTTGTTTTGAATTTTGTGTGTAAAATAATCGACCTTGAATACTCAATATCTTGAAATAGAAAGAAATTTGTCTGTACCGAAATAATTCATGGCGGCTTTCGACAACGTTGTCATCTTTAGTGGCTTATAATTAAGATATAGTAATCTAACTACATGTAAAATGATCTGAAATAATAATAAAAATACAAAATAATAATAATAATAATAATAGTAATAAAGAGGAATAGTGTGTCGGATCTAATAACATACAGATATTTCAGATTTGCAAAAGCTATGTAGTAGTTAAATGATAAACTCCTTGTTCGAAAAATTATTATTTGAAAAGATTACTGATCATTTCGCAATGAGAAAATGCAAGAATCTGGACGTCTTGAAGCTTGAGAACAGAGGCTCGAACTTAAAACTCGGTACTGATATCTATTTCATTCTATTTCTAGTAATGTAAACCGATTACCACCTACCCCCAATAGTAATCATTAAAAACTTTTCTTTAAATCTAATCGTAAATTAATCATTAAATTTTTTTCTTTGAATAGTAGAATGAACACTGTAGATACCTAGTAAACTTAACACATAATCTATGAAATTATGTGTATTAAATCAACTTTGGGCCATTGAAGTATACTTGTCTATTCTATAATATATTAATAAAACGTTTCTGCGAGTGCTGAGATCATCCTCAGTGGCTAATAATGGAAAAACCAAACAGTTATACATTAGAATTGATATAGAGAAAAAATATATCAACAAACAGTAAATAAATGTACAACAAAAAGCATGATACATAAGAAAATGAAATTATTAATTCAAGATAAATTTTGTGTATCATGTCGTAAATTTAATGTATTTCTGGATTACATTATATCATTTCGGCAATGAAAAGTTTTAAATAATTATCTTCTTCCTCCAAAACAATATTTTATTCGAATCCATTCTATGTCTGAACAATGTGAACTTACCGCACTATGATCTAATGCGTTAACACATTTTAAACTTTTCTTTAATGAAATTTACTTGATGTTGTATATAGCGAGTTTGCAATGAGAGATTGGTCTGACCAATGTACGAAACATTACAATTTAATTTCCAAACGACAATGATTTTGGTTTATTGGAATACTTGTTAGTTAATTTTTCATTATCGGAAAATATAACTTTATTCAACGTGTGTTAATCCTATTTGTTGTTGCTATCTTTGCTTTATTTATACAGTAAATACATTCAAATGACGAACAAAATTTTCTCATATTACGTTAACGTTTTATGCATGACGAGAATTCCACGGTATACTGTACAAAGTAAGAGTTGCCATAAAACTCCTTACGATACTCGTTAAACCTTTATTATTCTCATGTTCCAGGTGTCTGGTGATTCGTATTACATGAACCCCAGGGACGCGGCACTTAGAAAACAAACTTTACAGAGAATAATTGTTCAATAATACTCCTTAATTAGTTCCCCATGGTGAAAAAATTACTCTTTGTCTTTGGGCACTATGCGCATCTATGTGCATAATTTCATACACATTTTGCATATGGGATTCCTTGTTTTATAATGTAAAATAATTAACATCAAATTACAAGTCACGACAAGAAAATTTTTTCACTACATTCCTAATGTTTCGCAGAGGTGCCAGTTTTGGGAATATTCATTGAAATTAAAAGAAAAGAAAATATTTTTTACGACTCATCCTAATAACAAAATAATATGACTTAATGCCATTAAATTATTATTTTTTATCTACAACTAGGGATCATAACGTTCCGAAATTAGAATCATAAAAATTGAAAAACATACACATTTGGTTGTTTTGATAACATTTTATAGCTGATTTTGAATATAATTAAATTTCAAACACATCCATTCAAGGCATTCATTTACACTTAATCTTATTATTAGTTTTTGACAGTTTTATTTAATGAAATGTATTTAACTTATATTTTCAGATCGGGAGTTCCATGCGCCAGGACCTATGGACGGTGAAGCTTCCATATTCTTCAAATGCCACCCGCCGGCTTTATCTTCAATTTGTGAGTCAAGGATTTTTTAAAATATTCTGTCATTCAATTGAACGAATACAAATTATACGTTCCTTGATATTGTTGTTACAATTTCTTTTCCTTGTCTTATTCAAGATTACGCTTAGTATTACTTTCAATATACGCAGTGTATAGAAAGTTCTGTAATCGAGATTTCGAAAGTGGTTTTTGTCATAACGTCTGACCGTCTTTCCATCTGTACACAGCGATTCTAAGTAAACGGATGAATATATTTAATTCATATTTCGCATTTACGGTGGAATTTACTTGTTGTCAATGCACGTGCTCTATTTTTTTTTACTTTAAACAAAGGGTACTTCACATGAAGGTCAAACAAAGAACTTTTTGAATGTTTCTCAAAAACGACTCCTATGATTTTGCAAAAATTTTTTGTACGTAAGGTACAATTGGTATGCATTACATCCACATCAGCGGTATTTTGCTTGAAAGTTTGGTATAAAGGCAGTAAAATTATTTCTCTCTGCTGCACTTACACATTAGGTTACTGTTTCAAGTAGCTTGAATAATATTTAGCCGTGTAAATGGAGCAAGCAGACGTAGAATGTACTTTTCGTAAACTGAAATGAAAGATATGATAATGATAAAATACATAGGAGGACAGCAAACGCATTGCAGATATGAAAATACGTCAATTTTTTGTCTACAACAAAACTACATTTAAATAACACTTTTACGATATTTATGAGATGTCGCTATATGTTTTGAAATAATGTTCTGAATGTTTATTTTACTTTCAAATAAAAGAAAGTAATAAGTTCATCTAGCGACTTTGAGCATGAATAGAGCACTGGAAGAAGACGAAAAAAAAAAAAGATCACTTCGCCAGAAATAACTCTTTTACTATAGAATTTTTTCTCGCTCCATGCTGCAGACGGAGAAACGTATATGAGAAAGTAGGAGGTGCAATGGTTTTGCACTACCAGTTTGTTTGTTTTTCCAAGCGAGGACAAAATGTTCCTTAATGATAGTCTAGAGAAAAATATTCCCAACAACTCATAGGGGTGTCCTCAGCCGCATTGACATGGTGAAGCGACAAAATGTGAAGTATACGGTCCTTGCAAAGAGAGCGAAAGATCCGGCTACCGTTTCTAATGTAACATTTCAGTTGCTGCATTGATGAAAATATTCGACAACAATCATTACACGTACGAATACTTTTTACGACCCAAAGTCCAAATGGGTTGTATAATGTGGTCAAATCGTATTGTATACAGTATATGTTAATAACAATAAATACAACCATTTTGATAATCTTTACTGTGATTCAAGGAGTGATTGATAATTGTTTGCGCTGCTCTAGAGGATAATGGTCCTAAACAAGCATATTTAGGATTAATAAGGATATTTTTAATTTTTTTATTTGTTTGAAGGCGCTAACTTTTATCTTTATTTGTGGTGTATCCTGAATAGAAATATAAGTGTAGTTTAAAAAGGGTTTTGTTTGTAAAAACAAATATTTCAATAAATTGTCACTAATGTTTTCACTAAATATGACTTCTGATGATCCTTTTAGAAGAACAGTAATGAACAACAGCAATTAGTCACCCTACCAGTAGTTCATAGCACAACTATTCTTATTAAATCTTCAGAATGTTTGAAGTTGAGGATGAGATTTTTGGTGAAATCCTGTAGGTTTATTTAATATCACGATCTTTATGAGAAACGTTTTGGAATATTGTCCCAAATATTGCTTTACTTCTTGAAAATATCGTTTTGTAATTAGAATAGTTTAATATAACTTTAAGTTCCTAAAACACTGGAGTGATTNTGAAATCCTGTAGGTTTATTTAATATCACGATCTTTATGAGAAACGTTTTGGAATATTGTCCCAAATATTGCTTTACTTCCTGAAAATATCGTTTTGTAATTAGAATAGTTTAATATAACTTTAAGTTACTAAAACACTGGAGTGATTTTTTTGTCGTTTCAGCAATTTTAAACCAATATAGAAATATAGTTTTATTTTCTTCAATAGATTTTGTGAGTATTTACATTGTCCATACGTTTTATAATTGTCAGATACATCTACTTACACGGTAATCAAAATTATTTGTTTTGTGACGTGATTTTTTAAACTTTTTCAAACATTTTCCTCCAAAGCACAATCCACACAATTCCCTTTCCCACCGAAGAACTTACTTTACGAGCACCACTTCCTCGTATAACATGTTTTGCATTCACTAGTAAAAAAGGCTTTTCCTCTGAAGGTAGAAGAAGAGAGTAAGTGTAATTCCACTCCTAAGGTTGCATGCATTAACCCGCACAATGCGTAAATAGTGAATCTTTATTTCACCGAAGGCAATGAATTGTTGTTCGAGGTCTTATGCGCACTAACTTCTTAGGATTCGCTTCCCAACCTTCTCAATTTCTTTTCACCCGCACCCTGCACCCTTATGACTGCGGTGAAGTCAAAAGGACGGTAATAATAATGAATAAATAAATAAATAATAAATTTATTGTCAAAAACAGTTACAAACTGCGTATGACCACGTGGAGGACAACAAACTAATTTACTCTCCGGAAGCAAGCAAGGGACCATCCCATCAATTCCGATCAAGGGCCTTAAGGCAGAGGCGGATTCAAAAATTTCAGCAAAAATTTCCTAGAAATAAAAAGTTAGCTGCGTGTTATAAAACTAATAGAATGTCAATATGTTTGTAATTTTACGCAAAAAATTACATCTACAAGTCATTATCGAACTATAGATTATTCTGAGTATAGTGTTTAAAAATCATAAGAGTTGAAAAAAACAACACTAAATTCACGATTTATTGTTACAACAAACACGCCCCTAGACAAAGTCTAGAGAACCTGTATAATAAATCCGCCTCTACCCGAAGGAAAAACGGAGAAAAACCCGGTTTGCCAGGATGGGTAAATATTATTTACGTATGCGTACGTGAGCAACGGTAACTTACCATTTCGACCTCACGGGCCACTAAATTCATCTTTTTAAAATTCAGCTTACCACTAAGTGATTTTTTTAAAAGATAACCTCTGAAATTTCAATTTAAAAAATCCGAAATATATTTAATATAAGTCAACTTATATTAAATGTTAACATATTGTAAATACTAATTTAATCAAACATATTTATTTAATTTATGAAACAAAATCTTGAGAGGGTGTTATGTATACCTTGATCAGGGTGTGGATCTGGTACATTACGTGATTAGGAATCAATTACATTAGAGTAGTTGCTATTGTATTTTTTCCTGTTTCTTAAATATTTTCCGAAGAAATTTAACAATCTAACATTAATGCCTTTGCAAAGTCGCTTTCTTTTTAGAAGGTAAAAATTTTTGCTATAAATGCCCAAAATATTTCTGCGAATCACGAATGTTTCTCACGGAACACCGTTTGGCAACGGCTGGATATCTTTAAGGTCAGTATTACACGATCATATTTCTATGACATAGATATATAATCACAGATACACGGTCAGAGTTCAACTACTATCAAAGCTTGTACATTACACAGTCATAAATTTGGTCAGTTTTTTGATAATATATCTACGTCATAGAAATATAATCGTGTAACACTGGTCTCAATGATTCATCCTATTTGAACGAATCGATTGACTTTAGATTTGAATGAAGCGAGTGGGTGTCGCATGGAACACGATATCACCACGAGTTTAATATCATTAGAACCAACAAATACTTAGAATCCAATTTAACATAACAGTTTTACAATACATAAATTATGAATATTAAATAGTGAAATTAAAAAACTGTCTCTAAAAACAAACTCAAAATATATATGATTAATATTTGATTTAAACAATTTTATCAAAAATCTTTAAAATTTCTAATCAGATTTCGAGCTCATCCAGTTCTTCAAAAGTATATTTGTCAATATTGTTTATGTGGGAGCGTAGACTCCGATGCGAGGTATTGTTTAATATGTTACATAAACTTGTTTCAGTGAAAATGTTAATCATGAAGATATTTAATACCAGTTTAGAAATTTGATGTGTCAGACTATTTTCTGGTTTTAATGTTAACTTTTTATTCTCTCGTGACCCCGCACTGCCTTCACCGAGACTCGAACCTAGTGACTCATGCTCGTGAGCACAGCGTCTCTTCATCCCTCTCTTGAATTGGGATCTGCATTTTTCGCAACGCGACGCGACCCAGATCTTGACGGCTACCTTCGATGCGTCATATCGTCTCGCCCGCTTCGTGTTGCTTCTCCATCCGGAAAGAATTCCTCGAAAGACCAGGTTCCGAGATGCGCCTCGCACTTTGTGCATCCGACCTATTCCTATTTCGTAACTTGGGTCTTCACGCCATGATGCCATCGTAGATGAATGTAAAGTGTGCTATAGAGAACAGAACCTGTGATTTCCTGTGACCTTACTTGATGAAGTCTGAAATGAAAACTTGATGGTATAAGCTATACTTACACAAAAAGTGTAACGGAGAGGTCTGAATTAGTCAGTTTTCATGAAGCAGAAGTGATTTTATGGACTGTCGTTACAGAATAATGGTATGTCTTAATATAAGTCAAGATCAAAATTTACGAATTCAATGTTTTACGTCACGGAAACTTGCATTTTGTTTATATATATATATATAGGAATAACGTAATCGATTGTATGTCAAATTAACTTTTTTTTACACGTCTTATGGCAAAAAGATGGTTCAGGTCATGAGGTCTGCTCTTCCACCTTATTATTTGGGTGGGAAAATTGGTAAGGAAAGATGTTGGATTCGATAATTATTCTATTGTTATCTAATGAGAAGAAAAGTTGTTATTATACTGAAGATATTATAAAAGTAGCGAACCATTTTTCTTTATATTAGAGGCGAACATACGTCTGCACTTTGCTTTGGGGCGCACAAATGTTAAATCCACCACAGTGTTTGGAACTGTAGGATGGTCTCTTGCTTCCAGACAATATAATTAGTATAGTCGCCTCCACCATCATACGCTGTTTATAACTGCTTTTTGGACAATAAATTTATTCATTAGTATGTGAATTATTTTATATTCACAAAAATATCTTTCAACTTATATTATTCAGATAATTATTTCATATTTTAAATTTTATGAACGTACCCATGTAATGACACAGATTTCATTAGGTGTATAAAAATCTATATTGTAACTCGATCACTTACATGAAGAAAAAATTCTTGATTCTCCCGATTATTGATAATAAATAATAATAATAATAATAATAATAATAATAATAATAATAATAATGGCACTGCACGGAAGACACCCTCATGACCTGAACAACCCCAATGTCGACAAGAAAGCGTCGAACGCCTGGCTCAGGCGAGGGGAGCTTTTTCCTGAAACAGAAGTTTTTGTTATGGTCATCTGGGATCAAGTTATTCCCACTAGGAACTATAAGACATATATTATGCAGGATCCCCATATGGAAAATGATAAGTGCAGGAAATGTGGAACTGCTTCTGAAACAATTCAATATATAACCGGTGCTTGTAATATGTTGGTACAAACTCATTATTTACATCGCCATAACCAGGTGGCTAACATAATTTGCCAAGCATTAGCTTTAATGTATTCTTATAGAAAATAGCACACCTTATTAAAAATATGAGCCGGCTGACGTTTTAGAATCAACAAACTTCAAATTATATTATGACAGGTCAATAATCACGGACCGTACAACTCATAACAACAGACCGGACATAGTGGTGAAACATCAAGTAACGAAGACAACCTACTTGATAGACATAGCTGTGCCAAACACTCATAACCTTCAGAAAACAATTCAGGAAAAATATCCAAGACCTTAAGGCAGAAGTACAAAGGATGTGAAACATGGATAGGGTTTACATAGTACCGGTAGTAATGTCGTCTACAGGAGTCATCCCTATCTCCCTCCACAATAGTATTAGCATGTTAAAATTGCGGAAAACCATTTATGTACAACTTCAGAAAGCTGTTTTGCTCAACACATCAAGAATGTTCAGAAATATTTTGGATCGTTCAGAGTGAGTGTGCTTGGTGTATCCCGTACCTCACTACGACCAGCAGAAAAAGCTGAGATCCTAAATGGAATAAAGTAGTAATAATAATAATAATAATAATAATAATAATAATGGTACGTGTTAGCAAGTAACTAATTGTTTGTTAAACAGAGTTGTCATGTTTAACAACTTACGAATCGTGAATGAATTTGTTAAATCAACTCTTCTCAGTTGGACACTGTCAGTTAGTGAGATATATGTTCAAAAAACGAAAACCTCTAATCTACATTTTATTTTTGATTAAACATTAATAAAGTCCTTCTGAATTAAATCTGGAGCGTCGCCGTTCGAGTTTTGAGACCATTGTGAGATTGCTTTCGGCCCACTGTTTCCCTGCGTGCTTTGTGAGAGGATGCGACTGGACGCGTTGTCGACTTGTGAAAGATTCGGCCGCCGCAAATCACTACCTCCCCTTCCTTATCTTGCTTCGCTTCTTCGTTCACGTTCTGTGTGTCTGGCTTTTTCGCTGGAGCTGCCTCTGTGGAGTCTGAGAGAATCACAGCCTGGTTTCTCGCGTCGAGATTTTCACCCACATCTTAACCTTAACGCTTAAATGACTGAATATTTATGGTCATTTACACTATATTGTGCTTTTCTTGACTTGTACGACTGTATTTTATTGATGTTCTGTGTACGTACAATCTCCTCGTTTTGCCAAAGATACGAGGTGGCATTAACGCCAATAAACTGAATTTTTAAAAAAATGAACGTATTATCTGATTTAATGAGACCTTTGCTTTCCAGATCGTCGGATTATCCAGATAAGTTGTATTATTGACATAATATTCTATTTACAATTCGGCTCTGACAAAAGATTTAATTGCGCTAGTTTGAGGATGACCTAAATTGCAAAAACTTTGAATATGTTATTTACTTAGTTCCATAAATGTACTATATATGAACTCTTACCATTGACAATACAAAATTAACTATTACGTACACACTAAGGTAGTGGTCTCCAAACGTCTGCCCAAAAACTACATTCCAAAAAGGGTCTTTCTGCGATCCACGGTCAGACTCCGGACAATCTGATGAACATTTGAGGTCTGTTGATAGAGGTATCCGAGTTCCACTAAAACCGGATATAGGCATTATCGGACAAAATTAACTTCACAAATCTCACAACTACATGAAGAGCCGAATGAAGGACGAAAAAAAAAATCTTGACAAATGATGTTTATCCACGTCTGTTTGCTCTTTCGAGTTCCTTTAAAAAAATTTCAAATGTTTGCTTAATACGTTTTAAGATACATATTTTGGGGGTAACGTTTTAATAACCGTGGTAGTCGGATATATCTAATAATATTGTAAAAAGAAATTTATTAATCTAATAAATGTTGTAATAAAAATCAATTGTTGTGTCCTTGTAGTAAATGAAGTAGAATTTATATAAAATTTTAATCCAAGAAAAACGTGGAAAGTACTTCAAGAGATAAGAATAGAAATTACTTCATTTACACATAACATGAGTCCGAAATCCGGAAATGGAATTATTTTCTTCCGGTACATCTCCACTTCAGCCGATTCTTCATATCCGGTTAATAAGCATAGAGGTGTTTCCTGGAACACGGTTCGCGTGTTTTGCTTGTTGGACTGAAACAGCGAAGAAAGTATTTGCACTGTAACGAGGACGCATTCCTTGGTAAGTGGAGGGAAGACATGTAGACTCTTCTCTCGGATGAGATTCCCGTTTATTCATTTCACTACAGATGTTACGTCTCTTCGCAAAGAAAGACATGAACAGGGTGGGCAAAATAAAATTGACCCGGAAAAAAAAATTGTAATCCTAACACGAAATTGACCCTTGCTATTGAACGGGAGATTTATCCGTCGCAGAAAATGCTGGAAATGGCCACTGATGACATTGCATAATTTTTATTTGGTGCGCAGTATCTGGCTTCCGCATCACAACACGATTCTTTCACCAAACTGTCAATTCCTCTGTTGATCAACTCACCGAAGATGAACAACTGTGTAGATATTTTCAGCGCGACAGCTCACATCGCCAACATTGGTTTACAACCATTCCACGGGTAACCACCATGTTTTTATTTTTTGTAACTAAGAAACATGTCTCAGAGAACTTTAATTTATGTAATAGTAAAATAAAGCACCAGTCTTACAGACTGTATTTGAACTCTGAAGTAAATAGTTTTTGAGTGACAGGTATTGAAAGTTGAAAAGTGGTCTAAGTAACTCCGAATGACGGCACTCATAGGATAAAAAACTGCGCTCTACGGTATTTTGATTTGTAACTTCAAACCCTGGTGAATTTTCAAATTTAAACTTAGTTTGGATAATATTCCCAACCCTAAAAAATGTGAGCGTGAAAAATTCGTTTCAATCCGTTGGGCGGTAAAGAAGTTGTTGTTAATCCAACAAAGTTTTCGTGACAGTAGCCGAATAAACATGTTCAATTTTTCAAGTTCATCTAAAACTGACAAGGAACATTATTATGAACATTCCTCGAATATTTGTTTATAAATATGCGGTAGGTGAGGATTAGAAAATTCNCTCGAATATTTGTTTATAAATATGCGGTAGGTGAGGATTAGAAAATTCGCTAAACAGAGATCGTAGTCACAAGGAAGAACAGGGAAGAATCTGAAAGATGTCTGTGTAGTGTAGATAAATGTTTAAAATTGTTTGTTTTTTTATGTGCCAGTATTGGTTTATGTCATACGATGATATAATTGTAGAAACGTACAGGTAAGTATTAAGAGACTACAAATAGGCAGGACGTAATCATAGTGGAATAACATAAGATGTGTCACTGCTCATCGAGGTGCNTGTCATACGATGATATAATTGTAGAAACGTACAGGTTAGTATTAAGAGACTACAAATAGGCAGGACGTAATCATAGTGGAATAACATAAGATGTGTCACTGCTCATCGAGGTGCAAGGGGTCGTTGGCCAGCCAATGAAACGCTGCAAGACATATTTTGAGAGGGAAGTTAAAGGTGCTGTAAATATTTATGTAATGTGTTCGGCTAAGTTGTAGACGTGAAGTGATATCCTAATACGCCCGCTCCGAAAAACGTCTTGACTATGATTGGCTTGCACTGCACATGCTCACGGTGGTCACACCTGCCGTATTCCACTGTGAAATGTAATAGCGTTAAGAACGACAAAAATGTTTTTTTTTCGCAACATATTAATTCTTTTTTATGATCAAATTTTTATTTCATGTATTTCCTAAAATGAAGTTAATTGGCGATTCATAAATTCAAAATAAAAACAGTAAGTAATAGTAAATCAAATTCAAATGCAACCTCTGCTTGTCACAAAAAAAAGGACGAAGACAGTTAGATTGAAACAACGAATTACCCAACATTTAGATATCGTTTACTTGGTCATTCGTGTAATTTTCTGTTAATAAAGCTGGAAGATGAAGCAATGTATTACAAAACAAGAAATCTTGTGCATCCGAAATGAATAGATTTATAATGCGAGACTTCATTTTTTGGTTCGTTTTAAAGGAATGTCGCAATGACAGTGTTGAAATGACAAACGAGGTAGCGATCACTGTCGAGAAGGAACGAATTCAAGTGAGAAAACAAGACAGAAATTTATTGTAATGACAAATGAGTACGAGTCGTACTGTATCAGAGTGTTTTTCATCGGGTTTTTTACTGCTCCCATCACCACTGTTAGAGATCCCACATTGTGAAACGCATGATTGATTACCAACGAATCTCGCTTTCTGCAACACTTTCAGTGTCAGATGAATGACTGTTGTGAATCATTGAACTGGGGAGACGGGGAGAGAGAAATCATTTGATGGATGAATTTGATAAAGAGGGGGAGAAATAAATAAGCCACACGAGGACATCTCTATTTTTATTATTATTAGGAATTCACCGCATAAGCGTTGGGGTAGATCAAGAGCTCATGCAGCAAATATGCAAGCTCAATGATAATTTTGAGAGGATTTCACTTCACTGATAATTCGGATAGTATGAATTTCACGAGCTATTCGAATAATACCTCTGACGAATTCAACGACATTAATTTTTTATGGTTTATATTATCATACCGATGAAGATCATATTTAACTACTATAGGGAACTAACAAAACTTGTGTTAGAAAAAAGATAAATGTGTAATAAAATAAATGTTAATAACAATACAAGAACTTACTTGCTTCGAGCAATTCTGTCATACAGTCGACATACGTTCGGAAAATAGCAAGATTGAAACGATCACCTGATGTAGCGTATCAGAAAGTGACCATAGATTGCCTAGGATATTGTTATACATCAGGTAGATGTATAGGGGCTAAGTGAAATTAGCCGAAAGGGATATTTTCGCTACTTATTCGAACATCCATGGGCTCAAATAGAAGGTCTCACTACTCTAAATGTTACTAAGAAAATTTTTGCTCTTCTTTAGTTTTTTAATTATATATTTTTATGAAAAAATGGACTTCCGGCTTAGTATGCCCTGTCAAACTGACAACGTAAATATAATAACAAAACTTAGTTTTATTAATTTCTTTGAACTTCCCCGAGTTTAACTACTTTTCAGTTAAATTACTTCTTTTTAATGCAATCACACTATTCAGAGAGCATATACGCAATTGAAAATGAATATTGTAATTCTTCTCATGTACCATTAATACTCTTGCAAAGCTTAAGAAATAGTGTTGAAAATTATAAATAAGAACTTAATTTTACAAACAATTAATTAAAACAATTCTTAGTTTTTACTGCGCAATTCTTCGTTCATAACTATAGTGGCCTTAGTTTCAGTTTTGTAAATTCAAAAAGTGGAACCGCGAAAAATAGAAACATCCAGATACCAAAAATATCAAAAACTGTGAGCACAAAAAATAATTATATCAATGGGACACAAAATTTCAATCTAAATGATTTAAAAATTTATACTGCACAAAATGATCTACAAAAAATAAATTAAAAATTTTGTGATACAAAATGCCTAAGAGCGCAAATAGAGTGCTCGTTATATAATTTTCTGAAAATTATCTATATGTAAATATAATGAGCAAATTCAATATGTAAGTTTTTAGAATAAGTAACTAGTATGAGATGGAAGTGCACCAGTACTGCGCTCAGGTAACTTTACCTCTGCAGGAATGCAAATCGACTTTTATGTTGTTGTTTGTAATACTCTGATTTATAAAGTTAAATTAGTTAAATACTATTGGAGGTATTATTCTATAGAATTAGTCCCTAGCGAAGATTGTCCCTAGTAAAACTTACACGAACTCTTGAAGTAAAAGTGGAAGTACAATGAAGGAGAGGTAGAGAAAGACGACGAGAAAGGCAAAGGACGAGAGGAGACGTAAAGTTGTAGTGAGGGGTTGAGTCTCTAGGTGCACTCGACCGCAAACGGATATCGAACTGGGGACCCCACACAGAGAGGATTTTCCATAATTTCACTTTCGCTCGTTGCGGTGTTTCCTACAGCAGCGCTACAAGTGGGCGCCTGCAGAATCACAGAAAACTCAGGATACAAGTGAAACGGGTAATGAACTCTACGAACTCTAGTTCCTAGCATCACTCTCCCACTCAAAACGTGTAGCCCTGTTCTCATTCCCGTTCGTGTATTAAATACAATTTTCTGGTGATTTAATTAGAAGTTCTCATAATAACACCCTTCTCAAATATTTCCAACATAACTATTATAACTTTTTCGTGACTCATTAAATAATTGTTTCTTCCGCAAATATATTAACACAGANCTCATGACTCTTTTGTTTATGAATTATTTCACCGTGTGTTGTTTAATTGGGGTGCAGTATATCCAAATAAAAAGGCATAATCGCACACCGAAAAAAAAAATACCCTTCTCAAATATTTCCAACATAACTATTATAACTTTTTCGTGACTCATTAAATAATTGTTTCTTCCGCAAATATATTAACACAGACTATCGAGGGGTTTGTTATTTCTGCTTTATTGACTGCACGTCGTCTTTTGTAAGCTCAGTAATAATATTAGTCACCCCCTAACAAGAGTACTGGTAGTTCATGGGAAAATTGATACGAAAATAGTTTATTCATTTTTTGTTCGTGTGTTTGTTCATCTTAGAGATTAAATCATATTGTTAAAAATATTTTCAATATTTGTTTCAAAAATAGTAAGTAAAATTTTCTCGCTTTAAAGTAACTTTTAGACTTGTTGTGTAATTTAACTTAATATTTGAAATCTAATTGTTCAAATCTAATAGTAAATTTCAAATCTATAGGTAAAAAACCTTCTTAATAATTAAGTTTCTGTTCATATGGTAAAAATATTTTCTTTTTTTTTTTGCATTCAAAACAAAAATCACAATAATAAAAGCTAGGCAAATTTTTGTTACATTGTGTTACCTAGGCGAGAGGAGGTGTAATTTGGTAATAGCAAAATATTAATCGCCTGGGAGTGACTAATATTTTGTCCGGTGAGTTTATCTCCGACGTCTTTACGTGTCGACGGAAGCAGCGCTCATCAGTCTATCGACAAAACAGTGTAAACTTGATTCTCGTATACACTGTCGTCTTCATTATCAATACTGATCATTATTGGGTACATTAGTAAAGTGGATCACCCATGTTAATCTATATTGACGCCATCAGTGATACACTTGTTCTCATATCTCCTTTAAATGATTTTAGAATTTTCTCACTCTTCTGTTTGAACAATGTTTACTGATCATCGATGTGTTTCCGACATGCACGATGTCTGCAAAATACAATATTGCTATCAAGATTTTCTTTAAATAACAATCGTGAACCTCAAATTTGGCTTTCGAGCTGAGCGAAATCATGATTCATCATGAAAAGATTTACATTTTGAAAGATTGATCGGGACACTGTTTTTGCACTTGTAACCATCCTTGAGTAGGAACTTCAATTCACCCTCCATTTTCTTTGATTTCGATGTAGAGACACTTCATTGATTTAATTCTTATACGGTTTATACTTTAGAGATTACACTAGTTTTCAATAACCGTAAAATCACTTTTTTTTAACAACCCACTCCGTTTTCGCTAAGTGCCGTAATCTAGTTAAAGATCCTTCTGATGCCGTATTTCAACACCGATACGGGTTCTCCATAAATGACAAGCAGAAGGAATTTCGCCGATGGCTCCAGAGAAGTTTACGAGCGGATTAGCTTCGGTCACTTGGCTATTCCGAGCAGGAACTCCAACCGGATCGACACACGATTGGCCATGAGCACTTCTCCAAGGCAGAGGATACGACAAAGGACTCCTCGGTTACTATGCGTATTCTTCCAGAACATTCGTATAATCTCGCCGTAAATTTGGATTTCTGATCATACATACGAAATATGTTTATCGGTGAATAATAAATATTTGAGTTTTCCTTTAGGAATACATAATATTTTAATCTGTGGTTTAAACGCACAGAATCATTTTATTTCCAGTGTAGTCTTCCTGTGGGGTATGTGATAACCTTTTCTTTATGACCACAAGAGGTAGTCTTCGGAAGATTGATAACACTACAAATATGATACATAAACTAGAAGCCAATGTTTGAGATGTAACAAATTATAATATACATTATGGGAGAATGTGTGGTTTGAGGGATTCTCAGAACTAAGTTCCATATACTCGATTGACACCAATATTGTGAGTAATTTTGCTCTTCATAAAACATTCACACTATATTCTATTGATTATATCAGAGCTGATCATACACGGGGTTAGTTGGCATGTGTGGAACACTGGCGAAAAACCTGTTGTAATGGGCATTAGACACTTTTTTAAATACATTATATCTTAGCAAAGAGTCGTTATTAAAAGTGTCTTTGAAACTCATTGTATCACACAAATAAATATTTTAAAAAATCAAAACCAAACGACGATGTGAACTTCTCTGCTCTTCCGAATTTTATGAATAAAATTAAATTTTTGTGTTTTATTACATACAAATTTATTGGTATTCTGTTAATAGTATAACACGTACCGAACAGTTTTTTATCTGATAAGAAGTGTGCTGAAATGTTAAAACCGCTTGTGCCTACAGGCCCTTGATCGGAATTGATGGGATGGTACCTTGCTTTTCTTCACAATAAGTTTATTTAAATTAAATAAATAATTGAATACTTACAAGCTTTAACGGACGAAGAGTATAAATATTATATTTATTTAATTATTTATATTTATAACCTCTACAATTTTTACAGCTAATAAAATATTTCGAAAAATATGGGGTAAACTATAAAACACATTTACGTGCCTGATGATTGGCGTCTTCGTAGTTGAGAAGTGCGTCATCCACTTTTGCAACCCCTTCCTCGCAGAGCTTTACAGTGTAAAGATACCCGTTGAATGTCGATGTCTGCAAGAGGCTTCGGAGGAAGCGTTGATTTATTGGACCAGAATGCATTGGAAATAAGGCTTTGGAATTTGAATAACCGGTTCAATTGTGCGATTATTGCCTCAATGGATGTTGATGGTTTGATTCATGCCGCGCGCTTTCGCTGCGTCTGCTGAGAGGATTCTAAAAAGCGAGGGGTAATCGAGTTATGAGGTAATTATGCACCAGTGAATGCAGTTGCCTGAAAAAAGTAATCCCTTTTATCCGAAGGGAAATTGAGAAACAAAGAAATATTGTTGAGAACTTCCTGGACCAATTAATTTGGGTTATACATCCTTCATCTCTTAACCAATTATTTTTACGTTATGTGGACCCCAGTGGGATGACTTCGTATTTCCTAGTCACTTTTTTAACATAATAGTTTCTTCATATATTTTTAACTATTTGTTTGTATTCTTGTGTTCAATGTCTTTTTCTACTCAATAATCTCCAACCGTTCTATCTTGTATAGTTTTGTACTCCTTTGTAGGTATAACACAAATCGTTCAAAACTTAAAATAAAAAATAATTCCAATTTATAAATTTCATGGAATTGTGTAAGTCGTTGGAGAATTGAAATAATATATTTTGTTCTTATATAATACATATGTAAACTATAATTATTGATAAAACGACTTTACTTCTCAGACTGGATTTAATACCTACCAAAGAAACTACAAAACGTTTCGAACCCCTCTGCAGACCATCATCAGGCAAGTAAAGAGAAAAAGAGTTTACAAAACGTATTCAATAATTCTTATATATTGACCATGAGAATTTGAGAAAATGTTTTTAATGGAGATGTACAATTATAGTGTCTCACAAAATCAGCAATCCCTGGTTTGTCCAATATTTTAAATTTCGTGGCTCTTGTAATAGTTAAAATATGAAAAAGAAAACTCTTAACATCCGAAATTCACGTCCATTTAATTCTCTATCCTCATAACATCGAAATCGTTTGAAAGATTCATATACATAACTAAAAAGAATTAGTGTATTAGACGCTTACATTTCATTTCAAACTCATTACACTGTGTTATTGATAACTTACTACATTGGTCAAATATATCACCCATTTTCACGAAATGAAATAAATACTTTTTACATGAGGGAATATATCTTTTTGAGAATCAGGTGATATTAAGATAAAAATCTGACCCCTAGCAAGTACAGCATTGATCACCTGCGTACAGGAAAAGACGATCATAGACTATAATCGGGGAATACCCTTAACACTGTTGTCATGGTTGCGTTATTACACATTGCAATTGATCCACTGGAAACACTTAAATGGTATAGGATAATAAGTGCAACCGATCTCAGATGCAAGGGTCAATTGATCGCACTCTAAAATTTCACACAATTTGTTTAATTTTATTTTTTTAAAGTTCGAAACTATAATAAATTAATCCGAGAAATTTTGAATCCGGAGTTAATTATTTGATCAAATTAAGTGAATTATGAGCAACGGAATTACATAAAGAGAGAGTATTATTGTAAACTCAATTTTCTTTACAATGCAGGTAGTACAGACGAACACAATATTATTCATTATCGAAAGCTCTTATTTGCAACTTTTCAAAACGAATGTATTTAAGTTTCATGATTAAATTATCTCTTCCAATTTAAGCTACAGAATGGCACGTGAAAGTTATTAATTAATTGAAAATTAAATTCAATATATATATTTGAATTTTACGTAAAAATATTATTTTTAGGAAATGTAAAACCTCGGGTATTAATGTATGTTCGTAAGTTTACAGTTGAACTTCTAAAAAAAATCGAATTTTGTAGACGATCACGAAAAAAATTTATCACAATAAATAATAATAATAATAATAATTCTATAGCATGCCTACGATGAAATGTGATACCTGCTCTTCAATGACCCCAAACAACATGTTTTATTATCGACCCTCATTTTACTAGAAATTCAGATTATTTGTCTTAATATTGAGAAAAAAATTGTTAAAATATTTTTTTTATTATTCCTTATTTAGTTAAATAACAGCTCTGTTTTCTTTGTTTTATTTCAAAATGACTGTTACATAAAAACCTTTTATGTACTTTTTCACGACCATTATAATTATATTTTTAAGTCGTAAATTTTAATAAATATATAAGACATTGAAGTATTCATGGGGCTTTCAAAACTATTGATGTGGTAGTAGAACAGAGAGAAATAATTTCACTGTGTCTACTTCGCTGAAATTTCAAGTGACATATGACATATATACACTTATTCGTATTAATAAAACCAACAAAACCTCTTCCGCGTCACGAAACGAAAATGATTCGTTTCGTAAAAAATGTTCGCGAACATAATGTTTCCTACGCGAGAAAATAAAATAGCAGAGAGAACTGTTATGAATTTTTCACGCATTTTTAAAAAAGGAAATGGATGTGAACGTGACTCTGCAAGGTCATAAATGTAAAGTACTGACGATAAAATGTAATTTCTTCCACCATTTTTTGTAGTAAAATAAATAGCATCAGAGATCTATCAAGAAAGGTCGCAGTGTTTAATACCTGTACGAGAAAGCTGCGCAACAAAATTGTTGCATCTATTAATTCTGTATATTTTATAAATGGTGTGTAGACAGTAACTCATGATTGATGAATAAGAATCTTTTAACGCACAGATATTACAAAGTGAGACTTATTTTTTGACCGATATCAGCTTCCTCTTTCACATGATCGTTCGCGAGATTATCGTACGACGCTCGTGAACGATGGAGACCCTTTGTAGAGTTATAATCACATCGTAAATATATTTTCCTCAAGTCACACTTTGGAATTTCGATTTCTCGATTAATGCTTATTTTCATTTAATATAATCCACCTATACTCTTCTCAATATTCTACTCCTGGAGAGCGTGCAGTGACGGCAAAAACATTTTATAAATATGCAATATAGAAATTTAGTACAGTTTATGCCGTAGCAAATATGCCTTCTATCTTCACGAGCAAAAAATGATAAGTATTCGTAATAAATTTAAATTATACTCCCTAATGCAATGCAGAATGTAGCAATAAGAGAGGTTCATTTTTCCGCAGTACCGTGAAGAAAAGGACCTTGACCGTCCACCAGTTGCCAAGTCATTTCCTGCTGACATCTCTTACTTCATCGTAGAAGCATTACAAATTCTTCCCTCCTGCAAGTACTCGTACCCGTCCATTTCCAAGTGATGGTTGGGATATGATATAGTGATGCCTTTCAACTTACAAGGAAACTCGAAAAAGTATTCAGCAAACAAAAAATCTCAAGATACCGACGATAGGGAAACCATTATATCTATGAACATACAAACAGTAGCTGTATTTTTGGTATTTTTTTATTCTTACTCAAACTAGACAGTAAAAGATGGCAATCAGAGTTACAATGGGCGATATGTAACTGATAAAAATGTGCGGAAAATGAATTCTAGGCTATACATTTCTTAACTCTTCTTTCCTCAATAACCACCAACGTATTGTCACGTTATTACGAGTCGTAATGGGAAAAGCAAGAACACATACGCAAATGATTTGATCATAAAACATTTCCTGTAGTGCGTCACACAACACTACTGCTCTTAATTCAAAACTTAAAAAACCAAACTCGAGATGATTTCTTATTTACAAGCGCACTGACTAAGATTATATTCCTTATGCCCTTGTGTGATTTTACTACTTTTATTTCTATTTGATTAAAACTTATGAAACCACCTTCCACAATACGAATCCAGAAACTCGAATTTTGTCGTGATTTCCGAACTGTGACATCATATTTGAATAGCAATACGTTTCTCCGTTCAATTATCTCATCCAAGTTTGCAGGGCTGACTAACCGGGTCATAACGCAGTTTCACAGCGTAAGTTGTGCTCTGAGATTTGTGAGGTATGATTTAAGAGATTTGTTAGGTAATGCAGTGCCTACTGGGTTGTTGGAAACTACTGGAGGAGGGGAGATTTTTAAAAATTATACTTTGGATAACTTCTGCAGTAATTCCTGCAGAATGTCAAAAAATATAAAAACGCAAAGCAAATTTTTAAAATGTTCCTAATTATTCGAAGGTTCTTAGATATAAACTACACACAATATGGGTTGAGAACGTAAGAACATAACACAAAAATATGTAAGAACGTAACATAAAAAAATGTTTTCGGGGTCCTGTTGTCCCTAGATGGTTTTCCCCCAAGCGGGTATTACCCCCTCCTCAAAGCTGTATATTTTGGCTATTTGTTTCATAGTATGACAGATGCTTGTAGAATGGAGGGATATTGTGGAAGAATTTTCTCTCTTTTTCTTGGGGGGGGGAGGATGATCAGCGCATCGCATCTTAGACACCCCTGGAAGTGTGTATTCAAAATGACAGCGAGCCTTAATTACTACTTGCCCCGTCACAAAACACAGGTCTCGTTTGAACAGAGAGAGTGGAACATAACAACGTAAGCGTGGCCAATTTCATTATGGCCATTTCAATTCAATTTGATTCGCTGCTTCGTACAAGGTCAAGTTGTTACAACCTTTATCTGCTGCGCACACCGTAGATAGTAGTTAAAATTATTATTTCATTCAGTATTGTGTAAGTTTTCAATGCATGTAATTGTGTATTGAATAATGTCGACATGAAACATGGTTCCTATGAACAAGTTATAATTTTTAAGTGTATCGTATTAAAAAAGTGCTATTTACGATAATTCTAGAGATCTGAGGCAGTGGAATCACTTCAAAAGCTTACCATTCTTTGTTTTTGGGGGAATTGTTATTAAGACAATATTATGAAGATAATAAATATAAAACCACAGTATAACAATATTAACTCTCAACTTCTGAATACTTACTTGTGGTGGAGAGATGCATAATATGTCTCGATAGTGAAATATTAACACATTTAGAAAGTACCACGATTCGATCGAAAGGAACTGGCACTATTTCATTTTACGCTTCATTAACATGAATCGGAATAGTTAGTTTCGTTTCGTTGATGCTTCGGCACTGTATATGAATTAGTATGTAAATAATGTGGGAACGTTTAAAAATACTAGATTGAGCTGTTGTTCACTACGCGAACAATATATGCCTGTATGTATTTTAGAACTTATATGTTTAAGTGGCTAAAGCTTAAAGATAAACTTATTTTACTATACTAGTATACCAACTCCCTCAGGAGTAAATCGGTGTATAGTTAGATTTGAAAGTTCTTTTTCTATGTTCCTCCCAATAATCTAAAGTACAACGGTTTAGTTTAGAAACTTAGTCCCTGCGATATTTTGAAATTAGTGATCGGAAACGAGAGTTACAGAAAAACCACGCCCTTAAAAAAGGAAATATGTTGTAGGGCATGCCTTTTTCTTATATTAAAAATTCTCATATAAAACTCTTAATTTACCCTTTTTGAGACCTTTACCTCTATTTACCTTTACTTTTATAACTTACCTTTATGACGTCGGTCTTCTCAAAATATGCCACGAAGTGATGAATACCTGTATTCCGTTTATACTCTAGCTACATATTACGCAGTGAATGATAATGATACTCTGCAAAATGTGACTTAATTGTTTTATAAATCTGAAAAATCTGAGTTACAGGTTTCAATCGAAAATAACTTAATGTTTGCATGTATCATTTACACATTTCTTACTCTTTTAATGAAGTTAGAATTAAGTTCATTAAACGAATGATTAGATAAAAGAGAAATTGGATCTTTCGAAAAAGGGTAAACGTAAAATAAAACAAACTAGCGACACGTGTGTCTGGAGGAAGCACTAAAGAAGGTTGATATTTCTTTCATATTTATTAACTATTTGCTGCACATTCGGTTGCCGTATCAATGTTATTACAGAAGAACCCGTGTGGTCGTGACCGAGACCGCGGTCGGTTAATCCGAGAAAACTCGATTTTTGTCCAAAGAGATCCTACAATTTCTTCAGGTTATCGCGAATAGACGAGTGCATGAGATGTCTTTGAAGCTCATTTTATTGTACTGTATGTACATATCTGCATAAAGGAACAAGAATAAATTGATGCATAGAAAAATAGAATCTGAAGCAAGAGGCGACACCCCCCTTCCCCCACCACAACGCGATCACATCACACACGTCACTTCGCGTCATTCGTTTTACTTTTTCCAGCAAACGTCCGTCAAACAAATAAAGTTTGAGTCATCTATTAAAATATGTTCCACAGGATATACCGGTTGACCCGAAGACTGGTTAAGAGGGGTTGAAGTGTACTACTTTTCATAAATCTAACATACAAAGTAATTTAAAGATAAACAATAAAAATAATTAGATTTTGAATTATTTCACCAACAGTACATTACGCAAATGCTAAAATAACTCATCCCTCTAACCCAATGTGTCCCGCACATTAAGGTACTATATCCGCATTGACGGAAGTCAAGTTGCTAACTCTCCACGAAACTTGGAAATATTCACCAAATAGTTCTAATTAATTAATAATTCATTCTACTGTTTTATTATACGACGATGACAAATTTTTTTGTGATTTTAAAACTTGATAATAAATTTAGATGGTCGTTTGACTCCTTCTTTGGAAAGGGTCGCATTGTCTTCAGTCACGTGATGCAGCTGCCATTTCCGTTTAGAACTGTGTTTTCCATAGTTTTTGGTGAATTATTCTTGTAAATGCCCTGTAAGGTACGGGAATCTTAACATCATTGCGTTCCTATTTCTATTTGCTATATTTTAGTAGGGTTTTTCCACTACGTTAAACCGATTTTGCGTACCAAAATAAAAACATAGATCCGCGGAAGCTTTTCCAATAAAGCTCATATTAATTTAAAGTCAAATAATTCAAAATTTTGTCGCCGTAAGGGTATGAAAATTCGTAGCCACTGGATAACGAATGGTTCAATCTATCATTTGAAACATTTTTTGGAGGGTACACAAGGTAGTACTAGCGCAGATAGAATTAAACCACTAAAATATTTTCAAAATTGACATAAATAAACAGAGTAACATATATTTATTGTGATTTCAACTTCGAAAACTTACGTCACCGATCATTTGAATGAAATAATTGCAATTATAATTGATGTTATAATAAATTGCGTCTCATGGAGAAAATACTTGAACACAAAATAGGATCAACTTTTAAATCACGAAAGTGATGGAAGTTTACTTTAATCTGTAATAAATTTTTCGTAGTATTTTTCACATCACTTTTATCGATACGTCACCGGACATCTGCGAAAAATATTACACTTTTTCCTTTGAGGTGAGATGAGGCATCAATCACGAATCCGTTTCGCTCGGCCGCCATGTTGCGGTGCATTTCAAACGAGTCAAGCGAGTTCCTCAATATGTTTGTACTCTATTATTAACTGATAGATAGGAATTAAATCATGTTTTTTTCGTCATTATTATTAATATTGTTGTGTGTTATCAACAATTGGAATAAAAATAAAGAAAACAATTATACATCTTAGTGATTTGACTGAATTGGAGTGGTGCACCCTCTTTAAGCCCAGTCGCTCTGACGGGTATAGTAATACCCAAAAGTCTGACGTGTGTATTTGAGAAGGTTCTACACGAACTAGTGTATAACAAAGAGAATTTCATTGCGAGATCGTCTTCGTCAGAATTCGTTTGCGTCATGTCCATTCCAATAAGAACCAAGGCGTCAACTCAGAAGCGTGCGCCGCTCAAGTATTTTCCAATAAGAGCGCCGCCCTCCATGGCGTCGCCGCCGCCCTGCGCCAGGGGCCACCCGGGTCGACCCCTACGCTACGATCCCTTCCTTCAATTGCCAAATGCGCGTGTGTACTCTACGGCGCTTTATCTCTGTGGAATGAAGACTTACCACTCGCATCCTCATATTTTCGAAATGTCATGTGAGAATCGTTAACACGATGTGTGAACCTACGTCAATAACACGTAGCTAACTTTTGACCTTGTCAAAGAGTTTGCTGCAATGTTAAATCAGTCTCTTCCTTGGGACCCTTGGTAAGAATTGATGGGATGGTCCCTTGCTGGCTTCCGGAGAGTAAATTAGGTTATCGTCTTCCACGCGGTCATACGCAGTTTGTAACCGCTTTTTTGACAATAGATTTATAATGTATTAATTCGTGACTTCAAAAGTGCAGAAGATAAATAAATGTGAAAAAAATGGAAAGTTAAACTGTGTATTATCAATTAGCGTTACTTTCCGCAATTTTTGAATATATCAGTCTATTGCCATTTATTATTTTATATATTTTGTTCCCCCTAATTAGGGAACCATTGAAACATTTAGTAAACACTGACAGGGAAGGGAACACTGCAAGTACATTCTCCAAATTTACGAGACAGTTATTACTCATCTGTGAGCTTTTTAGCAAATCTTGCATCTCACTGTTCTTCGGTCTCGTAGTTTTAGGGTGACTTATCGCCCATTCAGGGTCATTCGGAAGCACCACGAGACTTTCACAATGAAATTCCCTCCTACTCACATTCCATCTTTGAGAGAAATATTACGACACAACGAGCGAACGAAAGGCGAGTCTACAAAAGGTGAAGATGAAGATTGAAGCAGTGAAAACTCATTTATCGCTACTTCTTGTTTAAAAAAGGTTACTTTTTGTAACCATCTCTTCTCTTCGCGTTATACTTATCCAATCGCCAAATATGATGAGTCACTACAGAAATACTTTTCTTGTCCTCAACCGAATCGTTACCTGACCACTAGGCAAAATATCTTTTATAATTTATTTTGAAATTCAATATAATATGGACAAAGTTAAGCAACAAACTAACAAACATTGACATCTTTAGAGGATTTTAATTTGTACAATCAATATAAAATAGGTAACGAGATAAAAGTTAGGAGGATAACCAATAACTGCAAATATTTGTTCTTAAAAATTCAAAAGGGAATTTTAAGTCAATGCTGTAAAAATTATTTTCTCAAAAGACATTTTCAGCACTTTTTAAGTCGTGTCGTGGTGATTAAGAATAAAAATTCAGTGTCACATATTGACTCGCAGTTCTTCATCACGTTCTCGATTTTCACAATAACCTATTTTTTCTCTCTTTTAGTACCAAATGCGTGTGAAGCTTCGGATACGTATCAATGAATAAATAAAGCATGTGCACAATCAATATGTAAAAAGGAACATTACGCTATCAATATGAATCACATTAGAAAGAAAACACGAAGGTGTTAATAAATAAATATTCTTAAAATTTTATCACATTGACATGAAAAGGGATAACTCTACAAAATATTATTTCTAATGAGTGATATCTACTTTTTCAGAAACCATTCGTTTTACGTTGGATTTAATCGGTGAGACTTTAATTCATAATGAACATATTTTATAACAAATTAATTCATCAGGAAAATTATTTAATTAACAATGAGGAAATTATATGCATATTCTGATTCACTTTTCGAAAACTCTCGATGAAATTTCTTATTTGTTGTTGAAGCTTATCTACATGGAGCGAAAGGGGATAGGAGTTCGGTGGTAGAGACTATTGTTAGTAGATGGGTCTGTTAGCTGGGTTTACCAACAACTTGACCCACATGGACGGGTATATGAACTGGGACATTAATGTACAGAGCTACAAATGTTTCTGACCCCATCGGGAATCGAACCCGGGATGACATGTTGAAGAGCAATAGCACTAACAACTGAGCCACCGGTGGGTGTCCCGCAAACATAAGTGCGTTTTTCCCATAAATGCATTTTTCGCATATCCCATATGTGCGTTTTTTCCATATATGCGTTTTTTCCATTAATGCGTTTTTCGCGTATTCCATATGTGCGTTTTCTCACATATGCGTTTTTTGCATATCCCGTTTGTGGTTTTTTTATATAAGCGTTTTTCGCATATCCCATATGTTCGTTTTTCCCATATATGCGTTTTTCGCATATATGCGTTTTTCGCATTTCCCATATATGCGTTTTTTCCACATATGTGATTTTCGCATATCCCATATGTGCTTTTTCCCCATATATGCGTTTTTCNTATGTGCGTTTTTCCCATAGATGCCTTTTTCGCATATCCCATATGTGCGTTTTTTTCATATATGCTTTTTTCGCATATCCCATATGTGCGTTTTTTTCATATATGCATTTTTCGCATATCCCATATGTGCGTTTTTCCCATATATGCGTTTCTCGCATATCACATATGTGGGTTTTTCCTTTATATGCGTTTATCGCATATCCCATATGTGCGTTTTTCTTATATGTGCGTTTTTCTTATATATGCGTTTTTCGCATATCATATATTATCAATTTAGAATCCTTTTTTTTATCATAACCAATATATATAGTGGGTTGTATATACACACACAACCCACTACATCTCTACAACCTTCCTGGTGTAGGTAAAATGAATCTTTTTTGTTCTTGTTTTTGACTTACTCCAGGAAGGTTGTAGAGATGTAGTGGGTATTATTTAGTGATNAAGAATCTTTTTTGTTCTTGTTTTTGACTTACTCCAGGAAGGTTGTAGAGATGTAGTGGGTATTATTTAGTGATTATGGCTGGTGGTAATTGATGATGGTATGGTTTCGTATCATACAGCCCTGATGAAGGCAAAATAAATTGCCGAAACGTAGGCGTTGTAAAAAGAATCTTTTATAGATGACCAGTCCTGGAATATATCGTTCACTTATATATTATTTTGTGAGAAACAAGGTAAATAAATAAATTCGAACCATAAGTTTCTTGAATTCGAACCGTAAGTTATTTTTTTAGAGGAAGTTATATATTTTTTTGGCCAGTTATGGTATAAATAAATGGCCAGTTATGGTATAAATTATCAAGGCAGTTGGAAGAAAATCGTAAAACACGTTTTTTTATTTTACAGCATGCAAATTTAAGAGACGTACAGAACTGCGTCTAAGCACGTGACATGGATACCACTATACGACACTATGAACCAAAAGTATCTTCTTCAAAATTTCTTCAAAAAGTCACTTCTTCAAAATTTCGTCACATCTCTCCGGATTATATTCTAAATATGTTTTTGTCTTTAATTTTTTGATCGTATATCTCAATAATATATTTTATGAAACATTGCTATCAAAAATTTTCTGATATGCGAAATCTTATTATTAATTTCTCTAAGACTCTTGTCATAATTAGTAAATCGTCTCCGAGATAGCACTAAAATCAACTTTAAGATCCGTTGTTCGAATGCCACTTTCAAAACTCACGATGAGTTTCGTAGTATATTGGTGATGATTTTCGCATAGACAAATCATTTTATGCTAAAAATCAATTTGATATATTTTAACTCTCCTAATTTTCTTTCATTATTTTACTGTTCTTTGAATTATTCGCATACGTATAACTCTAGAATTAATAGAACACATAACACATAAGTCCATTGAGGGGAAGCAAGGGGTTTCTGATGCAGTCATTTTTCACACAGACGCGCAAGAGCTTCTCCGTCCAAATATCGCCTTCACCAGGTTGAGTGGTGAGTAGAATGAAGGCCTTTCATCATACAGAGTAATGAAGGCAATTTTGTTGGGCGAAGAAGCTTTTGCTTTAATAAGCAAGTCAGAATTGCAACTGTACGACTCTTGGCGCACAATCGTTGCCGTGGATGTCCACGACAAGATATATTATAGCTACCCTTCATTCTCGTACCACATGAACAAACGTCTTAATTTTTCGTGTACTGATATATTTTTTGATTAAATTTAATTAACACGGAATGTTCGTTAACAAAAAAAATATTTTGTAATAAAATCAGTATTTTCAATGTATTAAGGTTATCCTTTTTTACAGTCCCGTTATGATGTACAACGATATTCGGTTGTGGGTTTGACAGTTTTCATCCCGTAAATTACAAATGAAAGTAAAATGGAAACATTACGATTATGAATAAAGCGGATTCCAAGGGAAACATAAACCGGGATATTCCACGATGTCCAAATGTATTTATCATACATTGTATCCAAATCACTAAAATAATATCTCGAAAGACATTTCATATAGATCTTCGAGTCCCACAAGTTAGGTTCCACCAGATTTTCGAGTTGTCTCCCATCAATGTTTCAAGAACGAGAAACGGAGAATTATAAAATTCTAAGTTCAGGTTTAGGATGAAGTATTTGAAAAAACTCATCCGAGTACAATTTATTGTTTTTGACAATTGTATAAATGTTCAAATCACTTCGGCATTCGGTTTCCCACGAAGTTTGATGAAATTTAGGTATCTCTTGTCGCCATCAATTCACGTTAGCTGCTTGTTATTTTACCATCAGAATATACAACAAATATTATTTTCATTACATTGTAAAAAACACCTACAGTGATCAATTCTTTAAAATATTGCTAATGAAACGTAATAAGAAAATCACATCAAGTCGGACAGTATTAAGAGCACTTGTCGCCCCCGGGTTTGAAACTAGTTCCCGGATATGATCGTGAAAAGAGCGTAACTCCATTTTCTTTCCGCTCCAATTGAAGTCGCAACAATTCTAATATACATTGGAACAGAATGACAAGTGTTGGAGCACTCTACAAAAGCGTGGACGCATCCCAGCGCAGCGCTCGCCTCTCGCCGTTCGCTTGTAGAAGGCCGCCCGGTCGCCCATCTGACCATCTGAAGCAGGTGCAGCCTCGCTAATGAACGGTCGCAGCTTCCACGTTCGTTTCAACAGCACTTCGCGACGCGTATATAGGATTCACTTCTGCGGCGATAACGGGTCAGGAATTCCACGCGCTTTAGCGTCAAGTGAAATCGATTCATTTCATCTGGCTCCACTCGTGACAGGTTTACGATTTTGTTCATGAAGAATCCCAAGTGGTATTCATGAAAAATTATTATCATAATCATTTGTCTCTAAATCCACGCATGATGAACAGAGAAAAAAGAAGTGAACCGTAGAAAAAAGCTGGTCAACAACGAACCTCAGGTTGGGTTCATTGGAAACCAGGAAAATGTAAGAAGACGCTTTACAATATGTTCACTGATACTCTACACATTGCTTATTTAATACTATTTTAATAATTATATTTTAAATAATCTATGATATATGAATGGAGTCAGCGTGGCTTAGTGCGTAGATGGCCGCAGGATGACCGGAGTTCGATCCCCGATGGAGTGGGGATATTTCATCACACCTCAACATCCACACTGACACTCAGGCCTACTCAGTCTGCTATAAAATTAATACTGGTTCTATCCTGGGGTCAAACCGGCCAGAGTGAGATACTGCCCCATCTCCTCTTGCTAGTGCCGAGGCCAAGAAATTGCGGAGCTCTACCCTCCGCGAACACATTGGGCACCTTCGGGACCTGTTACGGGATAGTTTTGATCATATACGTATTTCAATAACATACGAAAGTCATTTATAAATCATGTTCAATAATTCCTTCAACCGTATGTGGAGTGAATTAATTACATCAAATATTTAATAAGAGAAGTGCTTGTTCGTTTTGATCAGAAAAAATGAGGCTATTGACTTACTGGTAGAAGATCTCACTGCTCTTCACGGTTAACTTGTTTGCTACTCAGACACTGCCCTCGTTTCTATAGAAATAGTTCTGGTGGGATGATATTTGCAGGAATCCTCACGTCTCAGCCTTTTGTGGTTGTCTCCGTTTCCAATCAGGGTAACATTTTCAGCTCATCCTGCATTCCGTCCTTGACGGCGACGTATCCAGTGAATATCAACAAGATCAACGAATTTAGGAGAGGAAGGAAATTTCACAAGCAGGTTTTTGAATGTATTCAACGAATGCGAAAATACTTTGTTTTCAGGCTTGTGGGTTTTGCTCTAATGCGTGATCTAACTACAAAAAATAAACTCGTGTAAATCATAAAATTTAATGTAAATGCGTCTATGTTCAGACATTGTTCTCTACTATTTCAATAAACACGGTACGTCTAATGCACCATCTCCTTTTACAAGTCTGCAGAAGATATCATAAAAGTAAATAACTCTTTCTAGGCCACGAAAATCGTCCTAGTGCAAATAGTGTAAGGTCATGTGATTAAAGCAATTGGTTTTCTAGGTACGACGAGTTAAAATTCCTTAATAACCTTCATACCACAACTTTAATATAAATTGACTATTAGATTGACACGTTCCTTAATGGGATAAAATATTACAACAGATGTATAGCTATAAGATAATACTTTTGTTCGCAAATATTTTTACAAGCTTTGTTTGAGGTTAATATTCATAAGTTACAGAAAATTTCAAATATTTATTGGAAAATTAATAGTCGTTTCAAGAATTCCTTTTTTATTACAATATTTCATCAGATTTGTTTCCTTTTTGTATCCGCATTTATAATATGTTTTCATTAGCATATCATTTGTCGTAACATTATCAAATTTTGCCAGGGATAACAAGTAGTTTGCGTACCACTTTCACTGGTTAGAATGATTTAGCCACAAGAAGCATTGTGGTTAGTACACACGCCCTGTATTCGAAGTCGTGACTCCGGCGTGAAAAATCTGAGGTGAACACAATGAGGACGGGTGAGTCGTCGGGGCTTCCACCGTTCATTTCGCTTTATTTCTCCGTCAGTGTTACTTTAACCCTTTCTGCGATATTACAGTAATTACCACTATTAAGTCACAGCTCCGTTCTTTCGGTGCATGAAAGTGGAAGGTGAATTCTTACAACATTTTCGAAATCTTGACCCTTTATATAAACTGTAAAAAAGTAGAGGTTTTTGAGGGAAGGTCAAAATTTCTTCAATAAATTCACATTTTATACAAACAACGTTTCGACAGATTTAATGTCTTCCTCGCGGATAAAAGAATTTGGTCGTTTCCTCTATTTAACTGTAAAATTATTCACAAACTATCTACAATAACGTTTACATGCCTTGTACGTCAATACTCAATGTATCGTCTTTAACACATAATTCTCCTCACTTCTCTACATATTTCATTTTTCTTTTTCTACCACCAACCAGTTACGAGCAAATCTTTACATTTGCAACTTTTTTTAAACTCCATTCTAACAACATTTGTGTTTACAAACACAACTCAGTGTTGCCACCTTGTATCAATTTTACACTTGCGGTAGATGAAATCCGATGGTTGAGAAAAACAAGTTATTTCCGGACGTACGAATTTCAATGGTGTTAACATTTTTTTGCATCAAGCATTTCGCTTATTCCAGAAAATGGAGAAAGTGATTCACTAAAATTATTTTCACCTGTTCCCGAGTCCATTTTACCCTTCATATACTGAAATTATTTGGTGCGTTTTTCACATCTCTTGTTTCTGACGTACAAACCTTCTGTATAAAAAGGTCACATTCTGTGTCAGATTTTTTCTCAGTAGTATTTTTTCTAGTTAATTTTATTTTTCTTCTCTTTAAAACGATTTCGACAAGTTGATAATGTGTGTAATATACATGTACAGTAAATAAGAATTTACTTATGAATTACGTGAAACATGTTAGTGTTATTTATCAATTTAAAGAATAAGAAGAAACAGAAGAGGGAACAGACATCTGTTTAAGACATCTGTCTAATTGTTCTGCCTTAGGAATTGCCCTTGATCGGAATCGATGGAATACGTCCCTTGCTTGCTCCCGGAGAGTAAAATAGTTTGTTGTCCTCCACGTGGTCATACGCAGTTTGTACTGTTTTTTTGACAATAAATTTATTATTATTATTTATTATTATTATTATTATTATTACTTGCTGCTTTTGATTAGCACTGTCTGCTACTCGTGAAATATTAGGCTCCGCATAGCCCACTTGAGGGTTTGTTTTAATTTAATTAAGTATTTATCTACCTACAGAGCTCACTCGCTTACATGTGGTGTAACTTCCACAATTGTGAGAGGCGGGTCGACTACAATATGAAATATAAACCAGGATCACTTTCATTTAAAGCAAGGAAATCATCAAACTAAACACCATTTATTCTATTAACTAAACTCCATTGGTACAGCTGATACCAATTCTCCCCCCGAAAGTACACCATACAAGACAAACATTGGATTACAAAAGAATCTTTACGATCTTTCCGGAACATAAGTCGACGACGCATGCTCCGGAGTGCGAGCCTCGGCGCACACTGTCTAAACGTTCGCTCTGTCGCCGTCCTGAAAAATGGACATCTGGGGGGGGGGGCAATTACAGTAAGTTTATTAAAATGACGCCACCGTCGCCTGTCCTTATTGGTCGGTCAAAACTAACACCACCAAGGAAGCTTCGCTGACAGTCGTCGGTCCCACGCTCCTTAGAATGCTGACAAGTTCTCGGCGGAAGTGGCGTATCGGTTTTCTGCATCTTCGTGGGTTTTCTGCACCCGAATAGAAATAATCATGACTGCGGTTAAAAAATTATATGCAGTCATATGAATTAAATAAATAATAATAAATAAAATAATTTCAAATTAACATTGCTACGGAGACCATAACACCACCCAACACTGATTTTGAAGGCATTTAAATGACATTGAAAAAATTAATATTGGCAAAGAATATATTCCGATACGTCAAAAATATCTCTTTACTCCTGGAATTTTCTTTGTTCACACGGGTTTTTGCTTTTGGATATGAGAGGAGGGATACAGAGGGATAGCAATTGTAATCTGTGTCTCCATGAACACACTGTATTTTTGCACTGCCCTGTAAGTAAAAACGTCTTCGATTCTAAAATCACGAAAAATCACATAATGTTCAGAATTGAAAATTAATTGAAACATATTTGTGGTCATAATTTCTGTGTTTATAACAAGAAAAATGGGTAAATATCTTCTTTACTGTAAATTATTTAATAACCTTTCCCTCTTTAAAACATCTCTCCGTTGACAACGATTAAAACGATATAATCAAAGAAGATATTCAATAAATCATATTAATTAATAGTGAAGGTAATTACACGCTTAAAGTTATAATCTCACCAAAGGAAACCTCACTGATATGTGACGTTGATCAAGAAAATTTACATATTTAAATTGAGTAATTGAAACTTGGATAGAGATTCTTAAATAAAACGAAATTGAAAAATTACTTGACCTAAAGTAACTTAGGATTTAATATACACAAGTACACGATTTTTTGTTTCTCGAAAGGAAAAAACAGTAAAACAGCTATTTCAGTAAAACATGAAAATGCGAAAGATATAAGAAATGACTCATGTGTATTTTCAGTACCAACTCAACACTGGCATATTTTTTCAATGGATCTGGAACAACCCATCTCACAATAGCAAATTTATTGATGTGGGAATATCTAAAAAAAACTATTATATTATTATTATTATTTATTAATGAAATATCAAATCTTGTATTTCGTGTAATTTTAATACTTACGATTTATAAACGTCATTTGCCGAATAATCTATAGTTCCGTAATAATTTCGTACTTGCGAAATAAATTTTTTGCGTTAATTACAAATTTGTTGATATTCTATTATAACTCGTAGCTAACGTTTTATCTTATCTAGAAATTTTTGCTGAAATTTTTCAATCCGCCTCTACCTTAGGGCCCTTGATCGGAATTGATGGGATGGTCCCTTGCTTGCTTCCGGAGAGTAAATTAGTTTATTGTCCTCCACGTGGTCATACGTAGTTTGTACTGCTTTTTTGACAATAAATTTAAATTCTTAATTTGGATATCACTAATGTAAATAAAACATTTTCTCTCGTCTGTTGTTAAAGAAAAGAAAATTAGTATAATTTGTGGTGATGTTATATCTCGATTCCTTTAACCTGCTAAAATAAAGTTCATCACAACCTCGGAATTTGAGGATTAACGGTAAGTGTTCCAGTGCAGGATATCGTCAGCTCCAAATCTCCCTTATTTGCTCTTATTTCTGTTAAGTGATGAAATCTAATAATTAAATATATTTTATTTCTTTATTCTTCTCCTTCCTCTTCTTCTGTTCCCCATGTAAATTTTATAAAATTCCTATGGAAATTATCGAGGTGCTACTGAAGGTATTGTCACATAGTGACATTTTTCACTTTCTACATTATTTACTCACCCATCACTTTCCAATCACATAGAGCGAGTGAGGCGATCGGTCGAAGAACCTTTTCTTGGCATCTTTTCGGATCTTCGCGAATTCACTTCGCGAGCGTCTATTCTCAGATTTCGGCGATGATGTCCAATATCGTATGTGTGTGTGTGTGTGTGTGTATATATGTTACGCAAATAAAGAGNGTGGGCGCTTGTTTTCAATCTTTTTATTAGGCCATTGCAAAGAGTTTAATGTGGGCGATGCTTTATGCTATCCATACCTATGGCGTTTTGAAGTTTACAATGTAATGCGACGATTAATATTTTGAAACCGTTTGTTATTTTAAATATTTCATCTCGTTTAATAACTGTAATTTATTATGATTTCTTTTCTGAAGTTTTTTCTTAAATTTTTATTGATTGTAGTGTTAATCATGTTACGTCGAATGAAAATGGTAGACGGGACCGGGATTCGAACCCGGGACCTTGAGCTCTACGCGCTCATGCGCTTACCGACTGCGCCATCCCGTTCGCCTCTCGGGTCCGTCTATCATTCTCATTCAACTTGTGAAACCCAAAGACCTCTGAGGTGGTCTCGTAGAGACTAGATTCCTCATCTGAGGCGACTCCCATAGGAAGTACTTTATTTGGGTAGCATTTTCCATTTCTGGTTCACAAACATGATTAATCTGTTACCTGGCGGTGAGGTTCACCGCAATCTAAGAGATTTCTATGATTGTAGTGTGTTTAGTGCCGTGGATTTCTGTGACGAATTGTAATTGAGAAGTTGAGTGGGGTGCACTCCACATCGCTTCCATCACTTCCCTTATATCAACTTTTTATACAGATTTTTTATTCGTTGTATCTCAGTTTAATACGTAGGCTCGGAGGTGCCTACAAACACTCTTAAGCTTCCGTCTGCGGACGGGACGCCGTCTGGAGACGCGATGGATCGACCCCCACCTTTCATCACGCGCAAGTGTGTCGCAGTGTGAGTGTTCTCGAAGGTTACAGAAGGAATTTACCATTACATGTTTCCCCCTCCTCACAGGCGCATCGCCCCATCTTATAAACACTCGCGGCGAGACGGGGGTTGGCTCTCCGAAAGGTGGGAGCAGCATTCCGAGTAAAAGTCATATCACTGATGTATCATTGTTTCATTTATTCTAATTGTTATAAAACATAACATTATGAACAATAATGATGAAAAACACGATTTAATTTCTATCTATCAGTTAATACAATAGTACAACCAATAACTCGTTTGAAATGCACAAGAGCATGAACAAACATGGCGGGCGAGCGCAAAACTTTCGTGATTTGTGCATCTCACCTCCGAGAAAGTGAAATGTCTTTCTCAGATGTCCAGTGACCTATAGATAAAAATACTACGGAAAATTTACTTCAAATCGAAGTAACCTTCCATCACTTTCGTCATTTAAAAGTTGGTCTTATTTTATAAATAAATGTTTTCTCCATAAGAAGCGATGTATTTCACCATCTAATTAAATGAATAGTTAAAAACTTACGATCTTTTATGGACGAACAATATTTTCATTTTTCGTTGAGAACTCGCAACGTTTCGACGTGGATTTACGCCGTCGTCAAGTAATAACAAATTATACCAATAAACATAACAACAGGACAAATGAACATGATATAAACAGAAATATAAACACAAAATATGTTTACAAAAAAAGCAGAAACACAAACATGTCATAATATTGTTTAAATATACTAATAGTAAGTTAATACTAATAGTAATTTACGATCAATTATAATTGCAATTATCTCATTTAAATGACCGGTGAGGTATGTTTTTCTAACGTTGAAATCACAATAAGTACTTGTCACTCTGTTTATTTGTGACGATTGAAGATATTTTAGTGATTTAATTCTACCTACGCTAGTACTACTTTAAGAGCCGAGTCGTCGTCACAAGGCGCAGCTCCTGCGTGTCATCAACCATTTTCGCTACTGTAACACAACCCACTGTTTGGACGTCTGAGGGTTCGAAGCCGCCGCCGTTGATATGGCGCAATGCACTTAGAAATGTCAAGTAATAGCGTAAGCGAGCTCCGAGTCTGCGCCCTTCAGGCGACTTACAGTGGGTCAAGATCCCCAAAAGCTGAACATGGTGAAAAAAAAATAATGCAAAAGAGAAGGAAATGGTGAACAGGTAATTCAAAGATATCATTCAAACTTTTCAAATAATTTAATTTCATTCTGTAAATAATTTTGCAAAAAGTAAAAGAGGTGCCAAAATGAAAAAAAGAATTCATTTTGAACATTGTTTCGTGTCTAGCAGCTACACAAATTATTAATCATGATTTTAAATCCTCTAATGCAAATGTATTGAAAACTCTTTTAAAATAATGCAAAAAAGAAATGTTTTTGTTTGTATTGTTTAAATATAAATCATTTTTCGACAATGTTGAGCACGAATTCGTAATCAACGACCTCTAAAACTGTAGGATACTAAATTTTAAGGAAATTGGATAACTTTTTCATCCCATGTCCAGCTTTTCGTCATCCTGAACCATTGAGCGACGTGTAACTTGTAGTAGAAGAGTGGAATGCTCTTTCGAAGTACTTCTTACGTGTGAACCAGTAGTCTCAAATATTGTGATGCGACAATTCACAGGGAATTTTCTTGAAGAATACTTGAGACTACGGGGCACACACAATGTGTTCAAATAATTGGGGTGTAGCCTTCGTTTCATTTCAATTATATTGAATATAATTTTTGTATTAAGTTTGATGTCGGGTTTCACTGACTATTTAAAAGAACCTCATGTCAGTTCCAAGTAGGGAATATTCTGGTCAAGCTGTGCTTCGTATGCCCCATACCCACTAAACTCATCCAAGGGTTTGCTAGAGCCACCCTTTGTAGGGCTTTGTGGGAGGATCGCTTATTTCCTAACTCATTTTATTTTTTTCATCGCTAGTTGACAGTGTTGAGAATGAAGGAGCCAGTAGTCAATACGAGTGTTCGGAACTCAAAACGACGACAAAAAGTGTTTCTCACTCAAAACTCACTATTTTTCAGAATAATTTGATTTCTTCCCAATATTAGAGAAACACCTTACATATCATTAAATAACAAAAATATTGCCCATTACTCATTACAAATTAAATTTAAAAAAACGTCACAAATGTTATATATTTATTAATTTTTAATTAAAATTATTTAAATCTTGCACATTTGTAATCCGAAAAATAGTTTACTACAATAAAATAAACAAATATTTTTCATTGAAATGTTGATGGTGACTGGATATGAAAACTGAAATCTAGTATTCAGAGAATAGCGTGGAGAAGAGATTTATAGTATGTTTTGATTTGTTCTTCTATAACGCATCATTTTTAATTACGAGGTCAATGTTGCATTAAAATTATAACCAGATTGAAAGGGAACTATGAAATCTTGCTAATTGTCTCTAAAATTGAAAGTGAGAAGCAAGTGTATTTACCCAAGCACATTCTCGTATTTTTACCTCGCAAAAATTTTAATTTATTCATTTGCATATTTATATATATTAAATTATTATTCACTATCCGTTATCATTGAATAGAGTTTGTATGCATGGTAAAGATATTGCCCTTAGGTTAGTTCGTCTCTTCACTATGTCACCCCAAGTTGGATGATACATGAATGGAGAATTATGAGTGAATTTATTCGATTGAACGGCAATTGAAGCGAGAGGATATTTGAAAAACTCTGTTACCAAAGTGCTTTGTTACTATCGCATCAAACGTAGGAATGCTAACCCTCTGATACGAACTTCATGGCAGCCGCGGGTCGATTAAATACTCAACTTACGCACTGGTTGCCATTCATCAAGTTCTATTTTTCGTCCATAATTTTTTTTATTTTCAAATTCATTGATAGAAGAAAACTACTATAATGATGCCGAGGGAGGGGAAGAAACTGCGCTTAACGGAAAGAATTTCAAAAGTGGTACATTTTTCCTTCGTGGTTCATTTAGACAATTCTTTTTTTGAAGGTAATAGAATGAATTTGATTTTATAGAGTCGGTTGGAACATCTCAATGAATTTCTTATTCTTTAAAATACGAACTTGACAAGAACAGTTTCCAACGAATGTGCTTGTAACCTTCACAGTAGAATGGGTTGTTTCAGTCCGCAATGGAATGTATTGCTTCACATTTTCAAAATGCTTCATGCGAAGAGTAATGAAAACTATTGTACAAAATAAAGTTTATTTTCTTAATTTTTGCGAAGTTATTTCTAATACATAATATTTTGCACTTCATACCCATAATGAATATAAACGTTCTGACACATATATCGTACCAAGCGACGCCTTCTGAAATTGATTAACTGTCGTCCATTGCATACAATAGCATTCTTAGGTATGGGCTGACCCTGGAGGACACCTTGTTTCTTCATTCGTCAACTCGATATTCATGAAGGTCTGTTTCAGGAACAAATGAATTCATTGTATTTGCCCTGTTTGAGCGTTAGTCATCTTTTGAAATATACTTTCATTACAAAATTGAAATTTACTACAAACCCCTGACTCAATATGAATGATGCCCCATTGTTCTTTTTTGTAGTTATTTCAATATAGTAGTTTTTAGGAGTCATATGAACGAAAGTGGTTTTTAACCTATTTGGTTTTTACCCACAAATATCTCTATTCCAAAAAGTTCTGAAACGTGTAAGAGAATCAAAAAGTAGTAGTCAGTTGTGAGGTATAGTTCTGTTATAATAATAAGTTGTGAGGTATAGTTCTGTTATAACTCAAAGTTGCATTTAGCATTTTATCAGGTCAATTACATTAAAATTGAAGAATTTCTGTTTGATTGCAGTATTTACTATTATTTTTATTACTATTTACAATGGAACCATGTCTTAGATCGTGTTTAAAAACACTTCTTGTAAACCTTTGCACAAAATGAAACAAACACTGTGCGTGTACATAATGATGCACTCGAACGATGCTCTTCCATTCATTATGTAAAATAACGATTCCCCAAAGTATTTTTTATTGTCATTTCTTGTTCTTTAATGATTATTATTTTAAAAAGTAATAAAAAATGAATTTTGAAATTAACTTTATAATTTAGTTCCACTTTTCAGAAATATAACGGAAAACAGAGATTTATTTTTTCGGCACTGGAACACATATTTGAGAATGTGGTTGAACCGATGGTATATTTTGCTATGCTCCGATTTATTGATATATTTTCTAATATCCTGTTTCCGTAATTATATAATGAAAAAAAGAACTCTAAAATTTCGTCACATGATGTACAAATATCGGAAAGAAATAAAGTATTTAAATGATAAAAAATAGTAAATTATAAAAAGTTAAAAATTATAAATAAAAATTATATATAAATAAAAAATTGTAAAAATTAATATATTATAAAAATTTGCGTGATTCTCTCCGTTGAAAATTCCAAATGCAACTATTTTATTAATGTGATGGCTTTCCATTGTGAGCATCGTCCATACCAATCGGTTTTTGGTAGTTTCGAACTCAAAAAGATAATTAATGTGTTTTTTCTTAATTAATGTAGCAGACTCAGTGCATAAAATACATGAAACATTTATCTCGCAATTTGATTCATCAGACCTTGACTTTTCCATTCACGTTGGTACAGAATAAGAGTGAGAAGTGGGCGTCAAACCGTGTTTTCATTCCTTTGGGATCAAGAAGTCATGCTACATCGTTTTAAAATAGATGAGTCTAGAAGCGTCTTTTCTTGATGTAGTTTTTAAATGTTGTTATCTCCGAAAGGAAAAGGTGAAAGATGAAGTAATAGGGAATTGTTGACACACCTGAACGTACGATACTTCATTTGTGAAATTTGCTCTGTCGGGATAGGCAGAAAAGGACGAAATATCTAGGGAACATTCGGACATTAATGTGGGAGTTGGGCCAATGCAGGTCGCTTCCCTAAATACATTTTTCTTCTTCTGAGAAATTCATCAAAATCGTTCGTGCCGAACTTGAAAAAGTCCCCCAAAATACTTACATCTATGCTCACTGAACTGTGTGGGATACGAACTCTCACAATTTCTCAAGAAAGCTATTTAACTGTGGACGATTTCTTTACTTTTGATAAACAAACTCGAGAGCGTAAGTGCTAACTACGATCGTGTTTTCGAGTCAATAAACTGATGAAGTGAACATAGCAGCAGATAGTTTTATAACATTGAACTTTTAAAGGACCTTGAACCATTCATTTTATGTGTTTACGGCGAGGATGAAAGATTACGGCGAGTACCTTTCAATTGACGTCATTCACAGATCTTCCTCTATTGTGTGCCGTACGTTGCAAGACAGCACCTCCACCTACGTGCAACTGCTAACTGCAACTTCAGCTGTGTTACGCCCAGTTCCACTGACCGTCGTCGAACTATTAGATGAACGTCAAACAGGCCATTAAATACAACTTACATGGACTCCATTCTAACGTAACGCTCATCAAATCGTTTAAATTCGAAGATCAATTCGTCTGACGAGTCGTCAAATGGTTAAGATGATTATGAAGCATATAGTTTGGACAGATCATACTAATAACTTCATTATTATTATTATTATTATTTTATTTCCATTCAGTCATACATACATATAATACATATGTTGACTGCCTTGCCTCTAAACATTGTCATTGCAAGGCTCTCTTCTATTTTTTCTATCTTACAACTTGTTGTTTACACTTCTTCATCTCACACTACCGTCCTTGTTGTCCCTGAGAAGCAGTCACAATATCTCTCTTTTGTTGCCCGATGTGCTTCTTCATTCTTGTTAATTAAACAATAGAATCGAATAAAAGGTTGTACAAATACTACACCGCTTTGAAACTCTTTAAAGTTAATGGCTGTCTGTGGCTAATCCCATAAAATCAGGGTCCTTAAACTTCCGTAGGCAATATTTTAACCGTAACCAGCGCATGGCAATACTTGGAACTAATACAAAACTAAACCCGAAAGATGAAATACGCCGTAATGAATACAAAATATAATAGTAACTATTCAAAGTTATTAAAAACCACGATGTTTGTGAAAGTTTTATATTTTGAATTAAAAGTTTTAATTTTGTAGAGTATGCATGTAATTTGCGAATATTTCTAAATGGAAAGTTTCATTGTGATGGTTATTTTATTACCTATAACTACACTAGTTAATTTTTAATGAATTTTGTGTACTTATTATCCGCTCCCTTAATGAGATAGTATATACATGTATGTAATATATAAATGTTACATACGATTGTATTCAATGTATATAATGTTATGTGTGTAATTGCCATTAAAAATGAAATATGTTTTTCAATCTATGCATAGGCATATCTATAGCAATTCAATACTCACCTGTGAAATGGTGAATAAAAAATATAAATAATTTTTTATTCGTTTTTTTTGTATGTAGTACCAAATACTCGCGCGTTTATTAAATTAATTATTCACCCATTACTTAATTCAATAAAGCCTGTCTTTTTATAAAGTGTAAAGCACACATCGTATCGAAGACGATCGTCATATATGAAGTACTGAAGTATTGTACTAATGTCGTGTATGATCTATAGACTGTAGTGCTCCCTACTATAGAGAGAGCAGCGCTACCTTGCAGAGTAGCTCTATTGATCAGGTTTTATCGCCGGAATTTAAAGGTCCTTTAAAAAAATATCGCAACATAGTAACAACCGGATACACGATAATATTAATGATCTGTTTATCTGGAACGGTATTACAATGAAGATTTTATTAATAAAGAGGGCTCATTTCGTAAATGTTACACATAATTGTAATTTTATCACTAATTCGCAGACTGACTCGGAAAAATATGCTTAAGTATTACGTAACGTTGGTGTCTATTTTACTGTTTGTTTGTTATGTTGGTACTCTTTTCTAATGTCGAGGTATCAGTACCTTTGTGTGCTCTGTGCTATTCAGTGTTATTTCAGTGAGTGTGACTTTCCTTATGGTTTAACTGTTTTAACGATATACGCATAGGATTTTTACACCGACATTCTCTTCTACTGTACTTCACTTATTTGGTATGTTTATGACACTTTTCTATTTTGTCAATTAATCTTTCTTTCGAAATACTTGGTAGGCATGGTAAACCTCTGAAAGGTGCCCAAACATTTTAAATCTGAAGCTTTACAATGAATTCACGATAATATATTCGTTAACCTCCCGGTCAAAAACACGAAAAAGAATTCGTTAGACGTGGAAATATCCTGTTTTATTCAGATGGGTTGCAAAATATTTTTATGAACTGATCTAACTATCACATAGTAGTGATTTAATTCTATACACCGTGTGAGTTGAACTCAACATTGGCGTTAAAAATTCTACTACAATTAACATCCATTATATAATCAAATCTAATGAATAATTAAAGACTTACGAACAGTATATATTTTGTGATATAAAGCCCTTCAACAGAAAGTCGAAACATTGCGAGTTTTAAATCACAAAATGCATATTGTTCGTCCGTAAGTCTTTAATTATTTATTTAATTGGCGTTAAAATTAAATGATGAAGTGTTGTACTCAACATTGGAAGGTCATTATATTTTTTTTCTAATCTGTTTAGAGAAGCAATGCATTAATCGAAAGTGCTACGTTGTAGTCACTAGAAATTTAGTTTCGCAATACGATTACGTTGAAGTGTCTCATAGTTTAAAGACGTTTGTTCGGAGAATATAATTCAGTTCCGGCCCCATCGTTCCATTCTTACAGATTAATGCGCAGTAACATATTTCGAAAATAATAAAATTTCTAAAATTATGTGCGGCTGGAAGGTTATACGATATTTTTAATATTAAACTACAGTCATCTGTGACTACGTTCTAGCGAAGTAGGCGTCTTCAATAAACTCACATCTACGGGTCCTTCTTTTGCTAATGCACTTCGTATTTCTGATTCTAGGCCGTAAAATTTCTGAAACCACCAAAAACCTTAATGTGTTATGACTGGAGTAACATATTCACGAGCTAGAAAATCGTTAAATTATCGTAACATTGGAAGATGATAGTTAATCCTTTCGTTAAGTTGTTGAAAAGTTCTCGAAATAGTAGCTTGCAGACTTTTGCGTGAAAACCTTGAAAGCTTTTCATCGGTTTCTTTGTTCCTATAATAATTACAGGAATTCAAGAAATTTAATTTAAGCCTACAAAGTCTGGGTGGGGAAATGTTTCATAGAATGGATTTTCGTGATACTTCCTTTAAGTAATGGAAATTAGTACATTACCATTTATACGGAATAGTGCTAGAGGAACTAGAGGAAATGAATAAAACTATTTTTGCACGCACTAAAGCCCTTAATCTACGAGTGACTAGTATTAATTATTGGGCCTTGTCAGGGTGTGAAGGAGTGGTTTTTTTTTCACTTACGAAGGTGAAGCGCCGCTCATCATCTTTGCTATGTTCACCTACAAACTCAGAGTTTTTCTTCTATACGATATCAAGGCCTGTAGATGGAACCGTTATAGATGCCAAGGACACACGAATCATTAATCTGTCGTTCATCCTCGAACTCGCACTCTGTATTAAATGGCAAATTGATGCTCGACGAAAAATATATTATGATGTACCTAAAAGTAAAAGGAGTGGAAAATGTTACTTACGTGTGGCGCAGATGACAGCACTTGTTGATGCATTGTGAGCCAGGTTGAATACTTACAAATTTTGTTGATAATTTTGTTATATAAGAAGAAATAACACCATGCAAACTATTACATTTTATTCAAAAAAAATTTCTTCTCGAAATGATTTCTTCGAAAACGTAAGTTCGTCACTTTAAAAACCACGTATTAGGAAGACGGTATGACCTCATCCCTGTTCACTTGGGGGATGTTCAGTATAAATACGTCACAGAAATCTCCACAAATTATCGTAGTCTATTTCAGAATAAGATTTAATTACGTTACCAAACTAACATTTATTTCAATTACACAATATTTTGTATTTCTTAAAAATGTCATCATCATCACGTGGTGTTCTTCCCGATGGCAAGTCCCTTGCGCCGTTGCTGTCTCCATTCTCGTCAAAAATAATACATTATCTCCAAAATATTCTAGCTAACTTCTCTTTCGCAATCAAATATCTACTTGTCCCATTATGAATAACATGTTACACGAGCATGTGCTCAACTGCGTTCTCACTTATTCACATACGTATAAACGTTTTCAAAAATTTATTTTCTTGATATCTCAAAATCCTGGTGTTGAGATTTTACCAAAGATTGTGGCCTTCGTCTTTTTCCAAATTCTATTTTTCGTCTTCTTTCATTTGAGTGAAACCACTGTTACCCATGAATATCCTTCCATTTCGTAATGTTCCTAATAACGTTACGCATAGTCCACAATATTCATAGGTCTCCTTTCATGCGATCTATTTTTGCCTACTTTGGAAATTTATAAGTCCGTGATGCTTCATCTTTCACGCCCATGTATATCACTATCAATCAATATGTAATCAGGGGATTCGATTTTCTTAAACACCTACGTAAGGAAGAGAACATTCTCAAAAGAAGTGCATCATTTTACAAGTTTATTCTCCTTCACGATGAGTCGTATTTCTTCTTCTGTCGTCGCGACCCGGAAAGAGGCGGCGTCGGATCGCTTGCCTCTTTCGTCCATTGGCTAATTATCCTGGCAGACGATTCCTGTAGGCGTGTGGTGATACAGCTCTGACGGGGGGCGTTGTCTCGCTAGCAACGCTATACGATATATGATGCCCACATCGTTTCAAAGTGGGACAAACCATGTACGAGTTACTTATCGGGGCTGCACGGTTTTCGACACAAAGTTTATTTCAAAAATAAACATCATATAAATTAAGGCGCAAATGTTCCCTGGATTTTTCGTTCCTTTTTCTGCGAAACCGGACGCAGCAAATCGCACAAGTGAAGTATAATATATTTATTTTCTGTAAATGGGCAGATCTTACTCGGTGATAGTGTATAAGAATACAATACAAAAAATACAAAAATTCATATCACGGAGCACTGAAATAAAATATTGTTAAATAAATGATTAAACTATATGATTTAACTAATATTAAAGTATTAAATATAAAAACATATTACCCTGAAACATCTAAATTGATAAAAAGAATCTTATTGAACATTTTATTCCACTGATGACCCAAACACACGATTTACCCCTTTCGTGCACTCAACTTCACTTCACATTTCCCTTCCCACCTTTTCTAAATCACTTATTTCTCTCGTATCACTTCACTTTACTTCACTACCCACTTTCACTCCACTAACTTCTTCCCGAACTTGCCTAATCATTTTAATATGTCTGCTCCCCTTTTCTTAGAGCGTTTTTGAATTAAAGAGAAGTTGCTGAGCCCTATAGCGCTCCCACGACATCCGCAGGCAAGACGCGCACTCGGGGATACGAACCTCGGAAATTCTGCTTATAATACACGCACTAGACCTCTAGACCATCGTGTCCTGTATCGTGCGTTAGAGTATAAAAATGTGTTACTGTTATTTCATCTTAGACTTTTTTCTTTCCAAGATTTTAAAATAAGCATTTAAAAAATAAAATAAAATACGCTTCTTGACTTGACTTATTTTAAAACGATGTAACTTGATTTTTTAATATTTTTTGGCCCCAGCCGTGAATCAGTCATCACCAATTCATCCTGGGTTCGATTCCTGATGGGACCAGAGAATTTGTAGCTTTTCACATTAATGTCCCAGTTCAGATAGCTGTGACTACTGAAAAGCCAACCTTCCTTCCTGTATCCAGCTCCTCCTACTATCAATAACTTGAACTATTACTAACTACTTTCACTAACCCCTCCACGTGGGCCAAGTTGTTGGTAAACCCAGCTAACCGGCCAACCTACTGACAATGCTAACCACCCACCTCCCAACTCCTATCGCTCCATGTACATAAGCTTCAATGGCACTAAGCTACATTTCCCTCCCATTTACAAATACAACAATATAAAAGTGGGATGCGAGGGTATAGTGACTTACGCCTGAGAGTACGTAACACTTTTTATCCATCCGAGAGACGGAATACAGAAGCTGTAGAGATAAGAATCTTCACGATTTCAAAACGTCGAAATCTGAATCAGCTAAAATAAACTGATGGGATGTGACAACAACATTTACCTCTTAAATTCAAAGACTATTGATCCGACACCAGATTTATTAAATATTCATGTTTAGATCAGACGGGTAAATCTTTATTCATAAGCAGTATTGTCTTGTGTCCCTCATATATTGACTCACTCATTCATCAACGCAAAGGAAAATATGTATAGTTGATGGGACCTCGGAGATGTTGCATTTGTATTGTAGAGGCTTACCGATGAAAGATTTCTCTAATTTCCTATTTGTAAATTGAGTTCGAAAGGGTGAAATAAGATTAAAAATTGTTCCAAGTAATTATAAATAATAAATTTTAATAAAATATTGTGAGAGAAGCAGTAAAAATTGCGAATGATGATGTCGAGGACAATTTAATAACATAATAATAATAATAATATAATATAATAATAATTGAGATATCATCTCAGTTTTTGTGGGATAATTTTGCCAACACACAACTGTAACGCAGATAATTAATTCATAGAATAGAATATTTTTTTGGTTTGGCTCAGACCATCAGGTATGCTCTTCCGCCAAGCCATGAACAGAAAATGCACGTACAAAAGATAAAAGACAAATTAAAGTAATAATTAAAAGTACAATAATAGTTCAAATTTAAAATAATTAATAATGTACAAAATTAATTAGAATTACAATAATTGAATTTTTCAAAAATAATTAAAATTAAAATATTTAAAATTTAAAGTAATTAATAAACTACAAGTTAATTAAAATTACCTTAATAATTTAAATTACAATAATAAGTAAACTACAAAATAATTAGAATTTAAATAATAAAATTACAATAATAATTNAAATAAATAGAATTACATGAAAGTCGAAATAACAATCGAAGTTAGAGAACCGAAGTTATTTAAACAATGTGATAAACAAAATTTACTTAAAATTTACATATTGTCTTTTACATTCTAAATATAATTTAAAATGTCACAATTTAATGGAAAATATGTTGTTTGACCTATTTCATTTATAAATTAATATCATATTTTACTACATAAACTTACTAAGTATATTTTAGCAAACAAATTTCTTGATATTTACTATAATTCTCAAATACGCAGAAACTTATTTCTCTAACGTTAATACAAATTGTTTACTAAAACTATGCTGATTTATTATGTTTGAAGAAGAGGAGCTCATCTGTTCTGAATACTTACAATAATTTACTGTCATTTCAAAAAATATGAATGCATTCTCGATTTAAACGATTTATAAGACCAAAACCTTCCTTGTGAATCTGGACGGAGTCAGTCAATAATGAAAGATATTGTTTGGTTCGATGGTTGAGAGGTAATAGAGTTTCGAGTGCGGCTCTTCCCAGGCAGCCATCGTGTTCACGACCCACTCTGTGGGCGCGATCCATCTAACGACAGCGGCATCTGGGATGGGCACAGGTGGGTATGGGTGGTGGCAACCAAGTAGCGAAGACGAAGAACTGGCCAACCTTGGAGCACTGGGTTCATTATTCATAGGTGACGCGCTCTAGGGTCATCATGTATGTAACACCCAATGGCAGCACATCCGCATCCTGGATGCCCTCAGGGTTCTTAACTGGGGTTTCCTTATGTTGATTACCTCCACGTCATTCACGAAATGCTGCTAATTCTGAAAAATGACTTTTCTGTAAGTTCTGGGAACAAACACTAGTTGTTGATAACTAGCTAATTTATAGTAGTAGTAACTACTTTTAACATAATTTTTGCACAGTATCCCTGGGTGAATTAATTAATGAGTGGAAAAATATTCTCATTTTTACAAATAAATCATATTCATTGAATAGATACGAATGTACATCGCAAATAGCATTAATCACTTCGTCCCCAGGTTGTCCTTTCTCCTCAGCATCCTCCTCTCTCCCACCGTTTACGCCAAAACCCACTGTGGATCCTAAATGGTTTATTGAAAAGTGTCTTCTCTTCTCTGCAGTAGTGGTTGCCTCATAAGTGTCTTCGAAGGGCGTTACACATACTAAACGATCCAGACGGAGAAGTATTGTTGTGAATATTTATATCAATCTCGTAGTCGCGAACACGTTTCCCTCGTTTGGATCGCCCTTAATATTTCGTACACCCTCTCTCCTCATACACGATATTACTTGTTCCGTTAGGAAATAACTGTCCCAAGATTGGTTGAAATCGGTCCGTAGATGTCGGACATACGCTCATTATAACCTCAACATCATGAATATTTTCTTTGAGTCTTCCTCTTTATGTATTATAAGTATTTATTTGACATTAGAAAATAATGATTCATAAAATATAAAATAGGATCGTTTCTCTAATTAAGGAACGTTTTGAAAACTCGAGCATATGGTTGAAAGTTAGGTTGAATTGTCTACGAATAAAAAAAAACTATTTTCACTACTAAAATGACTTAATTCTGGCCCGAGTTTTTNCAAGGGGCGGCATCTATTGAAATAATAAATTTCAAATTTATTGTTATTTAATAATTACAATAAATTTCAAATTTATTGTTATTTAATAATTACAATAAATTTCAAATTTATTGTTATTTAATAATTCCGATTTATAACTGGTCATACGCAGTTTGTACTGTTTTTTGACAATACATTTATTTATTATTATTTATTTAACCAAAACTTTCAAAATAATCTATACTTTGATAATAATACTTGCTTCTGAAATAACGTTTTTGTGTTTTATTGAATACAAATTTTTTCGTATTATGTTAATTTTATAACACGTACCGAACTACTTTTATTCTTATCTTTGGAGTGAGTTGAAACGTTAAATCCGCCTCTGCCTTAGGGCTATTGATCGGAATTGATGAGATGGTCCCTTGCTGGCTTCCCGACAGTAAACAGTTTATTGTCCTCCACGTGGTCATCTGCAGTTTGTACTGTGTTGATAATAAATAAAAGAAAAGGTTTCCTTTCCATCGTTCAGAGTGCTATACCTTGATCAATGTACAAAGATGCGAAGTAGCATCTCGCAAGGTGGAAGGCAATTGTTCCAGACGCCAGTCGTTTGTCTTCCGTCCGCAGAGTAATTGCTTGGGCGTCGGATAGGTCGCGCAGCGGGCGCGCGGTCCACAGGAACATAACGATGAGAAGTGACTTCATCACCTGGTGTACTCTTCCACCCACGCAGGTTCATACCGTAAATGGTGGATAATTCTATAATATTAAGCAATCAATAATTGCATGTTTGTTGGTGAATTTGCGATATTTGATTTGGATTTCCATTAAATTCACAAAACAAAAGAATTTGCTATGAAAAGTAATCTAATGTGGTCTCATTTCAAAACGAAGTCGTGCTAATCCCATTTTGGTTTAAGAAAACGTATATAATTGATTCCAAAGAATAGATAAAGAACAATTGATTGTTTACAGAAAATGACAAAGTCAATGCCTCCAGAGACAATTGGAACATAAACTTATATAAGGAATAGTTTTCTTGCATTTCAGCCAAAAATTAACAACATATATTTACATTTATCTATAGTTTGTTAATAATTTGTACATGTAATTTTTTTTGCGTTAATTTACGAACATATTGACATTCTATTAGTATTATAACTCGTAGCTAACTTATCTAGGAATTTTTGCTTAAATTTTTGAATCCGCCTCTGCCTTAGGGCCCTTGATCGGAATTGATGGGATGGTCCCTTGCTTGCTTCCGGAGAATAAATTAGTTTATTGTCCTCCACGTGGTCATAAGCAGTTTGTAACTGCTTTTTACAATAAATATATTATTATTATTATCATCCCGACGTTTCTCGTGTTTAGAGACATCAAGGGGCAACTACATGAACATGACTGATGATTAATATACCTTCACTTACTCGGGAGCAATGTTTGTTCGATTCTGAAGAGTCCTCGATTACCCAACATCTCACTTTCCCAATACTTTCATCCGTTTATTCTTGCGATTCGGTGATAGCGTGTTGGTCGAATCATGATCATGTCTTAAAGATACGGGATGAAAATAAATATAAAATATGTCTGGAAACATTTCTGGCATCCCTGCTGTAAACTGCCGTTTGTTTGTTGGTCGTCACCATTCACTGACACGAAGAATCAGCAAGCTGAATTCACTTTATTAGTTTCAATGTCATAAATTATCGTTTATTAATTGAACTATAAAATGAATATATGTCCATTTATATATTTAATATTTTTTGCTAAATTAAATTATTTGTGTTGTTGCTAGAGGGGAAAAATATAAATTAAAGAGAAACTAGAAAATGGAATCCCACCTTCATTCCGAATGTTTACTTTTACGTAGCAAGAAAATTTTATCTGAGTCATGTGACAGATACTATTTTCCCCCACATCTATTTGTAGAAAAGTTTCAATAGGATTCATATTTAGAATTAACGATGTAAACAGGACATCAGGACAGTTATGAATACTACATGATATTATACAATGGAGCATCACGTGACTCGCGTACAATTCCCTAAGAATATTGTTGATTACTTACGAGACGCGTCAGTAGCGAGCTATTGAAGCTTTTCTACATGGAGTTGGGAAACTAGAAACTCGAACCCGGGATGACTTGGTGATGAGCGACAACTCTACCACCGCTGGGGCTGCCAGTTTTATAAAATACGACAACTGATATAAAAAGAAATCAATCCCGCCCGGTGGCTAAGGGCGAGCATGTTTACTTGCCACAGAGTCACACTGGGTGCAATCCCCTATTCACTACAGTGACCCAGTTCATACACCGCTCTGATTACTGGAAAGCAAACCCTTCTTTTTCTGTTCACCTCCTAATATCACTAACTCTAACTATTACTAACTAATTCTACTAACACCAGGTTCGTGGGCCAAGTTGTTGGCAATCCCAGCTACTAACAATAACCTCTACCACCCACCTCCTATCTCCTATCACCTCAATAGCGTGCTATATTTTCCATTTACAAATATTACAACAACAACAAAAATGAAAACGTTGAGAGGGAGAGTGCAGGTTCGATTTTCCTTCGTGGAGGGTGGGGGGGGG
>NNCF01132788.1:98434-115241 GCA_002313205.1 Laupala kohalensis
CTCTAATACGTGGTTTGGTGGAAGAGCAAGGTTCTCGGCATGAACCTAAGAGACACATCAAAAATGATAATACCTGCAATATGGGAAATTACACCAGCGTTGTAATGACTTCATTCAAAACTTAAGTCTCTTTCAGTCTTCTAAGTTTATACAATTCCATTTAATGGTCATCAAAATTCGTTATCAAAATAATTTTCTACTTGAACGATTGTATATTTGCTTCAATTACATTATTCAAATTAGAACATTGTTTGGAGGAAACGTTTTTAATAACTGCATTGCAAGAACTTTGATAGAAATATGGTCAATATAACTTTCCTCCTTTATCTCCTGGAACTCAAAGTTTTCATTGACGTACCTTCTTCTCCGATTTACCTCCCCTTCCATGTCTAACACTTTCAACACGGCGTCTCACCTTGGTCACCTCACAAGGTGCGGCGGCGATATAATACCGATCTTCTGGTTTGGCTCGAGAAACCGGATAACATTTCATTCTTCATTTGAGGGTTCAAGGATTCTATTACGAACCTCGAAGAATCTCATTCTGCCAATTTCTAGTTTTCTGCCACTATAATCAATTTTTTTACATTTCATTAAATATTCATAGATATATTTCGTAATTTGTAGGTGGAATCAATTTTGGAGTAATATATTTCTGAAAATGTATATACTTATACTGTACTACCTTTTGATGTATATAACTTGATAGATATGTACTGTACATATTTCAAGCTGGTGGTGATGCTCATACACTCAGTTAATCAATCAATCATCAAATACTCGACAAACAATCACTATCTCACTCACTCATTGCCATCTACCGTTGACGTATTTTGTTGTCAAAACAAGAAAACATTTCANAACACTATCTCACTCACTCATTGCCATCTACCGTTGACGTATTTTGTTGTCAAAACAAGAAAACATTTCAGTGGAAAAATCAGTTTAAATCTTTTCTTAATTAGTAATTTACCTATTTTGTTAGAATGTTCCTGCTAAAAGTTATCAAACTAAAAAGAATTATTTAAAGTTTCAAAATACTTTTAAAAAAAGAATTTTGATTTTTTGATCCTTATGTATTAAGTAGGTAGTAAATGTTCCTTCTATTTTGATTCTCTAGTTTGCATAATTTTATCACGAAGTATCAAGAGGTGAGAAAAGGCAGATGGAGGTGGTTTTTCAAAATTTCATGTATTCGATAATCAATCTCTTGTGTTGAAGGTCGTGTGGAAAATTTATATCCTGCTCAATGTCTCTAGATTTGTATTCCAGACAGCCAGATAGCAACAGTCATTCTAAAATAAGTTTGGGAGTGATTTATCGAGAACAAACAACTTAAATATCAACTAAACTGATAAATCTAACGAATAAACTGATAAATACCCGAAAATAAGTCGTGGCATGTGGCTAATTATTTGACGTGATAACTTTCGATCATGTGAAAATGGCGACGAGCCGGGAACCGAACCCGGGATCACATATTTTCTCCTCGTGCAGGATACACGGAAGAAATATATGCGTAACCAACCTTAACATGTAGGTACGTGTGAAACCGGTACTTAAACGCACACAGCATTATGTACCTCATGGTTCACTTATCTCCTGTTTGGGGAAGTGTCTCAGGTCTTCCGGTGTTTAGGTCTGGGTGGAAATGGGTGTTCAATTGTGGAAGGCGAACGGATGGTGTAGTGGTTAACACCCCTGCGATCAGTACAGAGTCCCGGGCTCGATTCCTGGTTCATCGCCATTTTCACCTGACCGAAAGTTATCAAATATTTTCTCCTCGTGTAGGATGAACGTATATAAATGATTTGTAGCTCTTTTAGTTGCAGTTATATTGACACATTTGACACAATTACAGTGGAAATTCATATTTTTGGGGGTCTGCCAAAATTTTAAGAAAATACGAACACAATTATATAATATGAATTTAATTTGAACGATCAGTAGCTGGGTAATAGCTCCGCCAGTATTTGAACATTTTTGAAGAAGTAAGCAATAGATACGAGTACATGATCAATGCATAGGAAATTCTAATCATGATGTAAGGTTCTTTCAATGCATTTTATTCGGAAATATTAAAAAATTTGCGTTGTTCTTACGTCTATACTTTTCTGAGACCATGTTCATTGTGTGAGGATACAGGTACTTGGAACTTGGCGTATTGAACTTGGAGTGGGAGGGGGAAACTCCCAAAAACTTGTCAGTGACGTAAAATTTAAATGATTTTCAGAAATAATCGAGTACGATTAATGCTTTTATATTGTATGAAAGGGTAGAGCTCTTAGCCGTTTGCTGGTCGACCGTGGATCGATCCCCAGTGAGGTGTCGGAATTTTTCCTCATACCTCAACGTCCATATTCCCAGGCCAATTTAGCCTGCTTTAAAACGAGTATAGACCGGAGCGAGATGCACGCCACATATAATCCTTCCTGACGAGATCGAAAACTTCCTCAACCCTACTCTACGTGAACCCCAATGGGCATACCTTATGGACTGTAGACTTAATTATATGGACGTTTTCATAAAATAGACGCGCAGATAGTATATTCCATTTCGTAGAATGAAAGGTTTCTTCTGTGAAACTCATTACATTCCAAATAATCACGGTCAAAATTGGATGAGCTTGACTCAATTAAGTGTTTTAATAATAATAATAAATATGTTTTTGTAAAAGAAAAGAGTTTCAAACTGCATATGACCACGCGGAGACAATGAACGAAATTTACTCTCAGGAAGCAAACAAGAGACCTTCCCATCAATTCCGATCAAGGGCTCTATGGCAGAGGCTAAGGATTTAACATTGTAGCACTTTACTCCCAAGATATGAATAAAAAGTAGTTGGATACGTGTTAAAATATTAACACAATACCAGCAAATTTGTATTTAATAAAACATAGAATAAAACATAGAAAAAGTTATTTCAGAAGTACGTATTATTTGGAAAGTATTGTGTATATATTGTTACTATTAAATAATGCTTAATTCGAGATTTATTATTTCAATAGATGGCGACTCTAGGCAAGAGTTAGAGAGTCTGTATAAAAAAATCCGCCCGAAGAAAAACCGGATAAAAACCCGGGCCAGGATTTTATAAGCGACACCAACCTCCTTGTTTCCTCGAATGTCGTTATACGAAACGATGTTCAAACGATGTTCAAACGATGTTTAAACGATGTTTAAACGGTGTTCAAACGGTTTTCAAACGATGTTCAAACATAAAAACATCGCTTAGTATTCTCGACTGGAAAATGAATATTGAGTAGAGACATCAAGTATAGCGAGTAACAAGTACTACGTAATTTACTCTCCGGAAGCAAACAAGAGACCTTCCCATCAATTCCGATCAAGGGCTCTATGGCAGAGGCTAAGGATTTAACATTGTAGCACTTTACTCCCAAGATATGAATAAAAGTAGTTCGATACGTGTTAAAATATTAACACAATACCAACAAATTTGTATTTAATAAAACAGAAAAATTATTTCACAAGAACATAGTGTTATAAACAATAAATTATTTGGAAAATATTTATTATAAATCGTAAGTATTAAAATAGCTTCAAATAGACACCGTCCCTAGGCAAGAACCTACATAACCTGTATAAGTAATCCACCTCCATCTCAAGGAAAACTGGAGAATAATCGGGGCTGGGATGTTTCAGTGTGTTTTCTGTCATGTAAAAAAATTAATAAAAGCCCCACCGGTGGCTTCTTGTCGCTTCTCACCAAGTATCACCAAGATGGTAGTGTTATCGCTTCTCACCAAGGCATCCCTGGTTCGATTCCCGATGGGACCAGAAAATTTGTAGCTTTTCACATTAATGTCCCAGTTCCTATAGCTGTGACTACTGAAAAGCAAACCTTCCTTCCTCTATTCAGCTCCTCCTAGTATCAATAACTGTTAATAACTACTACTACTAACATCTCCATGTGGGCCAAGTTGTTGATAAACCCAACTAACCGACCCATCTAATAACAATGACCTACCACCCAACTCCTATATCATATCGCTTCATGTAGATGAGCTTCAATAGCACTAACCTATATTTCTCATTTACAAATACTACGGTATACGAAAAGAAGAAAAAAGAACCAAGAGTGGCAAATAGAACGAGTGTCATTGAGGGGTCATGAGTTCATGTCCGAGGCCAGTCTTCCCTCCCATAACGGAGAATGGAACGTTCTTCCCTTTCTGTTCCGAATGCGAAGAAATTACTCCTCAGGTCACGAGCAACATGTCAGGGGCGAGACTCTTGATTACAGGTTTTCAGTGGTTCAGTTTAAATGTTCTCTTATGACATCGAAATCCTTCTCGAGAATAAACTCATTTAGTTTGATGAAAATGGAACATAAAAAAGGCCAATACACTTGATCCTGCGTTTTCAGTAAAATAAACATTACGAAAATTTTTATGTGTATAAGTATTAATTGTATTCAGTACATTAATGAATGATTTTCCCAATCATACATTAATGAATGATTGGGAAAATACATTCATAAATGACGACGTTGAGGATTTTTGGCTCTCTTGCTTTCCGGAAGTATATCGAGGAAATCCGGAGTAGAGGAAAACGGTTGGAGTAGTAATACACCATCCCAAGTTTGGATATTTCTATAAGGTTTCTGAAATGACGTTTCTCTACTCATAAATATTGAATATTACGGCAACATCTAATAGTAATTTAATTTTCTTGATTCTACTTAAACTTAGATTATTTTCTCAAATTCTTTTTAATGTGATTTTACGCGTACTATTAGTGTGGGTTGGGATTTAATAGGAGAGCAAAAGGCAGGAGAAAAATTGAATAATTATTTTAAAGAAATATGTTCGAGTGAAGTTTTATTACAGTACCTTAATGTGGCAGACCTTTCTCAGTACAGACCATTCACAAGGGAGTGTCTTGAGTAGCTTCTCAATATTGAGTAACTCTGTTGTGGACGACCGCCCACGCACCCCTGCTCAGCTCCGTGGACAAGAGGAGAGTTTTCACTTTTTCTCGGAATGCGTCCTTGAGAATACTGAAAAGAATGGGGAGATTGAAGGGATCTACGTCCTTCCTGAAGTGCGATCAGGCAGCTGAAGAAATGCGAAACTCCTCTACTGCTGATGGCGCAAAGTTAGGTTAGTGTGCGGTGAAAGGTTTCAGCTTCCGGTTACCAAAGAGTTCTGAGACCAGTACCTAGAATTCTTTTGTCTGTGACCCTTCGATCAACTTCCTCTCGCCCTTGGACGTTCACAAAGGAGCGGTTTCTCACTGGAGCTTATTATTCTCATCGAGAGAGAAAGACAACATGTAATTATTAGAACGTAACTATCTATTCCAAATGTGATTAATGAATTTTTATGAAGACCTTTGTTCCAGAAGCTGAGGTCAAGTTCGAAAGAAAGTAAAACTTGGAGTTACAATAAGAGTGGGGAGACAATTGAATCTCAGTTATTATCGTGTTTTGCCTGTGTCACAGTATTAACAACTTTTCTGTTTGTTTCTGTTAATTACTCCTTCACTACATGATATTTCTGATAGATGTTGGTGCGCCTGATGAGTCATTCTTGAAGTCTTCAGATGGAGACTCTGATAAGTGGAGAAACTCATTTCACCGTTGCTAAAAGAAAATTATAATATTTGTGTTGAGAATTTACAGATACTGCTTCACCATATGGATTTTTTATTGTTCCGATTAATCATTCTCGTTTAAAATGAGATATAAAAGTATCGAAAATATTTCGCATTGCTTTCATACATCTTTTCCTCTAATCATCAACTATTATTCTCTTCACTTACGTGTGATCTATATATCTAATCTATTTTGTTACGATTATGTTTAATATTTAGTAGAGGGAAATCATGAAAAATATGTGGTAGATATGAGTGAGTCCTTTATTCTAAAATATGGGCTATTTTAATATTTGAAATCTTTAACATTATATTTTTGTTAACTATAATTTTTTATATAATTTTTCAACCTTGTAAATTGCCAACAATTTTTCAGAAGTTGCAAATTCACCCGAATTAAAACATGGTCATGAAATAATTTATTACCTATGGAGCTCGGCTTGAATTTTTTGGCACTTAACATCAACCTCGGTGGACGTAGCTCTTCATCTCTGTCCATATAATAGTTAGGAGTAGGAAAGAGTGGTGACTAAGCTTCTAGTGGGAGACGGATAAGGTCCTGTGGAAAATTGTTTTTTTTTTCTTTTTCAATTCACAAGGGCAATCCTTTGATTACCCTGAAGATGTGAACAGTAGTCACAGTTTTCTGTATCACCGACATGTATATCCCACGTAACATCATTGATTTTTACCATATCGTTGTTTTTTATCATATTCGTTCCTGGTGCGATGTTCTTTGTTTTAATTATACTTTCAGTAAGTAAATAATTCATCCGAATCACTGACGAAATTTCTCTCAGTGTAAATGAATAAACCGTGTGTGCTCATATCAAAGATCTTTCGTAACGTTTATACTTCTGGTCGTATCCTTCATCCAAAATTACCTCAGTTGCCTCTTAGAGCTTCTTATAGCAAGAGGAAAAGGTGCCGTAGCTATGACGTAGCAAATGAGAGCTATTACACGACGGGCTGACTCCTAATTACGTTACAGGTGGCCGTGTCACGCAGACAGCTACCAGACTGCTAACCTTCTCAGACTCAAAGTAGCGCACACAAAGATAAATTCGTTTTTGCTACTGTGCACCCGCCCTCTTCAAGAAAGTGACCCTTGGTTGAAATTATCCGAAATGCTAACATGGAAAGTTTACTATTTTAATTAATTCATTATGGAACACGAGATGATATATAAAATAATCAACTTAGCGATATTTAATGAAAAACGAACAAATGAACGTAGTTTACTTGAATAAAATTAAATATTTTTATTGTAATTTACAATTGTCAATATATTTCTGTAGAATCATTATCAATTTGAAATAAATTTGATCATAAAATCTCAATATTTGGCAAAAAATAAAGCAAATTAGGTTTTTATATATTTTAATGCGCCTGAGAACTGAAGACAATAAACGCTGAAAGTGGATTTTAATAGCGATACAAGAAATAAAATTTGTACAAAAATAAAAAAACGTTCTCCTAAACAATGCTTAGGTGTTTAGCTACTTTGTTTTTAATTGTTGAAACAAATATCCCCAGCCTGAACGAGGGTCGCGCTGCACTCTGTGGCGTTCTTTGGAACTACTTACTCGACTACAAGGGTTTTCGAAGTGGCGCCATCTACCGACGCTGTATTAAACTGTTCTAGAACAGTTGCATTTGTTTCGCTAAGGACGCACATGTAGTCTATTTGTACATGAGTTGAGCAAATAACTAGAATTCTAATATTATAGGTGGTGTTTCACGACCTCTCTTGGGTATATAACAAATTAAGAAAAACGACTTGAGTGTTTTAGCAGACAGTTTAATTTTGACATGAATTAATACAATAAAATATACATTTCACAATTTTGTAAAAATAATTTGGATTCTAAACGTAGAAAAGAACAATACGTTTTCTCTCTAATGTGAAACTTCTTAAGGTGTGCTAGTTCATTGTTTAAAAAAGCGAGTTGGCCTCTACCTCAGGGCCCTTGATCGGAATTGATGGGATGGTCCCTTGCTTGCTTCCGGAGAGTAAATTAGTTTATTGTCCTCCACGTGGTCAGTTTGTACTGTTTTATAACAATAAATTTATTATTATTATTATTATATAGTTTAAGCGAGTGACTGTTTTAAATTGGAATCCAGAGACGTTGCAGAAATCGGTGTTACAAGATCACACATTTTACTTGTAATTTACAAGTACATAGAAATTTAAAACAGTTACTGACGAAGTATCACATTACAGACGGAACGTAGAGTTTGTGTGGTCCAAATTGTTTTTACGTAATTGTAACATTTATTCATTTGAGTCAATATTAAACTGTCAGCTAAAAAATTCAGGTAGTTTTTTTTATTTGTTATAGGTTTCATATTACTTCAATGTAACGATGCAAAAATTGAGTTGAGTTCCTACGTTATATATATATATATATATATATATATATATATATATATATATATATATATATATANGACTGTTTCTTAATGAAAGTAATCTCCAGATAATCTCCATCTCTCTAGTACTCTCCCTAGCAAAGTTTCGACTCCAATTGTCCCATTCAAGAAACTTTATTTTGAAGAACAGGAAAATGTATTTCTCAGCACTAAAATGGGGTAAGAGCGGAATGTATCAGTTCGAACACTAAATGTTGACAATTAAAGAGTTTCAATCTCTAAACCTTCGTAAGGTTACCAGACTTCCCCATCCTGAAATAGAACCCTTCTTAACCGGCCTCGGATTAACTGGCCTACCCCATGGAACAGTTTTTCTCTCTCTCTCTCTCAGCGTATAATAGCTGGCAGATAGTGACCCAAACATTGATTATTTGACGAGTCTTATTTGGTTGGAAAGTTCCTGGAAAGCAAAACGGGGTGACGCGACTTGAGGTGTGCGATGTGTTGTTTGTGTTGTTGCAGACAGAACTGGGGAGAGGGAGGGAGGGAGTTCGCCAGTTTGATTCCCCTCTAGATTCCGAGTGCACTTTTCTATGAATCAGTTTCTTCGTGTTCGTTTGTGTACGTATGTAAGTACAGTACAATAAAATCAGTCGCAATGACGTCTCACTTGCTTATTTTTTTCGTGATGACTCGATGAAATTGCATACATGCTTTTTCAACGGGAACCTTGGATTAACTAGTCAGACCGGTTTAGAGGTTTCTACTGTACACCAAAATCTACAATACGAAATATATTTCTCTTCTACGTTTTCCTCAATCGTTTCAATGACATTATGCAACACTCCTACATTTCCCTTCAAACAGGTGTAATCTGTCCGCAATTCAACATCGTATCACAAAGATTATTACGCATTGTTCTTGTACTCGAGATTTTGTGTAATATGTATTATGTTCGTATTGAATGATCAATTGTATTGCCTACTTGGATGTGCCTAATAGTTCTCCCATTCATTATTTCTAAAATTTACACTCTCTATTTTACACACTCTAGAACTGTGTTCAGAATTAACTACCAGAGTTTGTACCTGTAAAGCTTATGTATTGATCACCTTCAATAAAATCATCAATAGAGTGTCACACTCAATAAAAAAAGTCTTGAAAAAAAAAATACACAAAAATAATCGTCATATTAAGCGAAGTGAACCAACCACCTAGGAGATTCCGGAGTCGATAGGTCGAAATTCTGTCGAATGGATACCAGCGAGATCACATTACTTCTGTTAGAACGTCAGTAACAATTACTCTTGATCATAAAACTAAGATACAAAGTATAAAAATTTAAATAAAAACAGAAAATTAGACTTTTGAATGGTTGGGTTAACATAACCTTAAATATACAACGTATTCAACTTTTTCGAAATACATCGAACACACAAACAATTAAATAACGCAGTGGATTGTACACCTGCGGTCATACCAGGAGGTCCCTGGTTCGAGATCGACAACAAATTACAACAGATGTTCAAAGTTCCCCATTAACTGAACAGTGGAATATGACAAGATGTGCCATTGCGCATCGAGGTGGAAGGGAATATTGGCCAGCCAATGAAACGCAAGACATTTTTTGAGAGGAAAGTTAGAGGTAGTGTACAGATGTACATACTATGTTTAAGTGAGTTGTAAGCGTGAAACGATATGCTAATATGCCCGCTCCGAAAAACGTCTCGAATATAATTGGCTTGCACTGCGCATGCTGAGATGGGCACGACGTGCATCATTCCACTACGCGTGAACAGCGATACACGCCTCGGAACGACGTCACGAGGAGTCGCGACACTCTCGGTCAGAACTTTGAACATCTGATGTAAATTGTTGTTGAACTTTGAATACACACATTACTTCTATAGCTCACCCAACACAACATTTTTGTATCGTATTCTTACTGTCTCATTTTATCTCCTTCTGGTGACATTTCCGGACGTATATTCGTGTATGGTTCTGGGTCCTATTAAGGTGTACTATCGTCCCTCTAATACTTTACGAGGAGTTCTGGGACATTCAATATCTGCACTGCGCGTCAAAATTAGCGATGCAGTAAATTCATCGCTCCATAACTTCTACGTTTCAGAGTGAAGTTTGGGCTGAGAAAGCCCCTATGTTTTATCAAGACACTTGTTGGGAGGAGTTTGCGACGCCCCCGAAGCGCTGGAACACCCTTGGAGTGAATAGAAATACAATTTTCGAGAAAATCTAGCAAAAATATCACACTTCAAAATGTCGGGGAGAGCTAGTCTCGCGTTCAATACTGTGCACTCCAGTAACTGAAATTAAAAAATCACCCACATCTGAAGACCTAAACCCACTCCAAATCCCCCCGTTTCCTCTAAAGCGTGACTCGGATGTTCTCAGAGTACTCAGGACGGTGATTGCTTCTCCAAGAGACACGAGTATGTCTTTCTTTAACCAATGTAAGAAACATATTGCAACATTTTCCCCATTTTAAAAAATTGGATATTTCTCACGTTAAAATCGATTAATTCGGGATAAAAATCATTACATTTGGTATCATTAGATGTAAACAGTACATTTCAATAAAAAAAATTAAGTACCTTCAACTAACCACCGCCATTGAGGGGATGCGCCGCTAATTGTTTTCTTTTGCAGCTTTCTCAACCAACGGATGGGAGGTGTATCGAGGCGCAGTTTGTAGTGAGTGGACAGAACATCAACAGCGTTGTGCCAATTCTCTGTGGGACTAACACCGGACAACATGGTAAGACATAAATGCTTTTACAAATGCAATTTACAAATGAATTTCTCTCGAGTGTAAAACAAGAAAGGTCAATCGCGTATTAACTGAAGGACAAATATGTGAGACAGAGTTTCTAAATCGAAAATTTACGATTTGATCAGTAACCTTCCAAGAGTTTATTGATGACTACATATTACCGTGTCCACCTATGATTAACAAGTGAACTTTTTTTAGCTAGTTGAGTGAAGTATTTCGAGTAGTTGTAGTAAGTGGTCATCCACAGTTTGAAGGATTCGAGAATATTTGAGAACACGATCTTTACCACGAAGAACAATTGCAAGCTAATGAAGCAAATAAATGAAGTGTTTTTTTTTTAATTCTTGAAACGTTCACATCAATAACAAACGAATAAAACTAAACACTGACGTCGCACTGAGGTCTAGGATATGGAATACACTTACACAAAACTAGATCATTACCCAGATTTCTCTTAGACTAATATTCTTTTACTCAGGAAAAAATAATATCTATCCACATTGTAAGATCAAAAAACGTTTTACATACTGGTTCTTAAAAACATGCATATAGCATCCCCATTTTTTAAATTTATAATAATACAAGTTTAATTCAAAATTTGACTTCATCAGGCGGGAACCGCGCTTTTCACTTCAGAGCGAATTTTCACTTCAGAGGCATGACGCGGATGCACCATTTCATTAAAATTCTTGTAATATCCAAACTTTTCGTCGAACTTTTACGATTTTCCTCTTTGTTAAATGCAGATAACAAATAATTCATTATCCATTTGATGATGATTGATTTTTTTTCTTTTAAAAATACTCTCTTAAATTGACGTATTTTAACACTTCTATTTTTAACATCGTTTTATAGATAATTTACGGTCATTTTTGTACGTAGACGTTTGCTGTCCGAACATTTTTGTAGAACTCTTCTAAGGCAAACTATTGCCATTTAGATTTGTCACTATCTCCAATCGTTTAAGCAGATTAAGCAAATATAACTCTCTTGTTTTGCCGATATTATCGACATTTATCGTCAAAAACCATTTCCATCTTTCTTATCACACTTTTTTAAAATTAGCCTATGTTCATCCCGGACATCTAAATTACATTCTTGCCAAATTTCATCACGATTGTTTTTGAGGTTAAGTCACAATCAACTAACAGACCGACACTCTCGTGTTACGCATTTATATGTTAGTATGGATTCCAGAAAGAGAGGGTCTGTTGCCCATCCTGAACCTTAATAAAAAAAAATTCTCAAATGCATGTTCATTTCCTCCTCGAAGTACAGTGTTTTGTTTTCCTCCAGTGTATGCAGATGTGGATGCAGCCCGAGGCCCGTTGCGATTGGCTGTCCTGGGAGGAGCAGGGGCCTTGCATCGCATCAAGGTGACGCAACTGAGAGACGGAGACGCCCGATCGGCCCCTCGCGGCTGCGCGCAGTATTTGCGAGGCGTTCGAGGCACTTTGAGGAGCTTCAATTACGCCGGTGGTTCTTACACGGTGAGAACATCAACACCAATAACCCCCACCCACCCCCACCCACCCCCATCCTCAGCCAGAACCTTTATTCGGGGGCACGGGTTTTTGTCCATTGGGGGTTAAAAAAATTAAATATTGTGATCGACGTGTTTCTTTCACTAAATATGTTTTCACATATGTGATTATATTCGTTTGCCACCTTCCATTGTAATGTTGTAATATTTTTATTGATGTAACTTACATGTTGAAATATTGTAATTCACATGTAACTTATATCAGGGTTGGCTCATAGTTATAAATATAAAGACGTATATATTTAATAATAAAATTATTTATCATTACAATTTACTAATAAAATAATTAATATTATATCAAATTGATAATATTTAATAATAATAATACAAATCATACACGTATATATTTAAGTTTATGGGTTGCTTGGAATAAACAACATGTTTTTTAAGTTAATTATTTCTCATTTTAAATGTTATTTTCCAATACTTTTAGTAGAATAGCTATTACTTTGACTTACCACAGTTTACATAGAAATCTTTTAGATTGCGGTGAACCTCACCGTCAGGTAACAGATTAATTATGTTATGTTGAATGAAAATGGGAGGCGGGACCGAGATTCGAACTCGGGACCTTGAGCTTAGCGCGCTCATGCGCTTACCGCGTTCGCCTCCCGGTCCCGTCTCCCATCCTCATTCAACTTGCGAGTCCAAAGAACTCTGAGGTGGTCTCGTAGAGACTACGCTCCTCATATGAGGCGATTCCCTTAGGAAGTACTTTGTTTTGGGTAGTATTTGGGAGTCGGTAAGCGCATGAGCGCACTAAGCTCAAAGTCCCGAGTTCGAATCTCGGTCCCGTCTCCCATTTTCATTCAACATAACATAATTAATCTGTTACCTGGCGGTGAGGTTCACCGCAATCTAAGAGATTTCTATTTGTTTGTGAACCAGAATTGGAAAATACTACCCAAAACAAAGTACTTGCTAAGGGAGTCGCCTCATATGAGGAGCGCCTCAGAGGTGTAATAAATTGGAGGCGCAAAGAAACAGTATAATAAGACAGTATAATTAGACAGAAACAAGAGATAACAATAGGGGATAAAAAAATACTACAGACAGACAAAGGATGGAAGGGAAAGATAGGGGAATATTGAAACATACTGGCAAAAATCTCCGGAACGAAGACAGACATACAAATTTATAGATGACGTCAACTTTAGTTACAAGAACAAAATATTGTTTTACACCGTCAGCACCAACCTTATACATTTTGACTGGACATGGAGACATTAAATCATATTGGTACAAATGAGGTTTGGCAGAAAAAAATAAATGTGACTGTAACGGAGATGAGGACACTGTAGGCCAAGTGATACATAAATGCAGATATGTGGGCGAGGAGAGAGCAATTTGGTACAAGGAAATGAAGAAACAAGGAGTATATTCAACTACTGATTGGAGGAAGCATATAGGAAACCAAGAGATCTATCAAAAGTTTGAAGAGTTTGTAACATAGATTATGATGATAAGGCAAGCAATAAACCATAGAGAGCTAGATAGTGAATGCTCCCGACCTCCTCATAGTGGGGACGGAAACCTCTTAGCAGAGCAGTTAAGACGGCTGAGGGGGAGCGACTAGAATAGGCAAAAACAGACAAGATGTTAAAGACACTAATGGAAAACACGGAAAAGGGAATCAAATGAAACTGTGTAAACGAAACCCAGAAAATGGTCAGAAGGTCGAGTAACTGGGTCACAAAACAGAAAATGAAAAAAAAAAAAAAAAGTCTCGTGTACATTCCTGAACCACAACCGTCATCGCGCCCTGGCTGCCTCTAACTGACTGCGTGCCTACGAGATGTCACGCAGCCTATACGACAAGTATACATATATGCTGCCACTTGTTGGAAAAACAAAAAGATAACACATTTCCCGGTGATCATAAATTCGCAAGTTATGCGAATACGGCGAAATATCTAGGGATGTCACTTGATACCAAACTCCGCTGGAAAGAACACGTGAAAAAGAAAAGAACTCAATGTAACATACAACAAAATGTACTGGCTTTTTGGAAGAAACTCCAAGCTATCAGTGTACAATAAGATCTTATTATACAAACAAATCTTAAAGTCAATGGGATCTATGGGATACAATTATGGGATTGTACCAAGAAATCTAATGTTCACATTATTCAACGCTTCCAGAACAAAGTACTACGTGCCATCGTCAATGCTCCGTGGTACATAAGAAATGATGATGTACACCGCGATCTTGGAATAACTACTGTTCAAGAAGAAATTCGTAAAGATGCACAGAAGCATGAAGAACGTTTAAATCAACACGTGAATAGTGAAGTAACAAAACTGTTGCAGTTTCCTGTGCTTCGAAGGTTGAAGAGAACTAAACCAAGTGACTTAGCGCATAAGTGACTGAAGTGTTTTGTTGTGCAGAGTCCATTGCTGAATGGACATCTGGCAAAACGTTGACCTATTTTAATGAGGACAAATTACTAGATAATCTTTATTAAGATTAGTTATAATAAATTTAATTTTAAAAAATTTGTTGAAGAAAATGCGCTCGTAATTTAAAATAGTATAAGGGAATCTGACGTGTGCGACTTATATATTGACTTGCCCTTGCAAGTTTAAAGTGAAAAAGATTGTAGGCAATCAGACGCTCAGAAGGACGATTGCGGGCCTTCACAGTGTCTAGCCCACATGGATATTAGAATTTACACATGTTAAAATGCCTTCAAGACATATTTAATTCCCCATTTAGTATATTTAATGCATTCTTACTCATTTCGCAGATATTTCGCTTTTTTTCCAGAATTTTCGTGGAAATATCGTACTTATCGCATCTTAGACCGGAAAAAAATGGCTGGTTATATGTATGACGTAGATGTTGATGTAAAGTACGGTAATCGTTAAAAGAGTTTCGAGAGATCTCATTCACGTGTACACATCGCCGTGCGTGACGTGTTTCCATCCAAGTGACACGTGTGTCAGAAGTGCAGGCGGGTGTCGCACAAACGCTGCGGCAAAGTGGCACTCGTTCCACGCTCGCCTACCCAAGCGATTCCCGTCCGTCCTTCCTTCCCTCCGTCGCTGCACTCGCTCACTACGTAATTACTCTCATCTCAATGTCAGTCGGAAGATTTTCGTAGAACACTGTCACAAGAGTGAAAGTTATTAACAGGGTTAGGACTTTCAGGTGCGAGGTTTATATGAAAAAAGAGGATACGAAAATGCGTTAAAATTAGTCGAGAAATGTGCTGTTTTTACTCTACTCATTCGAGAAATCATTCCGTATTCGATTCCCGGCAGCGCCAGAAAGAAAAATTGTAGCTTTTCACATTAATGTCCCAGTTCATAAATAGCTGTGACTACTGAAAAGCGAACATTCTTCTATCCACCTCCTACTACTCCTAGTATCACGTACTCTTACTAACTACTCCTACTAACACCACGTGGACCGAGTTGGTGAGCCCGGCTTAACGGCACATCTACTAACAATGACCTACCACCCAACTCCTACTTTGTATTGCCCCATGTAGATAAGCTTCAAAAGCACGCTACATTTCCCATTTACAAATACTATAAAAAATCGAGGAATTATCAGGCTCCTAGTCTGATTCATTAGCTTACAAACAAGTACATCAAATCATTACGGAGAAGAAAAGTGAACGCATCCCGTGTTATTTCCTTTTCGAGACCTTGATCTTCCAATTGTTTAAGGTGGCACTAACGTAGGTAGGATTAAATCACTAAAATATCTTATATAGGCATAAATAAACAGAGTAACATGTACTTATTGTGGGTCAACGTTAGAAAAACATACTTCACCGGACATTAAAATGAAATAATTGCAATTATAATTGATGGTAAAATACATTGCGCTTTATGGAGAAAACGCTTATTTACAAAATAAGACCAATTTTTAAATCACGAGAGCGATGGAATTTTACTTTGATGTGTAGTACATTTTCCTTTGTAGTATTTTTTATCCCACTTTTGTCTATACGTCACCGGCCACCTAAGAAAGTTATTTAACTTTATCTTAGACGAGCAGCATAGATCGCGAAACCCTTTCGCTCGGCCGCCATGTTTGTTCATGCTGCTGTGCATTTCAAACGAGTCAAGCGAGTTCCTGGATATTGTTTATGCTATATTATTAACTGATAGATAGGAATTAAATGATGGTTTTTTTCTTCGTTATTATTCATATTGTTGTTTATTATGACAATTACAATAAATATAAAGAAAACATTTATACATCTCAGTTGACTAACTTCGAGAGGCTGGTCCTATCTTGATAGCTGCAGTCGCGTGGCCGCGTTTACTGAAACTAGATAGGCTTACAATTCGCATGCGCACAGGAAGCTGAGGAAACATTAATAAAAATTAATTAAACATTTGATATCGATTCGAAATCATATGTACATGGAATGAAACTCTTACGTGGTATCTCTTATAAATGATAATGTATGCTCTAGAAAATTATTGATAAGGTGCAGTAAGAGGGGAAGAGGAGGTCACGATTGG
>NNCF01132788.1:120830-145497 GCA_002313205.1 Laupala kohalensis
TTTGTCTAGAGGCGTGTTTATTGTAACAATAAATCGTCAATTTAGTGTTTTTTCAACTCTTATGATTTTTAAACACTATACTCAGAATAATCTATAGTTCGATAATAACTTGTACATGTAATTTTTTTGCGTAAAATTACAAACATATTGACTTTCTATTAGTATTATAACTCGCAGCTAACGTTTTGTCTTATCTAGGAACTTTTGCTGAAATTTTTGAATCCGCCTCTGCCTTAGGGCCCTTGATCGGAATTGATGGGATGGTCCCTTGCTTGCTTCCGGAGAGTGAGTTAGTTTNAATTAGTTTATTGTCCTCCACGTGGTCATACGCAGTTTGTACTGCTTTTTGACAATAAATTTATTATAATTATTATAATCTCTTTAATCCTGTTCCTCAACATAAAGCCATTACCAGGGTTTACACGCCTCATTGGTTATTTCCTCTCTTAATTATGTTTTTACTATGGTCTTTTCCCTTTTCTTCTTCTTTCGCTTAATTATGTCCTAGTAGTCTTGATTCCTCTTTGCTGTTTTCTAGAGGTCGCACGCATTAACAGTCCCGAACTCGTAGTGATCGAGTGCTTCTACTACCCACAAACAGTCATTATTACTACTCCCCGGACAAAAATTAACTCTGTCGCGAATTCTTCGAAATCGTGGTATGTCTCCTCTTGTATATTGCCCTTGACTATATATCGCCCCTAATTTTGGGGGTTGAATATAACTCTACGTCTCAATTTTGCTAACCACCTACCTCGGTTTTCACCATTAACTTTGAAATAATATAGTATATGCTCCACTGTATCAACCTGAAATCCACACGTGCATTTATCTGTTTTTGAAATCTTTTTAGAGAGAGAGAGAGAGCTATTCAAGCTCCGTGTCCAGTTATAGTTCCTAGAGTTGGTCCATTTGGCTGGAACCATTTTGTATTCTTATGGGAGAATTGCACTCTCTGTATGAATCGATGGAAGTGTCTTCCTTCCTTCGCCTTTTCCCATCTTATCCGCCCTCAGCCACCCTCAGTCACAAGTGGCCTAGTGTACTAAAGGTCTCTTTGATGCATGATTATTCTCTTTGTGCAGAAGGAGAATCTCTGGTGCCTCCAGGTCAAGCAGGCGCCGAAGCCTTCAACTGTCCCGACGACTACGTCGTGATTGGAGGAGTCCGATTATGTGGAGATCGCTTCAATGACGCCTCCATGCAGATCGACTTCACGGAAAACGCTCCGGTCACAGGTGACGATAAAAACAACTAATTTAATGACAAAAAACTACATATGATTACGTGGACAACATTCTAGTTTATTCTCGAGAAACTGCGTAAGAACAATCCCATTAATTCCCAATCAAAGGACCCTAAGGCAATGGCGGATTTATCATGTCTGCGTCCCAAGACAAAATCAAGACATCTTCTTTCCATTCAGTCGAATAGATTCCTCAGCATTAGTTTCATGAAGCAGTTGCTGAAAGCATGTTCTCCCTTTAAAGCGATAATGCTCAACGTAAAAATATTAGCAAATTCATGATACCATTGTGGAGAAAATAATTTATTTTCTTCGTAATTTCGAGGAAGGTCCCCTGGATAATCCGCATGCCGACTGATCCACTCCAAACTCTCAATAGAGAGTTTACTATAAATGTCATTTTACCTACCAATCTATTATTGGTTTTCTGTGTTTCTGTCACGGTCCATTCAGGTTCTTCACCAATTGCGGGATCAGTTCCAAGCAATAATGAGTAAATTTATTAAAAGATCAAAGCCGTGGATTAAAGATCAAATTACTTGCAATGTGGCAGATGTTAAGCACGACTGACTTCTGGATAAGGTATGCAGTTCCCTTCTTGATCTCTAGGGCTACGAGATTTTTACCTCGGTTCTTGTGTATGAGCCCTGTGTTGGAAATGACTAAGGGAAGAATACGCACTTTGTTTACCTTCCACTGGTTCTTAATGCCATTTCGGCATATTTTCTTTGTTTCTCAGCGTAGGTTTTCTGCATATCTCGGGCGAGTGGGACTGCAATGTCGACAATGACGGCTGCAGTTTCTGTTTTTGTCCACGATTGCGATGTCCGGTCTATTGTGTTATACGGTGTTGCATGTTAGAATAGTGCGGTCATAGTACGGTTTGACTTGATCATTCTCCAGCATAGGCTGTCGGCAATATTTATCTTATTATTATTATTATCTCCTTCTGTTACAGATACTACGAATGGACCCTTCATCGTGACAGTGCGCACAAACGGCGACACCGTGGGACGCGGGTTCGAACTCGACTATCAACAGAATCCATGTCGCTCCTTATAGAAGTCACGATCCTCGCGACGTTTGTTCAAAAGAACAAAGAAGTGATCTTGAGCGACCAGTTTGTGATTAATATTTGGACGAAAACTGATTCGATGCGAACGAGTTTCGTGATGTATTAAAACTTGTGTGGTTATAAGTGTGTAATGTTATTGTGAACTGTGTACCACGATTACGAGCGATAGTCTAGGCTGAACTCTGCGTAGGTTTACTCACCAGACATTTACTTTACTATGGAGGGAAAACATTCTAATTTTGAAATTAGAATGGAAGAACCTTTCGCACACTCACTGAGCCATAGAAAATGAAACACTGAAGGATTAAAAAACAGAAATCCCGAGTATGTTATGTTGAATGAAAATTGGTGACGGGACGGAGAATCGAGCTCGGGATTTCAGGTTAGCGCGCTTATGCCCTACCAACTGCGCCACCCAGTCTACCATAGACATGCCACTGACATCCCGAGTTCGAATCTCGATCCCGTCTCTCAGTTTCATTCAACACAACATAATTAATCTGTTACCTGGCGGAGTGATTCACCGCTATTTAAGAGCTTCCTCTACATAGAAATACCGAGATCTTGTCATGGAAAGTGGCCACACTAACCATAGTCCACTAGAATATGTACATTATTCAATAAACTTATGAAACAGAAATTAATATTGTGTGAATATTAGAAACGTGTAGTGAGGTTACATGAAGATGGGTGACACGTCCGACTATAGAGGTGGGGACGGACAACATTTCAAAGGCAGTGAATGAGTGCAGCCAAAATACCAGACGGCTTAGTCAAATGGAAGTATTGACGAAAAGAAAACACAATTTAAAAAAAGAAAAGAAGGACAAAAGTTTTAAACCTTGGTAATGGCAATATGCTAAGGAACAGGGTTTAAAGACAATAAGTAAATAGACCATAAGGTTTTTTGTGTGTGTATGAGTGTGTGCGCTCATAGACAAATCGAATAAAATGTAACATCAAAGATTTTTTATATGAAACATGTTTATCGTAAGATGGAAGAATGTAGAAAAGTGGATAATACGGTAATAAACAAACATACGCCTAGTAGAGTCTCTTAGAAATATGACTATGGACGCAATGCTGGCGTTCTTGTGATGTGTTCGCCTTTTACCATAACCTGAACCGAAAACATGAATAAAGATTCATTAGAAAGGAAGTTTTGTGGGTGTAAATCTGAAATTGAAATTTACGTAGAACGGGACAGAATGCTTCTCCAACTAATCGATAATGCTCATTTCTATTGAAAGAGTTTCGATAGAATCTACATTCGCGGAAGAACCACTAAATTATCTACACTACAAGTCTGGCTATCTTTTATGAAAATAGTTCGAAATTGCCAGCCAATCCTCTTGCCCTTGGGAGAGCATGGTTTATGAATGGTTTCTAAAACTAAGGTTATTAATAGGGTTATGATTTTTAGGTGACCATTTTTTTTTTGGATTAGTTAAACTCTTCGGATAGATACTACGAAATGAATTTTTCCTCTGAGGCATTTTATAAGCAACTTTTTTTCCTTTTTTGAGACCCTTCTTCCTTTTTCCCCCTTAACTGTAGCTTTTCAATAATAATCTAGAGCGAATTTTCTCATTTATGGGGAGTACGACGGGAAAGCTTATATATGGTTTCACCAAATATTTAAGCAACTTTGAATTATTCTCTCTGCAGCTTGCAAAGAACCTGCAAATAGCAAGCGTATCTACCTTCAGGAAACGCATGACTCAAGGTACATCTGCAATAATGCAAAATATTTGAGTTCAAGACTCTTCCTCATCTACAACTCTTCTAGCATCTACAAAACCGTTTTATCTCCTAATAGAAACACATTTTAGAAATGTAAAGATGCTTAATATCTTGAAGTACGAAAGCTTTATATTTAATCTTCTTCTGATGAATGATGCGTAAATATTTTTGTTCCCTTTTTGTACCTTTTCGTCTTTTTTCCTTTATTTTGCCACGTCTCTTTCTTTCGTACGAAATTTTCACCAAAAAGTCCTAACACTGGTTATTAATGTATTGCTTCGCTTCGTTCTCCAAATAAACTTATTGAGTTACAGTACGAGAAAAGGTGACAACGACGAGTTATATGACGAGTATTTGAGTATCATTTTAGAGTTGGACAAATTGAAATTGCTCAAATGATCTCAAGAATTCTTCTGTGTTGTTTTCTGGCGCGATGCAAGTTCTTAGGTTCCTTAGCGTTTCTTCGAAGAAGTATTCCAGTGTTCTTGAGGTCGGTAACCTTCAACACTTGTTATCGAAAAGCCAATTCATCCATTCACATCATTCGCGCATTACACATTCACGTTTATCAGAAGAGGAAGTGCGTGTATTTTCGAGAAGTCGTCGACCACGGTGCAAAACAAGACAAGGTTAGACGACTGAAATTCTTGGAACGAGTTTGAGAATACGCGAAAAAGTTAGACATGTAAGCAACGGATTCTTCGTCTCGAACATCAAAACTCACACGATTGCAATAATTTATAAAATGAAACGACGCGTTTATATGTAAACAATAGCGAACATTTAAGAGCAACCAGTACAGAGGCTTTTGTCGATACACGAGAGTTGTCTGGGAGTTTAAAACAATCCTTACTGGTATTAAAACACCCATCAATAGTCTGGATGTTTTTAAGTTCATATTCCCCGGGGTTCTTATATAATACTCTAAATCCATATATTAGTCCCCATATATCTCTACCTTCGTGAAATTTAGTTTTCACTTTTGTTAATTTCAAAACTTAAGTACCACGAAGAAAACCTTCAAAATTCACAGTTTTCAATATTGTACGCTACGTACGTAATGACGAATTATTTCAAAATACAGGCAGAAGCAAAAGAAACTTCACACAGAAAGCTTAATCAAACAATCTTATAGTAAAGACATCTGAATTATTTTGTTTTCGTTCCACTTTTAGGTTATGTGCATGAAAACAACGGTCTTCACAGCCTTTAAATAATTTAGCTTCTACGATTCGGTCACGTAGATTGTTCGTTCAGTGGATTGTCCTTCCTCCTCACATAACCTCACAATTGAACTCTTGTGAACTCGTCAGTAAGCTTCATAGTCAACACTCATGCTGGTGAAGATTCAAATCTACTGATTAGCAACCAATTTTAATTGTTTTTCTTCTCTTGTAATTCATCAATATTAATATTCATCATCATTTATTCTAAATAATGCACTTTTATAAGAATAAATAAATTATCGTCCTTTGTGAATATCGCAAGTGCCATCATCTCTTTTACTGTCTCGTACTGTCTTATTCTTTCCTACGGAGTTTTTCATCAAAATGAGATTTCTTTTTAACTTAATAATTAGCGTTCTTTTTAACTGAATAATTTTTCTCATGAATTGCGGCTATTAATGTTAGATATAAAAAATTAGTTTGGGAAAATGTAGTACTTTTAGCGACAGCTCGATAGTTCTTCGTGATAAAAAAAATTACCGGGGAAACGGGACAAGAAGGCAAAGAAGAAGAACAAACTGTAGACTCATTTTCCCCCATTAACAGAAATACGAGTAAATTAGTAATTTCAATCTGAAGTGATTATGTCGAGCACTAACCTTAATTCTCGTGTTAATTTTAACCCAGGAGAGAAAGAAGAAATAATGGTTGTTTCTTCAGTGTAAATCACATTGTGTTGTTCGACAATTATTATAAACACAAAGAAAGCAATTATACTTATGAGTGATTTGACTTAACCTGGATGGCAAGTACTGACGCACGACCGTCATGCAATTTCAAACAAATGTACTCAGCAGAAGGTCTTCTCTAGAAGATGCGAGTGCAGTCAATGGGGTCATTGTCACAAGCATATTTACTCTTGTTTAGCTCAAATCATTTCTAACCAGTCACGCGTCCGTCTATACATTGCAAAATCTTTATTCAAAAGAGGAGAAATCCGTGGTTCTAGGAATATCCTCATGAAATACGAATTGTTATGATGTTAATATGGAAAATCAACACGAAAACGCGGATGGAATTTGTATTCTCTAGATCAGAGCTGTCCGACTTATCTTAGCCCGAGGGTCATTTTCTACACACTTTGGATCGATCGGGATGGGAATTGGCAAAATGTAGCCCGACGAATAAAACTATTTGAAATGTGATATTTTCATTTATATTATTTCAAGCTGGCAAAATTGAATAGTGAATTTCTTTATTTAAAAATAAATATATTTTTAATATTCAGTCCTACAATAAAAAAAATTGATATACTTATGTATGAAGGGGTGATTCAAAACACAATTCTCTATTTTCTCTCATTGTACATATCATTCCACATCAAATATAAATTCTTACAGCGTATATTTATAACGCAAAGTTGTGCCCGTCAACGTTTGATGAAAAAGTTGATGTAAAGTGTACTAGAATTCGCGGACCACAAAAACAAGTTTCGCAGGTCGACACTTGAATAGTGCTGCCCTAAATATTTTATCAATCTCCAGAATTTTTTTAATAATCACCCACTTAGGTTAATAATATCCAGTTCTTCAGATTTCATTTAACCTTGAACTGAAAGTGATTGGAAGTTGAAATATTGCCATAAAGTTAGTCATGTTGCGAACTCTAGACTTAAATTGACTTAATATTTATGGTACAGATGTAAAATAAGTTACATGACTAATTATGATATTTACTGCTTTCCTCGCAGGTTGCACCAATAGATTTTTACCTCCTTCACTTAGTTCTAATTTTCATCTTACTTCCTAGTTTTTAATGAAGTAATTTGGCTGTAAAATTACCTCAAACTACGGGTCCACGCATCTAGGATTTGTTATAGGAAGGACTGAGTTTGATTCTCGCAATAAGCTAGTCCTTTCGGTTTGTAAGTTCACGAACATGTTCTGGACAAGTTATCACGAAACATGTGTAGATACCTCCAACCACCTCAAAAGCAAACCGTATTTACACGACTCATACTTCACCTCTCTCTGTATGTTCATGATCCTGACCTTTATTTACCCTTGTACAAATTAACACTGTCTTCTCACACAAGGCAAAGCAAACACGTGCGTCATCCTGCCTCCTCCATGAACGTAGAATTACGCGCTTCCCGGTCCACCTCGGTATTCAGTCGCTCAAGTTAATACGAAAGATTGATTGTCCATACATGGAAACAAAACATATTGTCTAGATAATTAAAGCAGTTTAATATCCTGTCTTCGATAATGCCTAAAAATGATGAATAAACAAAATTGCACTAATAATTTGAACACATTTTGTTAAGTTCTTGTAACCTACGTAGTGCATAGCTGTTTACAATAAATGCCATACACTGACGAGCCAAATATATTAAGTAACCTTTCGACATTTTATGATGTCTGGTATTAATGAAGCCACCTTCATTAGTTTTCAAGTCCAAGTGCAATGATACTTCAAATGACTTCTTTTTTATCTTGGGCTGTGCTGATGGAATAAATGTGGTTGATCAAGAAATGAAAATATCTAATTGCCAGAGTCGTTAATATTTCTGAGGCACTCAACTACTCTAAAATAACTTTATTTATGAATCGACGAATATGTTTTAATGAGTCATCGTTGATCATATTTTCAGCCTCCATATTTCATAATAAAGGATATCTTGCGTGCTCACATAATGAATTGGTGTTTTGGTTCTTAAGGGGATGATACGAACAGAGTAAAAAACTTTTTAGAGTTGGTTACCCTGAAGAAAATATAAAATATATCGAAACGTTAGCATGATAAAAAAATTCTTTTACTTGACGAAAACGCAAGATATCCTTAAATGTACTGACGACTCGTGCAGAACATCTCTGTAAAATGCACAGGAGATACGACATGTCATTTCTCTTCGCTATCGCTTCTCTTTGTACCAGATCAAGTGTTTCTATGTTTCTCTGAATATACGGATTCCAGCAAACTGCAACGTACTCGAGAATCACGTGACGTGCCAGCTAATACTTCCTCCACAGTCGCATTTCTGTCAACGCGCAAGTTACGAATTGAAATGCTTTCCACGCACTTGTGGAAACTTACGGTAAGTGTTCCGAGTAATATCAGTCAAATCATTCATAATTTTATATATCTTCTTTGTTTATAATTACTGTAAATAATCCAGTAACTTATTTACTTTCATGGAAGCACTTTTTAGTTTCGTTGAATTATCGATGAAAAACACGCCAATACCCTAAAATAATTTTTTGTTAATGATAAAAATTTATACACGTAATTAATAAATATCTACCTATTAAAGCAGACAATATATTATAATACACTTGGTGGAAATACGTAAAATATCCACTTATCACAGTATAAAATACACAAGAACTATAGAAGCATATTTAAAACACAAAATTCACGACGTTTTGATACACACTGGTACCCTTATCAACTGAGTTAAACGTCTAAATTTTATAAGTTTTAAATGTGTTTCTATTTTTCTTACGTATTTTATACTGTGATATGTGGATATTTGATGTATTTCCACTAAGTGCACTATAATATATTGTCTGTTTTAATAGCTAGATTTTATTAATTACATGTGTTACGAGTCTATGCAGACGAAATTGAGCTGTTAAAAAAAATATACATTTGAATCGAAATATTTCCATTCCCTGAAAATTGTTAAAAATACAAAAGTATTTTTAAACGCTTTTTATTTGAAATTTCAAGAGTGTCGAAAAAATATACATTTACTTCTTTAAAAGTAATAAAAAGGAAAAAGTCAGTCAAATCGTACACATCTTATTTCCAGGGCTGAAGAATTTGGTGAGTACTTACTTTTAGATACAGAATGAAATAAAGTTATTTTGAACAAATTTCTCACATGGCCAAGGTAGATACATTGATAATTCAGTATACTTCTGTAATTGAGAGCCAAGGTGGATACATTTATAATTCAGCACAGAAAACGCAAAACGTTTTAGAAATTTTCGAGGATTTATTTCGAGAATGAGAGAGGACGACCGTATTTAATTAATCAGTTGCTTTAATAAGTTGCAATAATGAATAAGTTGCCTTATAAAATTAAATTCTGCAATAAACTGAAACAATACAGTAAAATGTTAATGTCTTGCCTATTAAGGACATCTGATATTAGGTACTTAAGCAAGTTAATGAGTTAAATATATTAATTAATAACAAATAATGATCTAAAATATTTTTTTCTATTGTGTACACTAATTATACATTAATTTGACTTAATTGATTTGAATCATCTCATTATTGCATCAGCGAATGTAAGCACGTTTATATCTATATTTTATATGTATACCCATAAGTTGTTTAGAAGTAAGATTTTGTTTGTTCGTTTGTTTTTCCCAGACTACAAATTAATATCATTCTTAGTTATTCCTAAAATAATTAATTAATTTAAGTGTGTCTTGTAGTTACTCTTTATCGGTGTATCATTCTAGGAATTATGGTTTTGTTTATTAGCCCAATAGATTGAAGTAAATTTCCATGCAGACGCCACAGACTCACTATTTGTTGTTGCCACACAATTATATTTTATTCGTGTAACTGACCTACTACTGGATATTGGTCAGTATTCCCAGAAGTTTAAACTGTATCTTCTTTTGTAAGTGTGATGATGGAAATAAAATTATTATTATCATTTCCTTTTTATTATCTTTATTCTGAAATTACCCATCAAATGAAGCAGTGAGCTATTGGTTGACCTTGATCGTCCGTAAACACATGAGAACGAGGGTCAGCTGAGTTAGCTTTCGGTCAAGGTTGGAGACATGTGGATTCGAGACAAACATTGCCGCTATCATGGCATTTGGCAGCGCTCCCACTGAGTGGATGTTTGCAGACCACACATTACACGTGGGAAATTAATTTCTTAGATCATTGAATTGATAAACATTTTTACAATTTTCTTATTATCTTCTTGAAGTCATCGTTGGATAACAAGATGTCCGTTCATCGACGTACAAACATTCTTCAGTAATTTATGTTAAATAATTGAATTTGGTGTCTACAAATTCTGCGTATGACAACTTGGGGGGAGGGGGGGTCAATAAACTAATTTTCTCTTCGGAAGCGAACAAGGGGCCATCGCATCAATTTCCATCAATGTATTTATTTTGAGGCGGGCGAAACAAGAGAGGGGGCAAAAGTTCGCCATTTTGATTCCTCTCTTGCTTCTGAGTCCATTTTTCAATGAATCAATTTTTTCGTGTTCGTTTGTGTATGTAAGTACAGTACAATAAAACAGGTTGCAACGACGTCTCATTTGATTGTTTATTCGAGTATGTAACTTGATAAGTATGTACGCTTCTTTTAAAACGAAAATCCATTTTTTACAGGAACCTCCGATTAACTGGCCAAACCCGACCATATCGATTGAGACGGGTTCTACTTTACATATTAATAATAAATACCTCTATTGTCTTATTTAATATTTCTAAAAGAAATTATTTTACAAATTCGTAAATGTCATCAAATCATTTTTTCCAAAATAAATCGTAAGGATTAGAATCACTCAAAATTCGAGAATAATAATTGAAAAATAATTCGTACTAGCGAACTTCCTTTTTTGTGTGTGTTTTATTAAATATAAATTTGTTGGTATTCTGTTGATACTATAACATGTATCCAACTTTTTATCGTATCTAGGAATTTTCCTCCACGTGGTCATACGCAGTTTGTAACTGCTTTTCTTTCTATAGAATAAATGTATTTACTTATTTCATTTAATGACATTTACGTCGTATCTGTAAACGAAGTGGAACGGACAAGAGCGTCTATTTGAAGTGAAACCGCAAGCGCAACGAAAGAAGCCGTGAGGACAGGAAGCGGTCAAAGGCAGCTCACCGCAGCCTCCGTCCTCTCCGTCGAAGGGATATCTGGAGATACGCAGAAGCCGCACGGGAAACGAAGTGCGGTCGCACACTTCACGGAATTAGAACGATCCTCTGAAAAAATACCTTACTACTTGAAATAAGGGCAGATAGGGTAGCGTGGGGTAACGAGTTTGTCACACGCGGTTGCTACGGGGACCTGAACTCTTAACAGATAAAATTGAAGTTGATAAATGGCATACTTTGTAAAAGTGTTGCCAGAAAAATAATTTTTAGTAGTTATAATTGTTATTGTTATTAATAATACCAGATAAATAAAATTAATAATACCATATTAATAACTATTCTAAATAATTGTTATTGTTATTAATAATACAGGGTTGTTAATGGTTATTTATTTGATGCATTTTATTTAAAGGTAATATTCATAAGATTTGCATTGTAAAACCATATTTTTTAAACAAAAATGCTCCCCGGCTAGCCCCCCCCCCCTGATTTCGGTTTAGATCCACCACTGGTGTTAGGTGATCAAATAAGACGTCAATTGATAGTGAGTCATCCGTAAAATACATTCACCAAAATAAGCAATTATTTTTTACTCCCCCCCCCCCTTCGGATGTCTTTTCTCAAAACCGAGACCTCCCACCCTCGGTGAACGTCTCAAATTTATCAAGTACCACTTTGGTTTTGAGAAAAAAATAAGGATACAATAATTTTGTAATTAGTTGAAGCTTTTGTTATATTAAACATTAATTTTGAATAGGATTTTAAAAGCATTGCAATATTATGTGCAAATATTTCTCATGTTTTAACAATGATTTGTAAACAGTGATTCAAAAACATTACTTCATATTTTGATTTTTTTTTTAAAATACGATATTTATCACTGCAATGTTATTTTCGTGATCTACAATTTCTATATAATAATATGAAACTCTATGAAAGTACAAGTCTTTGTCTCCGCCTCTCCTCTATGAATTATCGTAGATCAACGTAAAGCTGGATACGATTCCTTCCCCTCAACCACAATGCGAACGTGTTTTATGGACAACCCCTGGAGTACATTCCCTTTTATCACGCGTGTTATTAAGCCGTAGGTCCAGGTATATTCAAATTTTTCATGCTTTTTTCCAGAAACTGAAAAGGGGTATCAAAAACCACAAGTTACGCACTGTGGACAACATACAAAAAGAGCCTTATTTGCACAGTAAAGACATAAAAAATAACACCGTTATCATAAAACTGCATTACTTGATTAGGTCGTAGAGTTGTAATAGCAACAAAGAATCGTGGGAACCGAAGTTTAAGAATAGAAAGATTTCTCGTACTTCTTAATTACGATTCTTAATTACGATTTTTAATCGGAAGCAACCTCTTTCGTATTTTTTCTTCATTGTAGTACATTTTAGAAGGATAGTGATAGAATGGTGCGCTTTACGCTTGGAATTAAAAGATAATACAAAATATTTGCATGGATTAGTTCTTTCTTTTAGTTGTTGACATTATAAGCATCGTCAAGAATTTATTGAATTAAAAAGTAAAAATATGGAGATTAGATACGTTCCATATATGTCTGCGTCTACAAGTACTTCAAAATGTTTATAATGATAAATAATTATCTATTAACGGTTAGAAAACGATACAAGAAATTAGGGAGAAGAATACTCGAAAAGGATGTTAAAGTCTGCATCTGGAGACAAAGGTTTGCGTTTGGGCATTTGTCGCATTGCCGGCAGATATACACCAGTCACTGGCAATTACTTCATGATGCAAAAACACAACTTAGCACATCATTGCGAAGCTACATCAACGCACTCAAGAACTGTACGATATACGTTGAATGAAAGATAGCGTTCTGTAAAGAAATAACAATTGTTCCATAAATGAATTCCGAAGTGATGTAACATTGAACAAACAGATATTATTACGTGTGAAGATTGTATTGCGAAAATGGAGATTAACCTCATAACAAACTCACGAGTACCGTATCTTTGCCCCTCGCTGCCCTATTTACTGATCAGACAACTCTAGTCGGGGAAAATGGGGCCTATCTAGTGAAACTTGCCTTTCAGCAAGAAGAGCGGAGGGCTACATCATAGAGCCATTGGTTCGGTATCTAAAACTGACAAGAAAACGAAAGAAGGCCAAGTATTCATGAAGAACTAAATTGTAAAACAGAAAAATCGAGTAATAGATAAATTCCATTAATTGAATTAAAGTCGTGTTTGGCATGGTTATGTTCACGGAACTTTAAGTTAATCCAATTTAAGAACATCGTGATATTTTTTCTGTACGAGAGCATTCCTTCCTGATTGGAGAAGGTTATTTTGAGATTCGGCGCAGCATAGAAAAAAAAACACAAAATGTAATTTCATTACCAAAAGAATATCCCTGTTACCAACCTGTTCATCCCCGTCCATATTTCAACATCTACATTCGTCATCAGAGGCAATACAATTTTATCACGTAGATACACCGCGGCGAACAACACTGAATAATAATAAGATTATACCAGGTATCCGCGTGTCAAAATTGTAATGCTAACAATGACGAATATATCAGAAGGTGTATTTACGATTACTGAAAAGGTGTAAAGCAAAGTACATTTTTATCATAAAATTGCACCGATTTATCAGTTATGAATAAATACGTTTCGCTACGTGGAATTGTTTTCCCGTTCATGAGAAGTGAAGAAGTGAGAGACAAAAAACTTTCTAACTTTCTTAACCTTGGGAGATCAATTGTTTACCCACGTATGAACTTTCACAAATTTCGAACAATTCTTCGCAAATTCTGAAGAGCTCTACAGCAGACTAATAACTGCACGATAAAAGCGTTTTGAGGTTTGTGAAATAATCTCATTCGTCCTCGTTGAAGTCGGTTGCTGGTCATTTATTCTCTTGGGCAAACGAGGCAGAAATGAAAACAACTGTACAGTTGCGTGGAAAATAAAAGTTCTATCAAAATACGTATATGGCATTCATTTTTCATTTTCCAAGCAAAATATAAAGAAAATCCTGATAGCTATATTTTTAGAATTTTCCAAACCACATATCTTTTAATAATAACAATAATAATAATAATAATAAATCTATAAATTTTCGTGTGAAGAAACCTTTCTTTTGATCTTAATTTTTTAAAATTGTTTTATTAGGAGACATAGTAAATTCAAAAAGGAATTGATTGAAAAGTTTCGTTAAAAACTCAGGGCACAAATGGAAAAACAAATAGTTCTCCAAATCTCCTCAAATTGGTGGAAAATAGTCTCCAGTATTTCTTCGGACTCTTTTGAATAATAAATGGGTCAATAAAAAGTAAATGTTGCATCATAACGTGCTTCATCGCTGTGTAAGGTATAGACGTCGTCACTTAAAAACTCTTTGTCTTCATGAATTCATACGTGTATTTCATGAAGATAATGCAAAACTCTCATGTGCATTTCATGAACATTCAAAAGTTATCTATGAGTGAAATAAACAGTGGGGCGAATGAAATTTTTTTTTTGTGGGGCTTTAGGGCTCGCCAACATCGAGGTCATTAGAACCCATGCAAGAAGGGAAAAATGCAGTTTCGCACCATAGAGAAGAGCCGTAGTGACTCTTCCCCGTGTGTGGGACTCGCCGAATATCTCGACCATACCCATTAAAAAACCCTCCTGAATTCAACAAATATCTAAATACAAAGATGANGTAGTAAGAGATACCTATGAGTGAGAGGACAATGTCCTATGCGCAGGCGGGTCAGCAAGACCTCGTCGCGCCGGGCTGGCCTACAGGAACTGCTCCATGACTTAACAGAAGATTTGATAAGTCGGAGCTTATTCCTTTCAACAGCTAACCACTCATTGCTCCATTCACTCAGAATCCTCAACTCGATGAATGAAATCAATTTCAAAATGAGAATAATAGTTGGGAAATGAACGTGAGTATTGAAATATAGGGGAATGAGCAGAGTAAAAAAGGGGGCAATTTAAGCCTCTTGAGTAGAAAATTTATATCAAACAAAACTTCTGCCACCACTGTCCAATGAAATTACAGCGGAATAAGTTTTTATATATTTCCAGAGAAATAAAAAGGGACAAAAAGATAACGAAATACTATTTTGGCAAATTTAACTCATTTAACTCGTCACACAAATTTACGACTTCCTGTTTGTTTTGTAATTGGTGTCAAACCATTTTATTTTACAGTAAAATATGGTAGAAAATAAGTCTGCACATCTTGTGGGTTTTTTTTCAGCGAAAAAAAAAAAGTTATTTCAAAACACATCACGTATATGAAAGGAGGGGACACATAAAAAATTTTACTTTTTAATTCTTTTAAAATTTTGTGATGTAAATAATACATTAAATTAATTACTAGTACAGATACTTAGGTACGTAAATGTTATTCAGTTTTGTAACTTAATATTTCTAATACGATATATTTTTATTCTTCAAAGAATTTACAGCTGATTAAAAACCCTCACATAAAATTCAAATAAATTCCAAAATCGTAAAACTTAACAAGGTCAAGAGAATTAGTTTAATTCCTCGACAATATCACGAATTGAAAAATATACAACTTAAGAGTAAAACAGGCAACCTGCGGGAAACAACGCATAACTATGTGTCCACGTTCTCTTATTTGTAGTTCTGAATCATGTTTTCCTGGAAATCAAGTACACTATTCCATTTTCTCGACAGAACACGGAATATTTTCAAGCTGATATACCAATCCTGATTATCCATCAGTATTGTTATATTATAAATACTTTACAACTCAGTTTAGGTTCAAATCAGTTAAGTTTGGTCGTACTAAAATTTTGCACTGCTACATGAACGAGTGGATAAACAACTATTTGGTTTAGTGATAAGTAGCTTACTTTTATATCTTAAAGAGAAATCTGTCCACATGTGCCCCCTTCTTCTCTAATGATGTGTTTTGAAATAAATAGGAGTAAACACTGTGTATAAAGATTATTACTTTAATTGGTATAATGTTCAATTCCTTGTACCAGATATCGCTATATGCTTTTTTTGTCGAATTGATTTAACAATTCAACAATGTTTAATGAACCCCATCCTGGCCCAGGTTTTTCTCCGGTTTTCCTTCGGGCAGAGGCGCATTTCTTATACAGGTTCTCTAGACTCTTGTCTAGGGGCGTGTTTATTGTAACACGAAATCGTGAATTTAGAGTTATTTCAATTCTTATAATTTGTAAACACTATACTCAGAATAATCTATAGTTCGATAATAATTCGTACATGTAAAAAACATTTTTTGTGTTAAATCACAAACATGTAAATATTCTATTAGTATTAGAACTCGTAGCTAACTTTGTATATTATCTAGGAATTGTTGCTGAAATTTTTCAATGCACCTCTGCATTGGGGTCCGTGATCGGAATTGATGGGATGGTCCCTTGCTTGTTTCCGGAGAGTAAATTAGCTTATTGTCCTCCACGTGGTCATACGCAGTTTGTACTGCTTTTTTGACAATAAATTGAAATTAAATTGAAAGATCTTACTTCATTTAAGCAATGTAAATAAGAATTTATGTATTATATATCTAATTGATAAGCACCTGGGACGTTTATATTACCTTCAAATGATGTTGCCCAGTAAAACGGGGAAGTACTAACCAAGGACATTTCCATTGCAGGAAACTGGCATTTCTTTTTTGCTGTCGCCCGTGCTAATCAGTAATCCACATCTTTTGTTAGATAACGGATGTGAAATGCAGGATGGCATATGTTATATAGTCATCCAGGGGTATTCCATGGACTAGCGGCCAAAAAACTCATGTTGGCAGGAAACGTTGAAGCTCCTAAACGATACTACTATCTATGTACTTACGTATAAAACGTTCACGATACTTCTCTCCTTATTGTCAAATGACTATTTCAGTCATGTATTTATTTAAGTTAAGTACCCGACAGTTAATTAGCCACGAGGGAAACAGGACTCTCCTCCAACGAAAATTATGAAAATGTTATGCGAGTACTTTACCTGCAACAAATCCTGTTAATTACCATTTGTTAATGAAATAACAACGTGAATTAAACAATTACACGAATTTAAAAGAATGTTAAGACGTTTCGTCAGTGAACGTCACTTGGGACCTAATTTATTCTGACGCATTCTATCGAAGTCTGGCTACTTAAACCGGTATTGCTGGTTCATTGCACTCGGGAGAAATTGTACGCGTGTTCTAGAACATTCTGCAAAAGCGTTCCTATCTTATTCCCGGTCGTCATGGAAGTTTCTTGAAACTCTTTGATTGTTGTTTTGTTTTATTGATCATTGACAAGTCAATATCTCCTGCACCCAACAATGACATTGTTTCTTCACGGGCACAAAACACATGTTCAATGAAATACTTGAAGTAAACCATACTTTCCTCCAAATATAAATGGATACGAAGCTATAAGCAACATAACATAATAATACCATTGTATACTATAATATGTATTTCGCCAACGAATCCATTATCGTATTTTATGTAAATGCCATTTGTTTTAGATTTCACGGCACACACAAAATATGAATGCAAGTCCGATATGTTTCCTGGATATAAATAGTTTATTTAAAGCATAAAATATATTGTTTTAAATTAAAATCGATATTTTATGAATATCGATTTTATGTTTATTGATCACAAAACCGATATCGAGGGTTTAGTCCATAAGGTGATGCGTTGTTGACTCATCAATCATACATTATAATCTTCTTCCAGGATAGAGTAATAACATATCTGACATTATTCACACATTAACAGCAATAAAAAAAAATTACATAAAATGTTCCATTCTGTGAATTGAATTTCAATATTCAACATCATAATTATTTATTTAAACTAATAGAATAGTGTGGGGTGTTGCTAAAAATAACTAATACTGTGTTCCTATATCATTAACCGAAGGAAAGTTAATCAACTGAAAGCATCGCTTAGCTGAAATTAATTGCTTAGCGTAACTAAGGATGATAGCGTGCCAACCAACGTGACGAGGTCTGCACAAAGGATGGGTGTTTATCATAGTGCAAGGCTAGGAGAGACGAATGCTAGTGCTAGGTTATAACGACTATGAATCACCCTGGAGGGGAAGCATGTTGAACAGCTCCTGTGGTGATGGATTCACAGTACCTAGTATTCAATACCAAGTCAAACGTCTTTTAGTAGGGAATTATTATTGCGGACATCCGTTGACGGCATTTATTTTGAGTATTTAGCGACATAAATAAATAATTAATTCCTAAAAGATCAATTATTAACTGCGTATGACAACGTGGAGGACAATAAACTAATTTACTTTCCGGGAGCAAGCAAAGGACCGTCTCATTAATTCCGATCAAGGGCTCGAAGGCAGAGGTGGATTTAACATTTCTACACGTCAAGGCAAAACACGACAGGGGCCCTTCTAAAATAAGCATAAAATTGCTACTTGTTACAAAACCAACAGAATATTAACAAAATAATTACTTATTTCAGTTATGTAACAAATACTTATTGTTTTCAATTTATAACTAAAAAGTAAAACAGGAAAATTCCTCTGATAGGTTTAGTTGCTGAAAAATTCTAACATATTTTTTTCTTTTCTATTAGGAATGATACCTCGCGATAGGAGAAGCTATCAAATCATTTCTATTACGTGGTAATCGCAAGTAAGCTGGTATTCGGACTCCAATAGTGCAATGAATTGGTGTTACATGTTTTTTGGGTAGGGTTTTAGGGTTCGTCAACGTCAAGGTCATTAGAGCCCTTTTGGTGATACACTTTCGCACAATAAAATATATCAAAACTTTGAATTGCTCCCTCCTCGCTCTTTTCAACTGCTGCCATTCTGTGAAAGTATTCTGGAACTATTGTACGACATTCTCAAAAAAGGTTCTCTCTACAGTTCAAAAGGAATGTATAAGTAGCCAAATACAAATAATTTAGACTGGTGTCTCTAGAAGGTTTTTGCAAAAACAATTCCGAGTAACCTACGTCGGGATGTACTCATATCGGCAATTTCGCAACTCCTTATTCCTGCTACTGCAGACTCTCTTGAGTGTGTGACGTCAAAGAACATGACCTTACCTAGCGATTGGGAATCCCCTTGGCCGCGTGCAAACACTCGAAGTTGAACGAAAGGAAACACACGACGTATAGTCAAAGTCATGAAACTCCACCGAAAATAAAGCAATATGGCCAACCTAACACGAATTGCCAACATCTACGAATAAATATTAATACTAATCACAAATGCGACTATTTGCAGTAAAAATATACAAGTTAGCAACACCACAAACCAAGACACAAGGTCATATGCGTTCCACACGTTCTATGCAGAAATAACAGAATAGCGCCACAAGAGCAAGTGTATTGAATTGATGACCGATGTTGGCGGTGGATTTAAGTTAAAAGCAATCCGAAGCACTGCAAACGTAACGCGAGCAACACCAATCACTACCGTTATGGACCGTTGCGAAGTAATAGTGTTGGCTACACTGTGAGCAAGCCCAGTGTACCAACATCAAGCAATACATAAATGAGTTTATTGTCAAGAGAGCAGTTACAAACCTGTCTCTTATACACATCTAGATGTGTATANAATAAACGTATCTACTAAATAATTGAAGACTTATCTTATCATGAACGTATAACGTTTATAAACTCGTCTTAAATAAATAAATATATTATTATTCTTAATAGTAGTAAACCGATTTACTGGTATTACTTTGCAACAAAACAAAGAGAGTTCTCGTTCAGGTTTCTTTATCTTATGTTTAATTTTCTGCGAGTACACGGATCTTCCCTCCTTTAGAAATACAGAGGACGTATTTCTCATCTACATCTCCGGAATAGTGATGGACGAAAATAGCAATTACCAAATTAATATAATAATAATAATAATAATTTATTAATCTGCAAGTGAGCAATGCTCGGTGGCAGATGGAAAACATAATAGACATAATAAGAATATACATAATACGATAATGTAAAATAAAAATAAAAAATCTTCGCCCAAATATCTATAAAATACACACACACGGAATAAAATCCTTAGAAAATTAGAGCACAATAAGCGAAAAGGATAATAAACCTAAGAAATTAGAAAATTAAATTAGGTACATCTGTGTATTTTCACTCATATTTTCACTCACAAACAGATACAGACACACACTCATACGTTCAAGGACGCTTCAACATAAACACATATACCTTTACTCCTCCTATAACCTTAATGTAAAAATAATTGCTATAATATAATTTAAAAAATTAATAACTATAAAAATAACGCCAAAACAGGATTGCTGTGAACAGGCACGCACACTTCACATCACTACACTGCACTGCACTGCACTGCACTGCAATTCTATATGAAGAGACTAATGAATAAATGTGATTCATCTCAATGCGAGAAATGTGGATTATTAAATATTTTACTTAAATTGCGGCATTCATTTACCGAAAATGTTAATGAACACATTAATTATTTATATTTATATAAAATTGAATTTACCTCAATTAAATATTTCACAACACACTACGAGTAAACGCAGACACTATTACACGTCGAGAACACTTGCGGCGACTTTGATGAAATTCACAGAAGAGATATGTTTCCTGTTGAAAAAGTGGTTTTGTGTTGTTTCATTTCTGAGAACGATTCTTTAAGTACTATTTGATGTGAACAACCTGTGTTTTACGGATCCCGAAAAATATGTTACTGAATTGTTTTCAATGCGTCACTGAAAAAGTCAAGGCCTCCAGTACAATGAAGATAAAAATTTCGTATATGTTTTACTACGTGTTGTACTATCTAAATACGAGGACAAACACGGACAAAACCTTGAATTATTATATATTTAAAGTCAGTTACGGAAAAATTACTAGAGAACAGTATAGAGCAATACTGTCCAACGACCCTCGGGAGCCATGGCGCCCCCGACCTACTTTTTTGGAGTCCCCTTCACACGAAAGTAAATTTAAAGAAATTCGATAAATAAAAAAAATATATATTCAAACTAAAACAATACAAAATTCTGTTAATAAATTGGTGATAAATTTTTTGCATCGTAATTAAATATGCAAGAAAATGTAGGGATAATTGTTTCGTCATTACTTCAAAATATTTCAAAAGGCGACAGCAAGAGTTTCACACAGCTCAGTGCCCTTCAAGAACGGTACGATGTGAATAGTAACCCTAACGCCGTCCTATCGGTTTTCGCTTTCGAACCGGTTACCCAGTTAAGACACTTCATTATCTCCTGAACTAATTGTTCTGCGATGATGGGATAAGTTGTCTTTTTGTCTCAAAACTACAAGTTAGAATTTGTATTACTTCACTAACCATCCGTTTTAGTTCTGCCAGACAATATTCATGACTCTTCATGTTTTACTATGGGAAGAACTATGGCGCAAAGAAGCTGGTGCAACCGCTCATGCCCTTTGGTGACAGCAGTTTAAAAGCTCGCTGATATAAGAGCAATTTCTATCGCGCTGGATAAAGGAGGAGTGGGGCAGCTTTTCCTGGGGGTTCCCCGACCGTTTCTCCTGCCAATTACAATCTCCCTTTCGAACGCATTTCGGTTTCTGAGAACTCCCAGAAGAAATATGCTATTGGACAGTCTCCCCCGTACAATAATAATGGCGCGATTAAGTATACAATGAATTTAACAGATGATGTTTATACATTATCTCAACATTAGTCAGGATATTAGAATATTTCAAGGGATAATCAAAAGTCGTTTTAACTCTAATAAAATCAATAAATTCTTTGACATTATACAAGCAATGCTGCAGTATATCGCACAGGGGGTGGAAATGTGTATTGTTTATGTGTCAAGTTTTAAACATCACAGTGATTAGCTATTAAATTAGTAAACTTGAACGTAATGCGATGGTAAGATATCTCCTTCTTGTGCTTAAATTGCAATTTTCAGACGTTTTCATTCCAGACGTTTTCATTTCATTCACAAACGNGGAAAATATTTATTAGCATCATTTGATATAATTTAGCGAAAATTTCAATAATACATTATTACTATTGAATAAATTTTCTCGTATAAAAAAATTATTTTCCTCGTGATTAATATGCAGCAATAAACAGATTTTGATAACATACATTCATATATGATATCATAAACTTTTTCGAATGCTAATTCTAATTCGGCTACTACAAACAATAAGGACTATTGAAATAATAAGTCTCTACTTTAGTGTTATTTAATTTTTATTTATAAACAATATTTTGCGAATAATCTTTAGTTTGATAGTAATACGTACTTGTGAAATAACTCTCTTGTGTTTTATGAAATACAAATTTGTTGGCATTATGTTAACATCATAACACGTACCGAACAATTGTTATTGTTACGAGAGTTTTGAAATATTAAATCCGCCTCTGCCAAATTCGGATTTGATCGAAATTGATGGGATGGTCCCTTGCTTGGTTTCGGGGAGTAAATTAGTTTATAGTCCTCCACGTGGTCATACGCAGTTTGTAACTGCTTTTTTTACAATAAATATTATTATTATTATTATTTACTTACTTACATACGTTGTAATTAATATAACAAGGTGGGGAATGATTTCTGGCTTAATCGCTGACAAGTTTATAACATAAGACATTAACATTTTAAGCGGGAAATGATTGAATTATTTATTTTTATCCCACTCTACAATAATATAGTGCATCTGATTTTTACCCCTTCACTGTCCAACCTCCAGAGTCGGTATCAGAATTATTGCGTCTGAATACAATCACGAAATGAACCCCCCCCCTACACACACAAATAGGGCTTACAATATTTACAGGAGATTTAAAAAAAATATTTTCAAGCTATTATTATAATAAAATTACTGTCTGGATGTATTACCAATCGATCATTACCATTTACGTCGCATAAAAATTTTAGAATAATAATAGGATGGAAGAAGCTTGTAAAAAGTGTTCCTAAAATGGTGACACCTCCACGTCCTTGCCTTGTACTTCTCTTTCGTCCATATCCGCACCTGGAGGAAGCATAATTTTTCTCCATGTCAAGCCCCTTCCTCCGCCTCGTGGAGGCGAGCGGGGGTGGGCGAGAGGCCGTGGAGGGGATGATGTGCGCTTTATAAGCGCTTGACGTCGCACCGACCTCCGTCACCAGCTACACGTCCTCTCACACTCAACATCCAACATGAACGTCGCTCCGCTGCTTCTGGTCCTGGCGCTGGCGGTCGCGCTCGCAGCCGCCGTCCCCACACCCGGAGACTATCCTCAAGGTGGGTCTAATCACTACATTATCACGTGTCCGCGGTTACCAATATAGCGATGATTTATTTATTTCAATCGGACATTTCACTGGCGCATATTATATCATAGACAATCATATTATGTTCACCAACCGGCTTCTACCAACACATGGGATATTCATTCTTTAAACGAAGTGCTGTAGCTTGTGGATATAACACTTCTTTTAAAGAATGAATATCCCATGTGTTGGTAGAAACCGGTTTGTGAACATAACATAACAGGCGGATTTTATACTCTAGCCCCAGGGTTTCCCAAACTGTGTTCCGCGGAACACCAGTGTTCCGTGGGAAGTTAGAAGGTGTTCCGCAAAAAAAATTGAGAAACCTAATTCGTGCAGTGAAAAAATTTCACATTTTCTCGCAAATATAACACATTGCGATCATGTACGCATTTTATATGTTAAGGTCTTATCAAGTGAATAAATAAATGTCATTTATTAAACCTAAAATACGTTTTTACTACCTAAACACCTTATCTTGGAGTTCTACCTCTGTGTCAGAATGCTAAAACCAGAAAATGAATATAGTGTTCGGTGAAATTTGTAAAACTTTTAAGGTGTTCCGTCACAAAAAGTTTGGGAAACTCTGCTCTTGGCTCTTGCTTCGTGCCGGTGGTGTATTGTAATAATTAATATTGAATTTTGAGTTATTTTAATAACTACGATTTATAAACATCATATTCCGAATAAACTATAGTTCGACAATATTACGTACTCGTGAAATTACTTTTTTGAATTTTATTAAATACAGATTACAATACGTAGCTAACTTTACATTTTTATCTAAGGAGAATGCTGAAATTTTAAATCCACGTTTGTCTTGATCAGAATCGATGGGATGGTCCCTTACTTGTTTCCGGAGACTAAATTAGTTTATTGCCTCCCCCTCCATGTGATTATTTGAAATTTGATCCTCTTCGAACTCTACATTTATTTATATTCATACGCTATTGAAAGCATTCCAAGATTTTTTTCTCGTGACATGTCATCTCTGTATGCCCCTCTGTTATCATTTAGCAAAGAATACATACTGTTAATCTTTAAGCAACGTGGTGGCTCTGCATCGTGTACATTATTATACTTGCACAGTATATATTTTTATCTTATCTAGGAATTTTATCTAGGAATATATAACTTTTTATCTTATCTAGGAATTTTTGCTGATTTTTTTGAATCCGCCTCTGCCTTAGGGCCCTTGATCGGAATTGATGGGATGGTCCCTTGCTTGCTTCCGGAGAGTAAATTAGTTTTTTTTTCCCTCCACGTGGTCATACGCAGTTTGTACTGTTTTTTGACAATAAATTTATT
>NNCF01132788.1:150017-200138 GCA_002313205.1 Laupala kohalensis
CACAATCATGCAAGAAAATAGTTTTTTTTAATTGATATAAGTTATTTAAGAAGTACTACAGCAATGGCGTGATAAAGTACAAGACGAATTTAACTTTTATTAAAATCAATAAATTATTTTACAATGTAAAAGCACTGGTGCATGAGGTAGTTTTTAACGGCGGATTTGAAGAGATTCAATTTCATAATATCTTTTATATTCTTTATAACCATATATTCTTATATGGACCTCGAGTTTTCAACAATTTCTCTCGTAAAAAGTAATGCTAAAAACCATTCAGATTTTAAATTCATCAGATCCGGCGGATTTTTCTATTCTTTTTATTACGCATATTTGTGGCCAAACTTTTCATGAAATGGAACCAATGGAAAATGGTGTGCACCTCAAAAACAATACAATTATCTTTTTCGACAAAACAAATTCTATCTCAATGTTGTTATTAATAACAGGAGCATTATTAAGAGACAATCCAAAGCGGGATGTAACGTAGTGCTACTTCGACACCAGTGTTATGTGAAAAAACTGTAATTTCAATGTTAACATGTATATTGCCTCAGTTGAAAATACTTTCCTCATCAAGAAGTGATTGCATAAAAGTATGAACATGGTAGCGCTGCATAGATGCTCCTTTGTTTTGTTTGTGCTCTAAAGGAAACGGATCTATTTTTAAAAGTAAAAGGAACGCTTCTGTGGAGGCTCCTTCGTGTGATGGATGTTAACAAAGGAAGTGCTTATTTGTTTTAAACACTATACTCGGAATAATCTATAGTTCGATAATAACTTGTACATGTAATTTTTTGCGTAAAATTACAAACATATTGACATTCTATTTGTATTATAACTCGCAGCTAACTTTTTACCTTATCTAGGAACTTACGTAAAAAAAATTTGAATCCGCCTCTGCCTTAGGGCCCTTGATCGGAATTGATGGGATGGTCCCTTGCTTGCTTCCGGGGAGTAAATTAGTTTATTGTCCTCCACGTGGTCATACGCAGTTTGTACTATTTTTTGACAATAAATTTATTATTATTATTATTATTATTATTTTTGTAAGCGAGAGGGATGCGTTGCTCGCCTGAGAGTCTTTGAACAAAGGGCGCATGGGCAGGCCACGTGACTTTTGTCACACTATAAGATGATGCTTCACGCTGCCTCGAGGTCTCACATTGTAGAGGGGTGAGTCCAGGCATATGCCGATAGTTCCGATTTCAGGGTGATCGCAGAGAAGCCTAAGGGTTTCTGGGAAACCATAATGTTGGTTTAGTAGAGTCGCTGAGGTGACTTGTGTTAACTGCTTTATTGAAAGCATTAGTATCTTGTATGATACTAGAAGTTTAGTTCATTATCAAAGTGATATTAGTATGATATTGGACATTCTTTCCATTTCATTTTTGTTTGCATTTCATTTGAACTTTGTTCTACAGAACAAGCAACCTTTTTATTCAATTAAATTGTATTATTATTATTTGATTGCTTGTTTGGTTTTCCCTGCGTTGCGTTACTGGGGGTACTTAGTTGAGTACCTCTCCTTGATAAACAGCCGTTCAAGCTGTCAGAAATAACTTCTGAGGATCGCCGGCGGTTACACGGGACAACATTTTGTAATGGAATTCACACACAATATTTTTGAATTAGAGTTCACGTAGGATAAGCTGAAGAGTTGGTGCTAATCACTATAGTATTCCCTTATCGTAAATCACTATTAAGAGAGTAATTTGCTTTGCATTTGTAAAGAAAAAAATAATTTAAAAAAATTGAATTTTAAAACTTATACTAAATATAATAAATATTTTAAATAATGAGAGAGTCTATTCCGCTAATTGTTTCAAAAGTAGTATGGTAAGATAAATCATTGTCATAAGGTAAAAGTAAAATTTATTATTAGTAGTTAAAACTATGAATTTTTAGCTCACTGCCTCGATTTAAACGAATCGCATAGGAATAAAACGAGGTCCCAACGCCAAGTCCACTTCCATAGTAATGTTAACAACTCTGCATTCTCTAGACGTTCCCACAGACAAGAGAGAATATTAGCTTGAGAGAAGTAGCGGGGAAAGAACATTTTTAAACCTTGAATCTTCAATTATGTTTTAGAAGTCGGTAAGGATTTTTTGTCCGTGAATGCACATGTTTTCCATAACAGTCTAAAGGAACGAGATCAGTTCACCAATTTTTATCATTGGCTGATAACTATTATTAATATTGCTATTCTCTCTATGACACATCGAGAATATATTTATACCTAGACCTAATAGACATAATTGCCACAATTATTATTAATATTACGAACACTAGTTGGGTCCAACAATTCATATTGCACTATCATTTTATTACTCTTTTGGTTTAATGCAGAATCTTTTTCAAATCAACATAATTTTTCGAAAACAATAGAAGAAAATTTAAAAATAACACATTTATTACAGCAGAAAAAACAATTCACCAAAATCATAACTTTATTAGCTCTTTATGATATTACTTATTACACGTTTTTCTTATTTTATTTTATGAAATTCAATTGCTTCTCTCACGGGGGCTTTACCACCCAATCCCAAAATTGTCTAAAATCAAATCAACATTCTTTAGCAAAATTCTACCGAAAAATATTACCTGATGACACGTATGCCCGATGAATTATAGATTAGTGAATACATATTATTTAATGAATTTTATTATAACAGTACATTTTCCCATTAGTGAACTTTTCGTTGTGATCATGAAACCTGTGTTACAAATATAAGTTTTTGTGGGCGCTTGGTCGTCTGTTCAGCTTCCTCTGAGATACGGAAGGTGGCGCATTATTTGGGTCACCGCCTCAACTACACGTACCATCCATTGAACACATTTTACCATTATATCTGTCCACTTGTTTAAAATTGCATTCATTCTTTCTAAAACCGCTGCATAATCTGGGATTGCAATCTATAAAGAAAAAATTTATTTGAACCAAGATGAAAATATATAATCGAATAAAAGAGCGTAATTTGATATAAATGTGTAAGAAATTTGCTATAATTTTCAGTCTGATTCTGCCATAGGGACCTTAATCAGAATTGATGGAATACGTCCCTTGCTTCCTTCTGGAGAGTAAATTAGTTTGTCCTCCGCGTGGCCGTATGCAGTTTTTCTGCTTTTTGACAATAAATATATTATTATAACTATTAACATAAGCAGTTACGGTCAAGGGAGCGTTTAACTAATGTTCCATTTCAAACACTTGATTACTAAATTACGGAATTTAATGAAAACGTTTTAAAAATTAAAAAAATTGGAGGGCATTGAGATTTTTTTTGAAAAAGAAACTGAGAAAAACTCCGAAATAAAATCCCATCAATGACACAGGTCACACATTATGGAACGCGAAATTCTCTCTAAACATACGTACATTCCCTCTTGAAAATAGCTTCGATTCGTATCATTTGGAAAGCTGACCTCGTGTGAACTGTGACGATGTGATGTCACGTTATCTCAGCGCTCCACTTTACTTTTGATGACGTCAGCTGCAACAGCGTTCGTTCCACAATCGTGATTTGCCAAGAAGTTAATCACGCCTTTTCAATGGACGTAATGCAATACGTGGTAAGGATTGGAGGAATATACCATTATCACTTAACATGGCGTCGCGTATTTGTCTATTTGCCATATTTGCTCAAACACGAACCATTGTAGATGAGCTATTTGTCTGTATTTACTCTATATTGGCAAATAAGCGAACACTCGTATCCCGTATCTTTTGTCGGTTTTTAGTGGAACGTGAAAGGACTCAAATGAGGTAAATATTCGCGTGAACTCTCCCCACGTGGTCAGCCTAGTTTCGCCTAGTAGATCGAGACTTTCTGATTCTTTCACCTATACTTCTGTCTTTTTTTTTTATTCTATCATTTCTTTTACAAGGATTGGAACATTTCAGTGGGCTGGAATAACGAAACAGTACAAAGATCAATCGTCATTGGTATAAGCAAACATATTTGGCATTATTGAGTTATTTGTCTTGTTCAGTCCATCTGTGTAAGGGATATTTGTGATATTTGTGAATTCGTCAAATATGTTGCCAAATACCGGAAATACGCTATTATTTCAAAATTAAACCAAGAAAAGACTCATTTATTGAAATCGATGAATATTCACTTCTTGATTCCTGACCATTGAAGAAAGTCCGGTAAGTAAAAAAACATATTTGTAGAGATTTGTACGAGATGTTCCATTGTGTATAATGATATATTATCATAACTGTTCTGATGTCCTGCTTACACTGTTTAATATAAATATGAAACCGAGCGTAACTTGCCTACAACTAGCGGAAAGAAGTATCTGCTACATTATTTAGGTAAATATAATAGTCTTGCCGAATAAAAGTACAAGTTTTTTTTATTGTTCATCAATGTTGGTGTCATTCAATTTCCCGTGCAGTTAATTCGCAAGGTTTCAGTTAATATGGAATAAATGTCAGTTTCTGGAAAGTTCCATATAGTATAGTTTATTTCCGAACTATCCGCATCACTACCAATATCGGTTAAACGATGGTGTCCAGACTTTCAGAACGTATTTTGTAAAACAAGGCGCGATCTTGTGTGATCACGAAGAGAAATTCAATTCCGGAACAGATCTAACAGCGGAGATCACGGGACTCCACACTTCGTTGCCATAGCAATGAGACGCCCAAAGCAAGGCAGTATTATACGACAAATCCCGGTTGTGTGAGTTTTGAAAGAACACAAATTTTCTTGGTTGGAATACTCTAAATGTTCATTTTTTAAGATATCAATTCCTTGTTGGGGTTCGAAAGGGGTATTTTGAAATTATATGAATGCAAAGGAACTATATTTATGTGTCTAACACCATAGAAGCACTTATTCGTCAAACGCAGTTGTTGATGGTAGTTCTGACATTGTGTGTGACCGTTATTACCAATGTGAAAAATTACTTTCTTCAACGCCTTTATTCAAGTTTCTCTCATTCCACAGTTATTACATCATGGATGATCAATCACAGGTGCATACGTCCTTTGTATTAAAAATTTCTAAGACATTAAAAATATTAACTCTAGTCACCTCCAGGGAGGCATGGACGAGATGGGATGTTGAAGCAAATAGCGAACAATGCCCTTTCCTTGTAGAACGCAACTCCTTAGTGGGCGATTCGGAATGTGGGAAACTGTCCGATGTCCAAGTTAAGTTTAGTTTTATTTGTTGACGTGCTGTCTGCGAATATTTTATTGAGTTTTGTGAGACCGCTAGTCACGAAATCTATGACAACGAAATATCTCGACAGATTTATGAAAATACTTTCGAGGTCAACATCCAAGCAAGATGTTACACTTCCGTTTAATTGTGCGAGTGAAGCGGAAACATAATTTAATGGCTACTGTCCTGCAGAACATACAAACGCTCGGTCAGGGGAGGGGGTAGGAATGAGCACTTGTCCCCTCCTATAAATACTAAAAAACAAAATTTAATTTTAAAAAATTAAGAATAGTGAGGTGATACTACTGCTCCACCAGCATTGTGTGCAATCACCGTCTGCAAGCCATGCCAATTGAGAAATATCTAAGGAGCTTTAAAAACTTCGAAAGGGATCTGTGTAACATTTCCGCGTACAGTAGAACCCCTCTTAACCGGTCTCGCATCAACCGGTCCTCGGATTAACCGGTCTACCCCGTGGAATAATATTTTCTCTTTCTTTCAGCGTATAATAGCAGGTATACTCTAAGTCACGATACTTTGCCTAAAAATATTCAATATGGCTGCCTTAAACAAATTGCCAACCTCTACGGAGCAAATCCTTCAAACTCACTGCCGAAAATTTCAAGTAAAGCGTGGTCGCAAAGAATGTAAGTAATATCTAAATAAATATTAATAGTAGTCACAAAAGCGACTATTTACTTAAATAAATACAAGTTAATAACACAAACAAAGATACAGGCGTATTCGTTCCACACGCTCGATGAAGAACGAACAGAACAGGTGAAGGTGAATTGATTGTTGTCCGAGGTTGGTTATGAATTCAATTTCGAATATCTTGCCAACAGAACGCGGGATACCCTTATCATTACTCTTATGGACGATGGCGAAGTAAAAGCGTTGGCTACATTGAGAACAGGCTCTATACCAACATCAAGTCAGTTAGGCTGACAATAAATAAATAAATATATAAATAATTTACGGTCAATAGAAGTGTTACAAACTGCGTATGACGACATTCAGGTCAATAAAATAATTTACTGAGACTAATACAAAATGATCTAATGAACACAGAGCATTTCCGTTCATGATTTTTTCCTTCTTAAGTCGAATTTCTCGAAGCAAACTCTGCAGACTTTTGCTATAATTAGTGACTCAAACATTGATTGTTTGACGGGTCTTCGCTGGAAAGTTCCTGGAAAGTAAAATGGGGTGACATTGCGACGTTAGGTGCGTTTCTTTTTCACGTTCATTTATGTATGTACATACAGAACAATAGAATGAATTACAGTGACGTCTCATTTGCTTGTTTATTCGTGATAACCCGATGAAATTGTTGTTGGCTCTTTTTTAACGAATATCCATATTTCACGAAAAACTCGGATTAACTGGTCAAGGTATCTGTCTCAACCAGACCGGTTAAGAGGGGTTCTATACTGTACCATATGTTATTAAGACTAATAAACCAACACCTTGCATATACACACATCTCTACCACGCCAGTTCTCTAATACCTGAGTACGGCCTCGGTAACAAAACATTATTGATAACAATCCTCTGACTCATTCTTGCTCTACCATACAAATAATTCTTTTTTCTAACCTCCTTGCGACTCCCATCTCCACTTCAAAGCAGAAGCAGCATCGGCTCCAGCACCTGTCCTCGTGACCATCGCGTCCACGTGTCGTCCTGGAGACGAATGGCAAGAAGACTGCAATTTCTGCCGCTGCGCTCAAGATGGCGTCTCGCATGTCTGCACGCTGGCCATTTGCCCTCCCGCGACTAGTGCGCTCCCAGCGGCAGCGCGAGGAAAGAAGGTGCGAGGTGGACGAAAGCGTCTGCAAGAGACAAAGAAACGCCGAGGAGATAGAGGAAAGAAGCAGAGGAGGCCGAAGGGTACTCACATATTGAGACATCGCTTCCATTGTATATATATATACGCTTACTTGCATTTGCTCTGTGTATATAATTACTGATACTCTCATGACATACCGTCAACCGCAGCGCATTTTCACCCCACGCGGGTTCGATTCCTCACTCAGCTGAGATGGGGTTTTCCCTTATCCACTCCAGTTTAGTTCGGTAACTTGAATTCATCGACAACCCAACCAGTATCGTACAAACAAATTATGAGGCCCGGGGTGCGAGTCATTTTGGAAACCCCCTGCCCCAGCTACATCAATTGTTTGCGTGATGTGTTGAGGATTGCGTAAAATTGAAATTGGGGTTGAATTTAATAAGAAGAAACGTTATTGGTCATTTAAGTGTTATAAGAAAATTATAGTATACTTAAGTTCTGAGAGCGTAGGCTTCCGCGACCGGAGTCAGATGAATCTTGGGATTCCAAAAATTGCCGCGTCGCTGTGTTGAAAACTGCGACATTAAACACTGCGTCTGCTGTGTTGAAAATATGGGTCACCGAAAATAATATAAAGAGTCTGAATCTTGGGATTCCAAAAATTGCCGCGTCGCTGTGTTTCGCCCATCTTTCTCTGACCTTCCGGTTACTATCCTAAAGAAGGCCAGAGCAAGATGTCCGAAACGTCAGTTTTCAACACAGCGACGCGGCAATTTTTGGAATCCCAAGATTCAGACTCTTTATATTATTTTCAGTGACCCATATTTTGAAGGTCCCATACGGGATGAGATCCTAGGCAGACCCCCCCCTGCCACCGCCTAGGTACGCTGCTGAATCCACCATCTCTCCCTCCCAATTCCATCGTCCAAATTATGGGGTTGGACGGACTATCTCGATGTGAATTATCGTAATTGCATGTCACAACTTAAAGAATAATCGAACATTTCATCAAGATACAAAAATACATAGATCGTTACATTCGAAGAAATCTGTATGAATGCTTGGATGGGAATACAGGAAACACCATTTTCCAATCGCTTTTATAGTTTTATCTATAGTACACGCTTTTGCGCCTGACATGTACGAGTGGGTGGGTTGCAGTTGTGCAGCAAACGCTTTTGACTCCTATCCCTCGTAACTTGATATATGAGGAAAATAGACGTACGGAATTCACAGCGTCATCACGAGTCCTCAATGTACCTATAGCTCAATCTATTATTTTCAATTCAAGTATCCTTCCTCCAATAAAGAGTTTTGATTTTTCAGGAAATACGTCACTTTCCTCGACATAAAAGGTCAATGAATTATTATAAAATGTAAATACACATAAACTAGGGGAGTTTTAGAAAATATTGATAAAGAAAAGAAGTATATTTTTTGAAGAATTATCTAATCAAAAAATGAGAAGAGAATCCCGTGAAAACGTTTTCACGTCGTTGTTGAAACACGGGACATCTAGTATTATGCCAAAAAAGTGTTCAACGGTTCGATAGAGACAGACTACTCGATGCAAACAATATTCTCAAAATTGCCTTTCCTTCTTATTTTTAACTGTCGAAATATAAAGAATATTATTTTATTTTTTTGGTTTGTATTTGAATTAGTAACATTATTGATTTGTCCCTGCACCCATGAGCCTGTTTGTCTTTTTTATTTTCTTGTAAATATAAAAGAATAGAACTTTTAGAGTTCTTACTGACGAAGAACTTTAAACCACGCCGCTTCACACTGCAGCAAGCATTTGAACTTAAGAAATGTTGTTGTTGTTTTTTTCGCTTAATATATTGATCGCTGTGCTTTTTCTTTCAAGGTCCATGCACGCCCAACGAAACGACGGAGTACCAATGCAACCAATGCAGATGCGCTCAAGACGGATCCGGATTCATCTGCACTCGTCGAGTGTGTCCACCAACCGAAGCAGAGCTTGCTCCTCAAAAAAGAGGTACGGGCCTTACTTCCTTACTTCTTTCTTTCTTTCTTTCTTCCTTCCTTACTTCTTTCTTCCTTACTTCCTTACTTCTTGCTTCCTTCCTTACTTACTTACTTCTTGCTTCCTTCCTTACTTACTTCTTGCTTCCTTCCTTACTTACTTCCTTACTTCTTGCTTCCTTCCTTACTTACTTCTTGCTTCCTTCCTTACTTACTTCCTTACTTCTTGCTTCCTTACTTCTTGCTTCCTTCCTTACTTACTTACTTCTTGCTTCCTTCCTTCCTTACTTCTTGCTTCCTTCCTTCCTTACTTCTTTACTTCTTGCTTCCTTACTTCCTTACTTCTTGCTTCCTTACTTCCTTACTTCTTGCTTCCTTCCTTACTTACTTACTTCTTGCTTCCTTCCTTACTTCTTGCTTCCTTCCTTCCCTCTTGCTTCCTTCCTTCCCTCTTGCTTCCTTCCTTCCTTACTTCTTGCTTCCTTCCTTCCTTACTTCTTGCTTCCTTCCTTCCTTACTTCTTGCTTCCTTCCTTCCCTCTTGCTTCCTTCCTTCCTTCCCTCTTGCTTCCTTCCTTCCTTACTTCTTGCTTCCTTCCTTCCTTACTTCTTGCTTCCTTCCTTCCTTACTTCTTGCTTCCTTCCTTCCTTACTTCTTTCTTTCTTTCTTCCTTACTTCTTGCTTCCTTTCTTCCTTACTTCTTTCTTTCTTCCTTACTTCTTTCTTGCTTCCTTACTTCTTTCTTGCTTCCTTACTTCTTTCTTGCTTCCTTACTTCCTTACTTCTTGCTTCCTTCCTTCCTTACTTCTTGCTTCCTTCCTTCCTTACTTCCTTACTTCTTGCTTCCTTACTTCCTTACTTCTTGCTTCCTTACTTCCTTACTTCTTGCTTCCTTCCTTACTTACTTACTTCTTGCTTCCTTCCTTCCTTACTTCTTGCTTCCTTCCTTCCTTACTTCTTGCTTCCTTCCTTCCCTCTTGCTTCCTTACTTCTTTACTTCTTGTTTCCTTCCTTCCTTCCTTCCTTCTTTACTTCTTGTTTCCTTCCTTCCTTTATACGTGGAGACTATGCAAGACGTGTTTAACTTACGTAGCCACAAAATTACAAATTTTTAACATCTTCCTCTCATCCAACGCATCTTTCTCTTCATCCACAATAAATATGTAACGCTAACCCTATAACGTTCCCTCATAACAATTAGGTTTAAACATTACATAGGCACACACAAAAATTCATCTGTTCCAAAATTAAGCATATGCGTAATTGTATTTTGACTAGTTTACCCAAACCTGGGGAATTCTGACTCAGATTCAGAACGTCAATATTTGTAATGACATGTGTTGTCTTCGAAAAAGACCAACTTTTTGTGTGGGTGCCCGTAATAAGCGTCTGCAATTATATTTAAAATTTGTATCTAAAAACCTTGATATTTACCTGAGGAAAAGTCAAAAAGTTGTTTTTGAAAAATACTTAATACAAGTTCTACATAATAAAAATTCAAAGAAAAGTTTGTGTTGCTTTTGTTGGGAAATGTGGGGGCAAGTTTTGATACTGTGTCTTAACTTTTCGTTCCTTATTGCACTGTGCTCTCACTGAGCGGTTGAGAACGCGGAGAACAGTGACAAATTTTGAGGTTAATGAAAGCCCTATAAAACCTGCCCTAGAAAGCGTAGCGTTACGTATTATCAAGGGTAACATCCCGCTTCCCCACCATAACGACATAACCCCCTCCCCATGGTGCGTTACGTAATTTACGGACAGCCCCATAACATAGCGAGCGAGAGAGAGAGAGAGAAAGAGCAATGTATGTGGGTTATTCTATAAAAATGTATATATAAATAAAAACCGCCCTGTTCAGTTAGGTTTAGAGTATTTTTATTATATTAATTTTTTACCCGTATAACATTTTGATACAAATGAGTTGTCATTTAACATCACCAGATTCAATGTGCATGAGACAGATAATTATTTATGACTGTTTCCTCACTCCTTTGTCATTCTATGTCCTATTCCTTTGTCATTATTGAAATTCACGCCTGTCAAGGTAAAAAATGGTATTACATGAGCGGTTGATGTAGTAGCAAACCTGTGGGTTCCCGCCCAAACCAATGTAACCTGCTTCGATGCTTAATAACTTCAGTTGTGTTGTGTACACACACACGTTGGAACTGTTGAGAACGTCAGTCGCTTGTTCATGAAGCTCACGCATGTGTGTTCATGAACCTCGCTCCTTTGTGTTCATGAACCTCGCTCCTTTGTGTCGCAAATTTCCTCATTTTCGTAGAATCCACATTTGTTAAATTTTTACCTCGAAAACGACCCCTACGGTTTTTATGAAACACGCAGAATAATAGAGGTACATTGAGATGAAAAAAGTGATGTAACACGGTCTCATTCCACGAACAATCGTTTCAGTACTTTTTAGTGACTTTTTCAATATTAAATAAAAATGAAAAACTTTATTGCCAAAAAGGCAGTTATGACAACGTGAAGGACAAAAAACTAATTAGGAAATGAATAATTATAGATTCCAAAAAATACGTAACATTATTTCTTTGCAACGCATGAACAAATTTCAAGTCTTCCTGATAAAATTTAAACATTAATATTTGACATCTATATAACTTCAATGTTAACTACCGCTTAAATATAAGGAGTAGAGATAAAATGACAAAACCTTGAATTATATATTTAAGCTCCGAAACGAATTAAAAAGAAGAAGAAACCGGCAAATGGTGTGGACAGTAGTGGCAGAACTAACAAGTCACCATATTGATGAAATAGATACATATGTCATTTCCATACGTACCATTTTAAACCAACATCATTTACAATCTTTCATTGTAATTAACCCATATCACGATTGAGTTTCAATAAAAATATCTTATGTATTGGACTTCCTTTCATTGAAGTAACGATTGCCCAACGAAACTATTTCAGTAATATGGTAACTTTGCATTGTGTTAACAAGCTCAGAGATAATTCAAGATTTCATCGAGTAGTTTCCTTGAATTTAGACGGAAGTAGTCATACAGTTAATTGTATAGTCATATATAGAGGAAAAACCAACATTTATCTGTCATTTTTCAACAGTAAATATTGAAATTTTCATTCGCACTTTGCCAGTTTAAATAATTAAGTTGTTGGTCGTTTGGAAGAAACAATATACGTGTTTCCTGGTGTTTAAAAACATACATCAATGATATATGTGTATCTATAATGCTGCCACTGGTATACTCTTCCCAAAGCAGAGAAATAAATTATTATATTAAAACGCTTCCTTTTTTCTAATCGTAGACGCCGAGTTCTCCTGCGCGCCCAACTCGTCATTCAAAGCCGCCGACGGATGCAATGACTGTGTTTGCTCAAACGATGGAAAAAATGCAGCTTGCACTGTGAAATTGTGTGTGGTTCCACCTGTTGAAACTGAGTCCTAATGGTAAGCACTGAATTGATCCTACGAATCATTCATTACATAATCATTGTGTTGCTTTAAGATTTAAGGTATTATATCATCGGCGTTGGCGGAAGTCAAGTTGCCTACTATTCACGAAGCTTGGTAATATTCACCAAAGTAGTTCTAATTAATTAATAATTAATTCTACTGATTTTTATTATTAAATGAGGACAATAATTTTATGATATAAAAACTTCATAAAATATTTAGTTTGTCTTTTGACTACTTTGACTAGGATCGCATTGAAATCTCTTTGGGTTTCACAAGTTGAATGAGAATGATAGACGGACCCGAGAGGCGAACGGGTTGGCGCAGTCGGTAAGCGCATGAGCGCGTAGAGCTCAAGGTCCCGGGTTCGAATCCCGGTCCCGTCTACCATTTTCATTCGACGTAACATGATTAATAGGATCGCATTGTCTTCAGTCACGTGGCGCGTTTGCCAACTCCGTAAAAAACAGTATTTTTTCACAGTTTCTGGCGAATTATTCTTGTAAATACCCCGCAAGGTAGGAATATATTAACGTCATTGCGTTCGTATTATGTTTTAGTGGTTTCTTTTCGCTGTGTGAAGCCGATACTTTTGCCAGAATATCTAAAAAACATAAGCCCACGAAAGTTTCTCCATGTGAGCTCATAGTAATTTAAAGACAATTAAAAACTTTGTGTCGTAAGGGTATAAAAAGTCATCGGCGCTGGATAGAGAATGGATTAAAACATTTTTGGGGGGTGCTTAAAAGTAGTCGCTCTGACGGATGATACTTGAACCCCCTTCACTGGTATCGTATTTTACTTACGAAACGAGTATCGTGTGGGTAACGCGACTTCAAGGGATATTTGCTTAAGTGTGACTCAATGAATCGACGAAAATGGTAAATCATACTTCCACGCTATCAAACCTTTTAAATTTTCCTCACAATAATTCTTGTTTAGTGTCGCATTAAAATTTAAAAACCGTTACAATTTTTCGAACATCTTTGGCACAAACATGTTTGTAAAAATGAAACTGTTTAATTTGTTAACGCAAATATATCTTTATTTCATATCTATAGTAAACTTCACATGAAAACTAACTTTTCTGTTCATCTGATTAACATTTGACAATAAACAGGTGCTCCATCACTAGTATCATGAGTGTGACGCGGACTCCTGCAAGCACGAAAGTCGGCGGGTCACGACCCAGTGACCGGGAAGACGCATCACAATCTCCCCCGCACGGTCATTAAATTCTCAATCGCCCTCTTTAATGCATGATTAATATTAGGCTATTTTCCCACGGCGCGGAAAAATGCGACAGTAGTGATTCTTCCGAAAGCCGGTAAAAACGCGATCAAAATTAAAAACGCTCGTTTCAGAATTTTTGCTACATTTTATCAACTCATACTTATCCGGACGCACCTTCAGAGTGCGGTACCGGCGTTTCTTCTCGACCCCCCGCGCCGTCAACGGAGGGGTGCCTCAAGGCGCGGTTTTCGCACCGACGCTCTTCTCCGTCTTTACCAGAGACATACCGAACGTGCCAATAATCCGTGAATTTCTATACTCAGACGACGTCTCGCTTTGTTACACGGAAGTTGCTTCCCACCCCCCGAGTCGTCAAGCATTTGCAGCGGGCCGTAGACAAATTCGTCGAATGGTCACGAAATAATGGACTCACTTTAAATCCCTCCAAATGTCAGGAGCTTCTCTCCTCATTTTCAATAAGTCCCACAATAACGACAAAACCACTGAACTTTCTCGGCAACGATATCCCGTGGCAAGATACAGTTAAATATCTCGGCGTCACTTTCAATCGAAAACTAAATTTAAAATAACATTGCCTGTTGGTGGCCGAGAATATGCACCGACGCATCCGTAGCCTTTACCCCATCTTCCGGTTCAGGAAGATCTCCAATCTCTACAAAGCGTGCGTTCCGAATGCAGGCGTTTACGCTTGCCAAACTTGGGCCGCTTTCTTCGTAATCTCGTCAATGCTTTAACCCGCGCGGAAAACCACTTCATTCGTGTCGCGTATAAACCCGAACGAGGCACTTTCCTCAATAATATTAAAAAGAAATATAAAAATTACCCCTATCTAGGAATTTATCCAAAAAATTGCAAAAAAACAGCAACACACAATTGACGTTTTTCAAAATCCGATAACCGCACCGTCATTCGAAAAATATCGCGAAATCATCAACACCGCACCAGCGTCTCCACGACGCGCTTAAAAGGTCAGCAACTGACGTTCTGTGGTATCCGTCTCCAACATAAAAACTTAATCCTTCGATCTTTCATCTGGCTGGTGAGCCAATTTGCTAAGCGAACTCATCGCACTCTCTAACCCCCTACCTTCCCGCTCCATGAAGAAAAGCTTATATAGCGAGCTACAAAATCTTTGTTTCCGTTCCAGAGTCACGTATAACCGGCGCGACTCCCGCTTCAGCGGCTGTCGGGAGTGAGAGAGGAGGAAAATAAACGCTATTCTGAAAACATTCGTCGTTCAGAGCGAAGGGTCTACTAATCCGGGGCACATATTCCGTATTTCCCCACCGACCACCGAAGTACGATGAAGGGCGATGCACGTCGAAGGGGCGGTGAAGCCGTTTTCGGGGCATCCCTCCCCATTAGCTGACGCTGCTATAGTTTTCAGAACAGCTAGTAGATGCAGCGTGAGAGCGAGAGTTACATTGCACAGGCTTAACCCCCCCCCATCCTCATTAGTGCTGCAGCGACTAAAGTTGTATTTGTAAGTGCGGAATGTAGCTTAGTGCTATTGAAGCTTATCTACATGGGGCGATAGGAGGTAGGTGATAGACACTTGTTAGTAGGTGGACCGGATAGCTGGGTTTCCTACAACTTGGCCAAGTGGAAGGATTAGTATGTAATAGTTGTTAGTAATAGTTAGAGTAATTGATACTGGGAGGAGGCGGATAGGGGAAGAACGGTTCACTTTTCTGTTGTCACAGCTATATGATTTGGGACATTAATGTGAAAAGCTACAAATTTTCTGGCCCCATCGGGAATCGAACCCGGGATGACTTGGTGATGAGCGAAAACACTACCACCTGTTTAATTTGAGAAACATAACCTTCTAGACCCCATAATGTGAGTTCAGGGTTGTATGTTGATGCATTTCAAATTGAGACGGGGTTTGATTTACGTAATTGTTGACGTAAATTATATATTTTTTTCAGGTTCACCCATTCCCGAAAAGATGACTCGTGTGCCAGCTCCAAGATCAAAGCTAGCAACGTCTCAACTACACACGAAGACACTTTGTTAAACTACAATTTTCATTTCATACTTCCAATACATAATTCATGTTCACTTCAAAAATACCTGAAAATATTTTGTTTTACTGTAATGTTAAAATATAAATAAATTGTTGTTTTTATAATGTATTTCAAATTATATTCAAATTTATTTCCATTTTACATATTAGTTGTTCACAACATTCACAAAAAACTCAATTTTTTCAAAATATGTTTTTTATAAAAAATGGGTAATGAGTAACATGGAATTATTTCTGCACTACATAAAGAGCACAAGTAAATACAATAGTCCATTTAAGGAGGATGTTTCAATTAATTCAAACTTTTTATCTTCCGAAGTTTTCTCAGGCTATCTTTAGAATGTTGACAATTTACTTGATGTTTTCTTCAAGAATCCCTTTTCGGGCTGATATTTGCAGGAGGTCTGCTATAATAGAGAGGGTTGGCTATACCATAAACTTCTCCGGCATAAGAGATTCCACTACATCCCTCTCTTGAATCATAATGTTTACCAGATGCAGAGATATCTCACATTCCCCATCAATTACGGGCAACATGATGCATGACAAGTTCATCGCACCATGGCTAAGCTAAATCAGCTCAAACAGCAAAAGACAATTGTACTCTCGGCGAAAAATATTAATATAGTCAAGTACATAATCCTTTCGATCCTTTGGCGACTAACCTTTTTCGCATTAAATTTTAAATGACAAAGGAGTAAGGTACAAGCTTTGCTTAGGCACTAGCTCCTAATTAAAAGTATTTTTATTACTGGTGGCTGTTGATACAAATTTTGAAAATTATGAAATTCCCCATCAATTCCCTATATGTTAAATTTAAAAAGACGTTTGTTGTGGTCGGACTGTATTTCTTGAAGAAAACATCAAGTAAATTGTAAAACACATTCATAGAAAATTAACTTAGTACGTATTTTGTTTGCGAACTAATATAAAAAGTAAAAAGAAGGTATCAGTATAAACAATGTTAACTCAAAGCAAGTTTTCAGTTAAAAAAACGGAATATTGAGAGGAAACTGGTTCAATATGCTCAAATATCCGTGATAATCCGCGGTAAGAAGCATCTTGTTCTGTAACCTGGTGCTTTAGATTGTTAAAGCGCTTAACTCCGGCAAATCCTTAAAATTCGGATAACATTTCTGCCATGCGATACATACGTACGAAGTATCTGCACTTATTATAGATACACAGTCTACTAAAGTAAATAAAGTAATTAATCATTCTTTACTTCCCTGTATACAGTGCGATAATGAGGTTAGGTTAGGTTGGTCAAATAGTCTAAGAATAACTTTATGGTTGGTTGTAACTCTATTTGAAACTCCCATTGTTGCTTCACAGATATACTATGAAGTCATATTACAATGATATATTACTTAGTAATATGCCATGAAGTATCTTACTTCATGTATATAGAATGATTCAGAATTCCTGTTACACACTTATAGGTCTGTCTCTTATACACANTACAGTGGACTCAGAACAGCACTATTTGGTAATGAACCCATGTCCGGTAATGCGCCGTTTGGAAGATAAACGACTTTGAACGACGGGAGGCAATACACATTGACAGAAGACGGTGACTCGTGTCACGTGATGTCTTGTGTGATGTCATGTCACGTAACATCAGAGGACAATCCAATGAGTTGTTGCGCATGTACATCAGTTACCACTGAGCGATCGAGAAAGACGGTGGATTACAAAATGGCGGAGTACACGTTTTCCGAGTACACCGACATGTTGCTCATCTACGGTGAATGTGGACGAAATGGTTTATTAGCACAACGCCTGTATCACGAACGATTTCCGGCTAATAGAGTCGATTGTAGTCGTGACCGGACTGTTGACGTGGTAGAGGAATTCTTACAACTGGTCGACCAGAACCCGTCTACGAGTACCCGCAATATCGCAGGTACCGTGGACGTATCCCAGAGCAACGTATGGCGAGTTCTCCATGAACAGCATCTTCACCCATACCTCCTCCAGAGGGTGCAGGCATTGGGTCCAGTTGATTTTGCGCCACGTGCCGATTACTGCGCGTGGTTCCTACACCGTTGTGTCGACGTTCCAGACTTTCCTCTGATTATTCTTTTCACCGATGAAGCGCAAGGTCTGCTCAATCGTCGTTATCATCCTTTATACTACTAGATTGAGAATATCTATGTTTTTTTACCCAGGTGGCATTGAACTCATCTAAGTTGAATAATGATGCTATTATCGTGCTGACGATGCTATCTCCTCGCAAAGGATGTAAGCAATGATAATAATTCAGTTGTCATAATGTGCGCACATTCTATAAATAGATTTCAAGCAGGAAAAAAGAAAATAATTATTTTGAAGCCTCGCTTTATATTAAAGTCTCCTTTATCCAGACCAACAATGACTATTAGAGATCCGGAAAAATTTAAAATCGGGAGAAAATGAATGACACAAGAAATGAACGATTGAACATAAATTATGATTTATAAACAATATTTTCTGAATAATCTATAGAGTATAATAATACGTACTTGAGAAAGAACTTTTTTGTGTTTTATTAAGAGGCAGGTTTTATAAGAGTCAGCCGGGTATGTGTATATACAGAAGAACGTGCCAAATTCTCTCTATACATCTCGCTGTTTAAATAAATAAATGTAATATTAAAAAGAAATTACAAACTGCGTATGACCACGCAAGGCAATAAACTAATTTACTCTCCGGAAGCATGTAAGGTACCATCCCATCAATTCCGATCAATGACACTAAGACAGAGGCGGATTTAACACTTCAACACACTCCGAAGATAAGAAGAAAAGTAGTTCGGTACATGTTATAATATTCACAGAATACCAACACATTCGTATTTAAGAGGCAGATTTTATAAGAATGAGGCAGAAATGGGTGTGTCATTATACACACCATTTTTGGTTTTACTGAAATTATTATGGTGGTTCCTTCTAATGATTTTAGAAGACAGCTTTATTTTTTCCCCAAAAAATTGTTTGTGACCCACGAAAATTGCTAAAGCTGGTCGCGACCCAGTATTTTTCTCGAATCGTCATCTTTCTGTATTCTATTATTTCAGTGCATTGAGCAACAGCCAAAGTAATTCTTGTGATTACAATATGACCTTTAGTAGCTAAATTGAATTGTTTTGTAAATTTCATGACTGACCTACAGTGCAACCTGGCAGGGTTCGCCTAACGTTGTTGCGGAAAGTGAAAAAGCGCCATATCTGAGACCTTACGGACACATGCACTGAGGGTCAGCCACAGTTTTGGGGTTTAACTTATATAGTACTACTCAGTATTAACTTAATTAACCCATTTGTTGCACGGCTCACACTCAGTGCTGCCGAAAAATAGCTACTTTTGTATCTAACGAAACAAAAAAGTCCTTTTGATGACGCTGTATTTCGTGCACTGAGGATCAATGTGGAACTTGATCATTGCATTTCTTAGTATGAGACCTTTCCTTTAACAGACAATTGACAGAACTTTGGCTAATGGCCATGCGAGCACATAGGGTTTACTTCAAGACATTGTGGAAATGGAAAATATGGTAACAAAGCATACAATTAGCTATATATTATTCACCTATTAGCTATAACCTATTCACTATATGTCATGTTTCTTTAAAACATTTATATGTGACTAGTCAGTAGACAAACCTTATCCTTTTTTTACTATGTCATAATTTTACTTGTTACATAAGCAATAAAAAATGACACTGTAATTGTTAGCAATCATATTCAGAGAAATAATTTTCCATGCAATGCTATACACCCCAAAATTGAAAAAAAGTTCATCATTTAGGTAAAACTTTTTTATTGAACACCTCAGAAACAGATTGTTACAAATACGATTTTATGTTTTTATCGTAATGATAAACATTGCTGTTTACTCTTTTTCAACTATAATGTGTGGTGTAAAACATAAAATACTTATTGTAACAGCCTATTTTTTCAGAAATTCTTTGGTACGTTTTTCTACATAAACACGTACCCGACACAAATACTTTAAAAAGTACATTCGTGATAAATCATTCACACATCAAAGACGTGTAAGGGACCTGGAACCCACGTGTCAATGCTCTCCCGTCCACCTCAACATGTCAGTAGCCACATGTTTTAACTGCTGCCATATTTAAATAAGATCATTAAGAAAAATTACGTAATTGACTCCTTCGTGCAATTAGACTCCCAGACTACCGCATTTCAATCTTTTCTTTAGCTGTAAATCAAAATTGTAAATAAACAAATATATCTTTGGCACAGTTGTGTACATTAATTCTGTAGCCCCATCCTGACCCGGGTTTTTCTCCGGTTTTCCCTCGGGTAGAGGCGGATTTCTTATACAGGTTCTCTAGACTTTTGTCTAGGGGCGCGTTTATTGAAACAAGAAATCGTGAATTTATTGTTATTTCAATTCTTATGATTTGTAAACACTATACTCAGAATAACCTACAGTTCGACAATAATTTGTACACGAAAAAATTTTTTCTTTTTGTTAAATCACAAACATGTTGATATTTTATTAGTATTATAACTCGTAGCTAACTTTTTATCTTATCTAGGAATTTTTGCTGAAATTTTTCAATCCACTTCTGCATTGGGGTCCTTGATCGGAATTGATGGGATGGTCCCTTGCTTGCTTCCGGAGAGTAATTTAGTTTATTGTCCTCCACGCGGTCATACGAAGTTTGTACCGCTTTTTGACAATAAATTTATTTATCTTGATAATAAAACTGATCTGGATAAAGAAGATTCGTAGGTATGAAGTTCAACTGTTCGTACATTTGGTTCAAGATAAGTTAGGAGAAAAAAAATATAGGAATAACATTCATCACTTCACCTCCCAAATGGTAAAATTAAAGTTTGAGCGTGTCATACTATATTAATTATAACACGAGCGTGTCAGGCTCCATCGAGATTATAACCAAGCATGAAACTTTCAGTTATGTTGTCTATTAATATAAACAGAATATTCTGTCATAAGAGCAATTCATGAATTACGGCGCACTAATCTGCGAACCACTCATTGCTCCATTTAAAATGAAACAATGAATTTGAAGAATTCTATAGCTTAAACGATATTACAGAATTTTGAGTTAAAATTTCGAATTTAGAGTTAATCTAGAAGTTACTATTATAAACAATAGATTCCGACTAATCTATAGTTCGATGATAATACGTACTTGTGAAATAAATTTTTTTTTATTAGATGCAAATCATTCCTTTTATAATAATAATAATAATAATAATAATAATAATAAATTTATTGTCAAAAAACAGTACAAACTGCGTATGACCACGTGGAGGACAATAAACTAATTTACTTGAATGAACTTATTAAATGAACTTCCTTTTTTTGTGTGTTTTATTAAATTCAAATTTGTTCCTACTCTGTTTATTTAATAACATAAAGCTAACTATTTTTATTCTCACCTTAGGAGTGTGCTGAAATGTTCAATCCGCCTCTGTCTTAGGGCCCTTGATCGGAATTGATGGGATGGTCCCTTACTCGCTTCCGGAGAGTAAATTAGTTTATTGTCCTCCACGTGGTCATACGCAGATTGTAACTGCTTTTTTTTACAATACATTCATATTGCCCCGAGCTCTCTAGTTTTGTGACTGTTTTTGGTTTGATAATTTTTTATTTGTCCGGATAGACAAGGCAAATTTCGCACTATTCTTTTCTACATTAAATTGGTGTGATGTGTGGTTGCCTTTCATATCGATTGCTACAGAAAGAATCTTACAATTTTTGAAAAACCCGTTAGCCATTGTGAGAATATTCTCAGGTGGGAATACTGAGAATATCGACATAGTGTGATGTAAGATTCTTGAGGTTGACATGACCTTGGTAAATTGATAAACATTCATTACACCATTAGGGTCAAGTTTAGCTTAAGTATGCAATATACAAGTAAAACCTTAAGGTTTTTCAACAGGCCCTTATTACGCAGGCGTCGACCGAGCAGTTGCTCGGGGTGCCAAGTTCTTGAGAATCCTGAAAATCTTCAAAAATTTATTCGTAACATTTTTTAAAATTTAATTTTCAACTATTTTTACTTTCTAGAAATTATTTCTTGCGAACATTTCCAATAAGTAAAAAAATAAACCCAGAAATATTTCAATGCTGCTATGCATTTAACAAAAAGATTATCTATTCAGTTTTAAAAATTACTTTAAAAAATTAATCCATGTTTTGTTTGTATTGCACGACCATATTGGAAAAAATATCACATTTTTTTAAATATAATGTAAGGCCAATATGTGTTCAGGAGTCCGAAAGGGCAAAAAGCCTAGTATCCCCGAAAGGTAAAAATGGCTCTGATATGAAGAAAAACATGTTATGGATCGAACGTGTTTCGCAAAATCTACTGTTCGAGTTATTTTATCTCATCGTCGTTGCCCGTGCATGTCAGAATGTACGCGTCTCTAAGCGAGAAACCGTGGATGTGTTGTTCACAACCAGAATTCAATAAAAGCTAGGTAAATATATTGTTAACTTAAAACTAAATAACAATTCAACAAAACTTAAGATTTTCTGGTTAATTCAATTCTTAGCAGGTGAAGTGTTGTTCGCGTTCTTACGGGATTCTGCGACTGCGCAATAGTTTTCTGTTTGCTCTGCACCACGTCATCTACGCGAATACTCTGTTTGCCCAGCAGCGACCACATCCTCACCAAAGACCGTCCTGTTTGTTCTGTCGAAAGGAAATAACACAGAAAGAAGCCAGCACGAAAAATAAAAAGCTTCTCTCCTCATATCAACGCGTAATACTCATCGACAAAACTACGCGACGTAAAATACTATATTACCAGTAGAATTGTAGAAATCACTACACGCACATGCAAATAAAAAATAAAATAAAATGCAGCATTCACGTACTTTATTCCAACCGCTCGACGAATGAAACTAATAAAAGGTCTTGTTTATTTATTTATTTATTTGTAACGCGATATTTTGATCCTCATCAACAAATTCGTATTATTTCAACCTGTAAAAATTAAATAATATATTTCTTTATTTTTTTAAGTATTTTTAATATTTAGTATTATAATAAAATGATTTCGTATTGTAAGGTATGAGGGAGTATTGTATTCCGAACACAATTTTTTATTTTCTCTCACGGACAAGTCACGTCAAATATTAATTCTGACAACGTCGATTTCTAACACAAAGTTACCCACCCCCACCCCAACGTTTGATGAAAAATTTGATGTCAAATGTACAATAACTCGCGGGCCGTAAAAAAGGTTCCCTTCTTTAGCCCCCCCCCCCATTGTAAGACTTAGTGATGAACACAGATAAATTATTGGATCCATGCGAAGATTAGGCAATCACGTAAACAGGGCAATACAAATCAATGGGTCCATTGTGTAATGAAAGTATTAAATGCCACTTTTTTAGTCACAACTTCCCAGTACCTACTCGTGGAGGAGTCTTTGCAACGTCAACAGCCAGGTGAAAATTGTGACAAACCCAGAATCGAACCCGGGACCTCCTAATCTGACCGCATCACCCTTCAGGGGATAAGAGACCACAAACGGCTCCAATGATGGTAGTTCTATAGCTTATCCCCTGAAGGGGGATGTGATCCAGGTTTACTGGATCAGGCCAGGTGGAAGTTGCGTACGGACTTGTGAGTCGAGGCGGATGGTGCAGTGAATAGCGCACCTGCGGTCAGATTAGGAGGTTCCGGGTTCGATTCTGGGTTTGTCGCAATTTTCTCCTGGCTGTTGACGATGCAAAATATTAAATGCCATGAAATGTTACATAACCTTTTGTTTCGTTTTTTTAAAATAAAGTAATAGTACACGTGGACTTCATAGTTTATGGAAGTTACTGAACCTTGAGTAACGTTACCTATGAGGCAGTAATGAACTAACTACATTCTGTCTTCATTGAATCACCTGGCAGTAAATCGTGTCACCTTGAAGACAGCTCACCACAATGCGAACTGAATTCGTAATTTGAACCGAATTACAAAAGAAATTGTCCAGAATATTTTTTTAATATTACGACTCAAGTCCAGAAATAATTTTTCTAAGATGCCTACCAAGTGGAAATTTCTTAAGAGCGACGAGACGAAACGGAATACATACAAAAAAGATAAGATAATAAGAAACAGTTTTTAAGAGTATTTGATTTTTTTTATTCATAGCTCGTAATTGTATGTTTATTATTGATAATGGTTAGATTTCCTATGACAATCTTGGCACAGACATGTATAATCTCTTTGCAGTGGTAATCCCCGCTTATGGCGGAAATATACATGGACGCAACTAATGCATGTGATGAATTATGTGAATTAGAGTTAATTGCGCTGAGTAGGCAAAAATCAAGTACATGAATAATTTACACCTTTAAATCACAGGAAATGAAGAAATTATTATGATAATGAGAAATTTTATGAGATCTAAAAATTCTGACGAATAAATTAACAGAAATTGTCCACCTTTTCGAATACAATCCTTGATGTTTCCCTCCGAGACTTTTCTGAGAAAAACGTTCATAAAAAACAATTCTCGTCTTTAACACTGTACAATAATTAATTTAAGAACAAGATTCAGTAAATTGAAAAAATCTACAAAATTAACATTTTTCTGCCTCAAGTCGATTTTTTAAAAACTGACTGCTGATATTTGTTTTCTAGTTACATCAAATATTTAATTACGTAAAATAATAAATATCAACCGATTATCACTTTCTGTTACTAGAAGTAAAAAATTATATTAGTTGGGAAGTGTAGGGAAGTTATTGAATTTAACGAATTCGAGAAGGATAAATGAATTATTCTTTTCTTCACGTCCATTTGTTAATTCTTTTACGGTTATATATATACGTACTATACAACTTTAGTTGGAATCCATCTTATTGTGAATGTTTTACGGAACAAGACGTTTGTACCCTATTTGGGACCTTCGTCAGGTGTAACAAATAGAGCAACAGAACACCAATATGAAACCCACTAGACCATTGTGGATAAACGTTTTTTTTTAACAACATGCACTTAGAATATGGGTATCAATGTTGTATGTTAATATTATATTGTATTCTGTTGTTACCTATGTTTAATATTTGTTACACCGAGTCCCCAAACAGGGAAGAAACGTAATCCGTAGAACATTTTTGACAAGCAGAAAAAAGTTATAAGAAGTACACGTGAAGTGAGGGTATCCTCGCATCTATTAGCAGACATTATCCGCTTCTCGGAAAGCGATAAATCCTTGAGGAAGAAGAGGTAGGAGCGCTGGTGGGCTGCATCCGACCGTCCAGGAGAAGGGGGGGTCGGTTGCCTAATCTGCTTATAAAAGCGCTTCTTAGCACGGAATCGCCATCTGCTGCTTGAAGAGAGAAGGGAGCTGAGGCAGAAGTATCCATTCCTCATCCGCGATGCATCTCGCCTTCGGAGTCCTGTGCATCGTGGCTGCAGTGGCGGCGTGGCCCGCCAGCCCTCCCAAAGGAGGAGTCTACGTCAGTAGTACTTATCCCCAAGGTATGTTTCTCTTCATTTACGATTGATTATCTTCCACGATAGGACCCTTGTTGGCTTTTGTATTTTTTTAAGTTAATTTAATCCTTCGTTCAGTGATCTCCAAACATTTTTAATCGCTTACCTTTACCACAAAAATATTTATACGTTGTACTCCCTACAATGTAATATAATTGTGTGAATTCAAAAATCGAATTATTTATTTGTTTTAAACAATTTATGTGTAATTTAATCGAATAACTTTCCACGTTAAATTAGAATTTATTTTGAGAAATGTGATTGTATTACTTAAAATTTTGAAGGGAAACTGGCGTATCCCGATGAATTACTTCGGAGATCTCCGCCTTCGTTAATAAATGAACCAACATCGCACAGATTTTAAACATGTTTTCATTTTTTAAATTTATTTTGATACACAAATAAAGCGGCACTTCCAGATTTCACCGAGCCAGAAGTCTGTTCAGCTCTATTGGAATGAAATTATTCGCTAGTGAAAGAAAAGAAAAAAATTGTTGACATCACAAAAATCGCGTGTACTTTTAAAAAATATTTGGTTCATGTTAATATCATTTATAACTATTTATTTGACTCGTAACAAAATTACAAAGTATAAGTAAATACTACAAGTCATGCTTTTACCTGCTTTTCGGAATGAATACAACTTGTCTATTAATTTCTTGTATCCACAGGACCCTGTCAACCTAATCACAGGGTCAAGTATCAGTGTAATGACTGCTATTGTGATCGGAACGGACTAGGCTACACGTGTTCCAGGAGGGAATGTGGTAATGAAAGGCCAACTGGACCTCAAATTTCACCTCCAAGACCTTGTAAGTGTATCAGTCTTTACCATATTTAGTTGTTAAAACTTAAGGCATGACGTTTTCTTAAACATACACTTCTCCTAAACATTACCCATAAAATTAACTTTTTTTAAACACACATGACAGTACATTTGTTTCAACAACTAATTTGTTAAAAAATTGTGATTGTTACCTTTACTTAGATTGATTCTTAGAAAAATCTTTAACAACAACTTTATTTGGAATCCCTATTTAACTTGAATAGAAACTTTTATTTAAGAAATAAATGTATTAATAATAACAATAATAATAACTTCATTTATCTATTTCATTATAATTAATTCCGATTTTCAATTACTTTTCTACTCCTGCTTCGTTATTGTCTTCCATCATTTATAATACGAAAATTGAACCAGTCATTATGCTAGTGAAAAATGTAAAATATATTTCTATGATCGAAATATTTTTTTATATTTTAACTAACAGTAATGTCCATTAAACATTAAACTTGATTCGCCCGTGGAGATAAACCTATTTTAATTTCAAATAATATTGGAACATAATTAAGTCAAAAGATGATGCAAATTGATAAAAAAAACTTTTTGTTTCAATATTATGAAAGGTTAGAATTTCTGACCGGAAAAACTGGGCTCCATTAAGTGCTAATCTGAATCAATTTTTAATAATATTCTGAATGAAAGGTCTTACAAATTCAATACTTCATTATCAAATAACCCTAGGGGGAAAACTCCTTATGTGTAAGTGTCTCTAAACAATACATTTCTGCTCGAAAATTCCAAGTTCAGTTATAATCTGTACGCATATTAGTTGATTGATGAGACGTAAACTATGAATACCTGCGGCCGACCCCCGTTTTATCGTTCATCGCCGTTGATAGTTCATTCCAAAAATTCACTTATGGCAGTCGGAGATTGATATTTTTTAAACAAAACTTTTAAACCTATAAGGAAATCTGAAATCTACTTCACAAACAATGAAAGAAGATACCATACTTGACAATATTTTTACTTTGTAGGAATGCGTCTGATACCTACGGATTGCTCATCACACTCAAGAAAAGATGCAGTCCATCTATCATGGTTTATTAGTGCATAGTGTTTCGACCACAAGGCAGCCATCTTCAGTCTTACAAATATTACATTGTACATTAAAAAATAATAAACACAATAAAAATAAATAGTTACGTAGCAATGGGAGAAACCAATATGACATCAATTCAATCCTTAACCTTCCCTTAAGCTAACCCTTTAAGAAGCAAAGGTGCTTTCAGACACTGTTTTTGACAGGGCCAGATATGCCATATTTCTCACTTAAGTAATATCGTTCTTTTTACGTGAATACAAAATATAATTTTCTGTGTTAAGGTTTATTTTCTTAGTTTAACTCTTCCTTTGGTTAAATATCACTATACGCTTTTTCACTTTAAAAAAAAAATTCCAATTCCTGTTTTCTCTAAATTCTACGTAACAATTTATTTTATCTATAATGTACAATATAATATTGTAGAATTGAAGATGGCCGCCATGTGACCGAAGGGACGAAATGCACCAATGAACGATGACAGAATGAATGAAATTTTAATTACTTCTGACAATCTAAAAAATCTAATAATAAATTTATTGTCAAAAAACAGTACAAACTGCGTATGACCACGTGGAGGACAATAAACTAATTTACTCTCCGGAAGCAAGCAAGGGACCATCCCATCAATTCCGATCAAGGGCCCTAAGGCAGAGGCGGATTCAAAAATTTCAGCAAAAGTTCCTAGATAAGATAAAAAGTTAGCTGCGAGTTATAATACATATATAATGTCAATATGTTTGTAATTTAACGCAAATATGTTTGTAAATTTACATGTACAAGTTATTATCGAACTATAGATTATTCTGAGTATAGTGTTTAAAAATCATAAGAGCTGAAAAAACACTAAATTCACGATTTATTGTTACAATAAACACGCCCCTAGACAAAGCCTAGAGAACCTGTATCTATAAAATTGACAATCTATAAAAGATTTTTCTTTAGGGAACCGTCCTTCTACCGTAGAAGTGGGATAGAATTGTTTGCTATCATTTTAAAATTTCTGAACAACTTTCAAAAATTCGTAAATAAACGTAAAATTTTGATTATTTTAAATAGTGCTATCACTAACTTGTCATAAGCAGTAGCCGCCTCGTGGTTTAAAATGAAGCGCCCATAAGCGCAGCGACGAGCTTTGCTTATAACTAGGATCGGTCGTAGGTTGCCGTTGTTCGCGACGGACTCCTCATCGAACATTAAGTATACGAAAAATAGAGTGACTACTTTTCACTCCCAAATTGTGGGATACCTCAAGTTGGAGAGGAGGGAGGAGGTCACTGTTGAATCAATTTTAGAGATATTTCTCCAGAAATTCGTCCAAATTTCCACACAAGTTAGAAATATGTTTGGAAAAATTGTACCTCACAGTCATTAGTTAAACTCTCATACCAAACAAAACAATTATCTTTTCCTTAAAAAAATAGAACATCAGATTGAGAATGTATATAATATGCATAAAAATCTTCAAACAGTGTAGTCTTTGAAATTCAGACACATCTGTTCAAATGATTGCAAGTTGCATTCACCATTATGACATGTTCATGACGTTGAAAATATTTGTTATTGGTTATCGGTGGCTACAGAATTCTTTTCCCCAAATGGGTATGCAAAATTTGGTGCAAAATGCTGCAATTTTAAGGTAATTGTTTCTGTAAGAAAATATTTTTACTACCCAAAGCAAATAACAGGTCAACATATCACTTATTTCTCTAAAAAATGTGAGAAACAAATTAAAAATACTTTTATTTTAAAACAAGAATATTATTAATAATTAAGAAAAGGAAGAAAAAAGGTAATTTATCCTGAATCAAATACAACAAGAAAATGTTTTGTTCATTAATCAAGATATTTAGTAACCTAAATATTAAATATTAGTAATAAAATTGGTGTTTGCCCACATTACAATAGTATGATCTTAAAAATAAATTTGAAAATATAATTATTAAACATCAAGATTAATATAATTAAGTACCTAAATATCACAGAAACTGTATTTTAGACTATTTGAGATAACTAAATATTAAAATTGAATTCAAATCATGTATATTGTTTTACACAACTTTAATGTTTTATAGTCTCACTAATAGTAGTTTGTGATATAACAACTTGAATGAAAAGAAATAATCTTCAAATACACTTTTTTTTATCTTTTCTTTATGTAGGAGTAGTATAATTTTTTATACCATATAATTCTTTTGAATTCTACACAATTTTAAGATTAATTTAATCATGGCATTCTTTCATTTCTTAGATACCTAAGCTTTTATAGTTAGTTTAAAAAAGAAGCTTGTGTTCATACAACTAAATTTCTTTTCCACTCTTCATTAATTATAAGTGCAGGATTCTATTACTGCTTCCAGGACTGTCAGGATAACTGTACACACCCACTCACTTGCAAAAAGAAAATCATGAAAAACAATAAAATAAAATATTGAAATCTATATTTCTTGAATATTTATAATTGGGTTACTTTCATTTTTGCCTCGAGTACAAGAGTTGATGTGTGGATCCCTTGTTTGATCATGGAGAATGAATAAATAAATTTATAGTAAAAAAAAAAACAATTACAAACTGTATATGACCACATGGAGGACAATAACTAATTTACACTCTGGAAGCAAGCAAGAGACCATCACATCAATTCCTATCAAGAGCCCTAAGGTAGAGGTGAATTTAATGTTTCTGTACACTCCTAAAATAAGAATAAATAAGTAATTTGGTACAAGTTATAATATTAACAGAATACCTAAAAATTTGTATTTAATAAAATACAAAAAAGTTATTTATCAATAGTTTATTATTACAAAATACAGGTTATTTGGATAGAATATACATAATAGAAAACTATAGAAATGTTGTTTATAAATTGTAACTATTAAAATAACTCTAAATTCAAGATTTGTTATTTCAATATATGTCCCCCTAGGCAGTTATCTCCTTTGTCATATGCAGTTCATAACAGGTTTTTGTCATTAAATTATTTATTTTCATTTATCATTAAGAACAATTTAAGATAATTGCTACATATTTCTGGAACTGAAAATGATTGAATTCTTGAATGTGACTCTAGTTCCTATTAGGCATAAAACACTCCCAATCAGGCCAAGTATGATTTCATTTTTGTGAGATAGGATAATTAAAGATAAAAGAAATATAAAAATTTCACATTGTACTAAATGGTTTATGGTTATTTACACAAATGCTGATATTGTTTTTCTAACTATTAAACTCTGATTTGTCTAGTTCCAGATGGCCCTCAAGTTCAACCTCCTAGACCCAGTAAGTGCAAAAGTTTTGTAGTATACATTTTAGCTCATGTAATTTAGTGTGCAATGTTAACTTGTAACTTATTACTTTATGCTTGTGTTTAATTAACACTAAACTCTTAATTTGTCTAGATCCAGGCGGACCTCAAGTTCAACCTCCTAGACCCAGTAAGTGAAAAAGTTTTGTAGTATACATTTTAGCTCATGTAATTTAGTGTGCGATGTTAACTTGTAACTTATTACTTTATGCTTGTGTTTAATTAACACTAAACTCTTAATTTGTCTAGATCCAGGCGGACCTCAAGTTCAACCTCCTAGACCCAGTAAGTGAAAAAGTTTTGTAGTATACATTATAGCTCGTGTAAATTAGCGTGCGATGTTAACTTGTAACCTATTACTTTACGCTTGTGTTTAATTAACATGAAACCCATTACTTTGTCCAGATCCTGATAGACCTCAGATACAGCCTACACGACCACCAAGTAAGAATGTTATTCATATTTCTCTATTTGTAGAACATTGTTGCTAATTAGAGAATTGACTTTTATGTATTTAACTGAAAAAACTCAACATATTTAAACAGTCCAAATAAATTTCACTAATAGATATAAAATGACCCTCTTTTTCAACAGACAAATTTTAATCACAACATTTTAAGGCTAATCTATTTAATTAAATATTTTAAAGTGTAAATACATAATTTAATGGAGTAAATTCATTTAGTTGAAGAACAAACACATATAAAACTTTAAATTTTTACTAGGTTTATGAAACTTTCCATGTGAGGAATTCATTCAGAATATCTTTAAATCAAGTCTCCAGACAAAATTCACAGCATTTGGTTTTAGCATTTGCCTTTCTTAAAGAAAATATTGAACAGGTTTATAAAAATAATTCCTTCAAGTGTGGATCTGATGAGATGATTTGCACAGGAGAAGAGATAAAAGATTTTGCTCTCCATTCTATGTTTATTTTGATTTAAGCAGATACATCCTCAAAACAATGACTCAAAATATATCTTTATAGGGTGAATAACTAACAGGAGCAGAAACATTTTCAGGATAAATATTCATTTTTAAAAAAATCTTAACTTTCTAGCACATAATATTTTATGAAGTGATTTATGAAAGGTATTCATAGCATTTTCTAACCTACATTTTACGTGTCTTATAGAATTTTTCTGTGTTGCTTACAGGGGAATGCACTCCTGGAACCTCGTTTCTTGCACCTGACGGATGTAACACATGCAGATGTACCTCAAAAGGTGTTGCAGCGTGTACTAGAAGATTGTGTTCAAACAGATGCACTCCTGGAACCACTTTCAAATCTCCAGATGGATGCAATACCTGCACCTGTACTTCAAACGGGACTCAAATATGTACTCAGAGAGCCTGCTTCCCTGTGCCACCTCCTCCGGCCAAACAATAGGACTGATTTTCATAGTTTCAATTCCCTTTAATAAAGTTTTAAAGTTTTGATAGCCAACAGTGCATGTTTGGAAGATGATTACAGCATAATGTGCCATAGGACAAAGAAGTGAAATTTGTCTTATATAGATAAAAAATTCCTTGAAAAGTAAAATTTCCTCTCATAAAGATTCTTCAAAAAAGACAAATAAATTTAATTGTTGTATAGTTTTCATCTTATTCTTCTTCCTAGCCTTTTCCCTTCTGTGTTATATGATGGTGCAGGACTGATATAAAGATTTTCAAATTTGGGAGATTGCCCATGCTCAAAATCTTTGTTAAATAGTTTGTTGAATGAAAACAATGATGAAATTATTCACAAACATTTATGACATAATGCTTGATTCAATTCATCAGCAACTTTTAGAGAGGGACTAGCACCCTTAAATCTAGCATGCCAAATGCCGGGGTTGCGCTACTAAATGTGAAGATTGTGCAGAATTTTATATTATTTAACCTAAGCAATGGGGATTTAATTACAAAAACTTCATAATAATATACTTTTATTTCAAAGTTCTAAAAACTTCATTACAACATTGAATAGGCTACAGTGATTACTGCAATAAAAACCTAATAATGATAGTAGACATCTTAAAAAGTATGATAAAATAAATAAAATAAAAAACCATTTCATCAAAAAAGCAGATAAAAACTGTATCATACCTTGTGGAGGACCATAAACTACTACCCTCTCTGGATGCAAGCAAGGGACCTTCTTCTCAATTCCAACCAAAGGGCCCCAAAAGAGTGGTGGAATTAATATTTCTGCAACTCAAGGCATAGTCATGACATTCAGCCCCCTCTCTAAAAACAAAGTTAGCTACTTGACTGGCAGTCAGTGGTGAATCTAGACCGTAAACAAGGGGGGGGGCTAACTGGGAAGCATTTTTGTTTAAAAATTAGGTTTCACAACACAATTTTTATAAATATTACCTTTAAATAAAATGCATCTTCTTCTTCCTCTTCGAGCATCCAGTGTCAGGTGACACCGATGGCTCGATGACTGTGGTATACCGCCGCTGCCAGTGCCCAGTGTTCTTTCTTTCTCAGGATATCTGTCATTGGGTCAGTGCTGTTTTTAAGAGCCACTTTAAGGGCGGCTCCAGCTGAACTCTCTGGTTTGCACTTCAACAATATGTGTTCCAATGTTTCTTTTTCTAATCCGCATTTGTTGCACGTCTCCGATTCCGCGAGATGGAACCTTAATAGGTAACTATTTGTCACAATATGGCCTATTCTAGCCCTAGCAATAAAGGTCGCCACATGTCTGCTGACACCTCGGTACCAATTTGGCGGGGCTGGTTCTTTTTGGATATCGAACAGGGCCCGTCCTGTGGTTTCAGCGCTCCACCTGTAGACCCATTCATCATTTATGAGTTTCTCGATCGTCCTTTTGCATTTCTTGAGGGAGTATTGAGTTGGCAGAACAGGCCCCATTGTGGCTGCTGCCTTCGCTATCCTATCCGCCTGTTCATTACCTTGCAGACCGCAGTGGGATGGTGTCCATTGAAAGGTGATGTTCTTTCCGTTTTTGTAAAGTTCTTGTAGTAGGTATTTAGTTTCTTCTGTTCGAAAATAATAATCACGGCGCTCGTAATCCTGAAGTTCTTGAATGGCTGATTTTGAATATGTAAGAATGCATATATTTTTGTCCGGTGAATTTACACAACTCACCAAGGCTGCACTGATGGCCAGGATTTCTGCATCCATGCTGGAGGCACAGTTAGCTGGAATGTAGTAGCATTCTCCAGTCGATTCATTATAATAGCCTGCACCGGAGTTGCCCCGGTCAAGGTCCACGGAGCCATCTGTGTATATTTTAACAAATGTTAATAAAATGCATCAAATAAATAATTAACAATCTGGTATTATTAATAATTATTATTTATTTAAGTTATTAATATGGTATTATTAATTTTATTAATCTGGTAACATTTTTACAAAGTATGTCATTTATCAATTTCAGTTTCATCTGTAAAGAATTCAGGTCCAATGGGTTACAGCCCCCTTAGCCTCTGCCATTAATCCACTACTGCTGGCAGTAATCCAGAGATAATCTGGATGATATGGGAATAATGAAAGAATTTGTAGAGAGTACACTAGCAATGTATTTTGTAAGGAAATTATGTAAGCTAAATATTTAAAATATACTATGAATTAAAAATGACTCATTTTTGGTGAGTCATTACGCAATGAAGTTGAACCAAGGAGATGTCTCACAAGCACACTGTCATCCAGTGATCACAACTTAACTCTACGGGGTACAGGTAATATTGAATTTTCATATCCAATAAAAAAACAACAACAGAATATTGAAGTAAATTAATAACTCAGTAAGCTTCGAAATGTAGGTTACGCTCAATCCACTGCATTTAAAACTTTTCTCATACTCGGGCTAACTTGTAAACATAAATATAAGTATATTGTCAAAAAAGCAGTACAAACTGCATATGACCACATGGAGGACAATAAACTACTTTACTCTCCGGAAGCAAGTAAGGGATCAACCATCAATTCCTATCAAGGGCCCTAAGGCAGAGGCGGCTTCAACATTTTAGCACACTCTTTACAATAAAACATAGTTTGGTATGTGTTGTAAAATTAACATAATATCAACAAATTTGTATTTAATAAAACAAAAAAATATATATAAAAAATTACATATAAAAACAAACATAATATTACTTTAAAATATTATATTTTGATAGTAAAAATAAAATGGATGAACAGAATATCAGGGTGAAAGGGTGACAAATACATGAGATGCCCCAGTAAGCGCCTTCAATAAGTAAACAAATTCAATAGTAAAGGTTTGTACAAAAAGTGAATTCACAATGAAAACAATCAAAGCTGAAACTTCTTTAAAATTTAAATGTAAGAAATCATAACTAACCCCCCCCCCCCCCAAAAAAAAAAANATTATATAAAAGCAAAAAATTACATCAAATAGTCATAAAAACTGCAATAATTCATGTACCACTTATATTAAGCACATTACCTAATAATAATTAGCTTTTTTTAAAATTAATACAGTTGTAAGGTTCTATAAATTTGTTATAAACACTTATTATAATTATTTCAAAAACAATTGACTTAGAGAGACCCACCTAGTAACATGTAGCACTGTACCCCAATGTGAGGAGGTTGTTCCAGATGGTATGGCCATTCATCGGTTGTTGGCAAACCGACACCCTCCTAAGCAGTTTCAGAACATCCAAAAAACTCATTCCTCAATAAAGTGGGGTAATTGGAATGTGAGTGGATTTTGAAGATGGATGAATTTTTCATCTTGGTTTCTCAAGCAAACATTATTAGGTCTGTCTCAGTCAGGGGCAGATACAGACTAATATTTTAGGGGGGTCATGGCAAAAGAATATAGTCTAGGGCATAGTACATTCCAAAAACCATCCCAACCTAAGAAAAAAATAGAAATTTCTAAAGCAAATTGTTAAGTTTAGGTCATCTAAGTGTTAATTAATATGTGATTCGGAACAGTAACAAATGTACCGATTTATTTAAAAATTATTGTGCTATAGGGGACAGTGATAGATGCAAAACATTTATTCTGATTAAAGATGCAAAATTGTATACACCTTTTTAAGGTACGAAAACATTTATTATTTCAAGGATAAGAACAAAACTGGTGAAAAATGGCGCTGAAATTGCGAATGTTGAAAAATTAATTGCAAACGTGTATACAACAGGGACTGTTCCTCTCTATTGAACCCAAAATTTGAATGCATCGTTAATTCCTGAGACATTGGCTTCAGCCGAGTAAGCAAAAATTCATTTAAACAAAAAATATTTAAAATTGCCCTAACATGAAAAAAATATTGGAAAATTTACCTTTTTTGCAATTTTAATCAAAGCATGCTACTTACATTTTCTAGGCAAGATTATATGACTAAAAAATCAGATTTCTCGATAACAATATTTCATAGCATTGACTCTAAGTGCGTGAAAAATGATTTATGAATATTGAAGTATGTGTTTTAAATAAAAACATTGTGTTAATAAATCAAGCTTCAATTCATTTTTGATATGATGACATATTGGTCTCTGGACAAAACATGAAATTTGGAGCGACCCACAAATAGCAGCTAATGTTTCTGTTCAAACAGCAGTTAAATCGTGTCATTTTTAAATAGTAATAAATACGTTCAGAGACATTATTTAGGAAGAGAGCGGATTACGTACTCTTTAATTATATTTTTTATCACGAATTTTGATTGGATTTATCGTGTGAGTACACAATCATTCATGATAATTCTGCAAGCACTACTAATAATTGAATTAAGTACTTATATTTATTCTTGAATGACAAACCATCTAGCAATAGAGCAGCAAGGAAACAAACATATTAATAAAAACCTCTTCTAATATAAAATCGGCCCTATGAATTATACTTGAGAATCCTACCCAAGAAGAACCCCACCCTTTTCAGGGTACTAAAAATGTTTTAATTTATTTAGATGAATTAGAAATATTCTTGATAACGTCTTAATGTGTAAGAGTTATGCAAGTTGAGAGGGCTGGATGATTATAAGCTGATATTTCTGTTTACGTTTCAGATTTACAGAGACCCTGGTAGAGCGAAGAATTTGTGGCTGGAATCTGGGTTCGTCAAAAATTTCAGAGGATAATAGTTTACTCGAAGTCAGAGAATTTGCATAACCTTCATTTATGTCTATAAATCGATTTTGATTATAAAATTATGCTCTATGTAGTTCCGATTTGGTAGTTAGTTTTCTTTTCGTTTAACTGAATAATTCTTCAATTGATACTCGAGAGGGGGGCTTCAGCCCACTACGCTAAAACACAACCTCCATTCATAACTCATGGACGTCCGAAGAAGACAACTCCCTTCCCATGAGCGTATCATCTGTCATTAACATCAACACCCACTCTCACAACCATAAAGGCACCACCATCACTGCCACTACAACTTAATCGAACTGGGTATGGCACGTTGTGCGTTGTCAAATCTTTTATTCAAATATACTGCAGTACTAATTACTGATTAAAAATTGTTCAAATGCGTTAACCTTCTTGAAAATCATAAACGCTTATGCGCGACTAGAAACTATTCTCTATAGATGTGTATAAGAGACAGTTTTTGAAGAATCTGTTACACCCATTATTGAATTATTCATGTTCCCTGAATGAGCGTTGCTCTCGCTAAATCATGCTGATAATGTTGGNAGGGTCAAGAAATCTTACAAACACGTATATTTGACCATAAATATGGTATACTCTCAAACTTCTGAATAACTGTAATATCAATAATTGAAATTACTTTTAAAATCTCAATTTCCTTTTAATTTCTTTTTTTTTTAAATTCGCTGGTGCGATTGATATGCACTTGTTGCCAAGCAAACTGTTGTGTTGAAAAAGCAAACGTAATTGTCATTCCTCCACGAATTGAGGCTCGTCCACTGGGAACTCATGCAGAGTGAATTTACACGAAATCGCGCGAAGGGAACGCTCAAATTCTAACACGAGGAGTGCTTGCTGTTAGTAAAATTATCTTTCGACTATAAAGTAACAGTATCCGAGTCGCAGAAAGAGCTGCAGGAGCTGCAGGGTCGGAATGGGGAAAGACTTGCCGAGGGCATACGGGCAGAGGTGAATATTTTATTTGAAGTTTCTAAAGAAATTACTATTTTGTATCTCCGTAATTATTCACATGACGAACTAAAGAATATTAAAACAGAATCGTAAATTGCCTTCATGGTTCATCATTTTGCAGTAAACTTTCAATGTTCCCATACGCACGAATATCTAAGCCCCCACCCCCATATATCACCAACCCATAAAAGAAACTCCTGGATACTCCACTGTATATGTTACCTTTATTCAGATTATGGTTCAATAATTTTCTCTTGCTAATACGAGACAATCGAGGGGGGGGTTCAAATCTCAAGTTTCTTCCCCCTCTTCTTCGCTCGTCCGAAGCTTCCTCCTCCAATGAAATGAACAAATGAAACATCATGAGCAATCCTGAGACAGCGCGGTGCCTGCTGGGCGTGTGTAGGGCAGGGGAAGGGCACGTGTAGTGACTTGTCAATAGCTGCCCGCGTGAGGACTGTGACAGTTCCCAGAATTTGTACCACTAATTGTGTCCGTGGCCTACGTTGGCCTTCGATATGTGCTGAACATTATAAAACAATGTAGGGTCGATAGCAACGAATTATGTTGTTTTTATTTTAGCTTAAGTTTATAGAAAATGTAACCACGTGATATGAATTAAATTTATTTATACGATAGAACATGTATTGCGCTTAGAGGTATGTCAGTTAACGAAGGTTGCCGTGCTTGTAGCTTTTAAGTCGTCGTCCTTCGGAGAAGGGTGTTTTGATTTTGTGATGTTACCTGAAATGAACAATGCAATGTATGAAAGCGAATGCGTATGATCTGTTGACGTGATATAAATATTTGAGGTTAAAACCTACTTGAAAAGTTCCAGTTGCTTTGAGAATTGCGTGTAATGAGCAATAGGTCCTAAATCAAGATGTAAATTGAAGAATTTTATGGGAAGAGAAACCAGTTATCAGTGAATCTTAAGCATTTTGAGGTAATTGGTTTAGAGTGTGATATTTTTAATAGACACAGTACTTACAAGTAGGTGTTATTGTTGTAATAAGAAAGATGGAAATATTACCATTGAAAATTTATACCTTTGTATTTTGTTTGAGAAATTTGCTATTTGTTTTCTTTTGAATATGGTAATGTTTTAATACAGAAAGAAGAAAGGTAAGCAAAAATAAATGATTTTTTACCTTCTTCAAACAACTTTCATGACACTTAAACATAACGACTGCATGTAATCCATAAATATATCTGATCTTTTTAGACTATTAACCACCATGATGTAGATTATTAACCATTCGGTATGAGCATCTCCATTTTTCCCATTTGAATATGGAATTCTCCAATCCGTACAATGATATTTTATCTGTTGTTCATTACATGTATATTCCTTATCCTTTTTCCAGTGCATATCCTTTCCTCCTGCCTTCTGTCAAAATGTCTACTATGCAGTCAAGTGTTGCTGGAAAAACCAGCATAGTGGCCCGAAAACCCAAGAAGCTCATCCATGATATGCAACAAGCTGTTGATGACGCATTGGCTGGGCTTGCAATGGCTAATAGAGGATTGGTTCTGTTAGAAAATAAACGTATTATCATGAGGCGTGATCATAATGAAATGAAAGGCAAAGTGAAGCTTCTCGGTGGAGGTGGATCTGGCCACGAACCAGCTGATTCTGGCTATGTGGGCCCTGGAATGCTTACTGCAGCTGTGCAAGGGGATGTCTTTGTGTCACCATCTGCCACAACAATTCTGACTGCCTTGAGAGAGTTGGGTACAGGACATCCAGAAGGTGTTCTTTTAATTGTACGGAACTACACAGGTAATCGCCTTAATTTTGGTGTTGCCATGGAAAGAGCTCGCAATGAAAATATAAATGTCAAAATGCTGGTCGTTGGCGAGGACTGTGCATTACCAGAAACTAGTAAAGTAATTGGGCGTCGTGGTCTAGCTGGAGTAGTATTGATGCACAAAATGGCTGGAGCTATGGCCGAAGAAGGACAAACCCTCGATCAGATATTTACTCGATGTTCAGATATTTCCATGTCAGATATGGCTACTATCAGTATAGGTTTAATTCCCCCTTCTTATCCAGAAGGGCTGCAAAAAAATGTTGGTTTAAGAGATGATGAATTAGAATTAGGCTTAGGAATTCACGGCGAGCCAGGGGTCCATCGTGTACCCATAGGATCAGCTGCTGAAGTGGTGCATCTCATGTTGGAGCATATGATTAATCCTGCTTCCAAAACTCACATAGAACTTCCATTAGACTGCCCAATAGTAGTTCTTGTCAATAACATGGGAGGATCTTCCAAATTTGAAGAAAATATTTTTGCAATGGAAACTCTGAAACAGCTACTAAGGCAGGGATACACCATTCCTCGTGCCTATTCAGGATTGTTCTTAACCTCCCTCGAGATGGCTGGATTCTCTGTCACAATTTTAAAGGTGGCTTCATCTGACATTCAGCGATATCTTGATGCACCAACACAAGCTCCAGGTTGGCCTCGGACCCTGTGTCCCTCTTGCGTCAGCGAATCAGTGCCTAAAGATGAAGATTTACCTCTCCGAATTCCCGGGTGGTGCCCTCACGGTATCAACGAACAGGATCAGAAAATGGCTTTGCAAGCAGGACCAAAAATATCTGACAAGTCTGCTCACATAATTTTGCAGATTTTGAATTTCACATGTGATGCCCTAATTTCTTGTGAGAAGCAACTCAATCTATATGATCAAGATAATGGAGATGGTGACTGTGGATCTATAATAAGACGAGGAGCTGAAGGAATTAAGGCTGCCATAAAAACGGGACGAATACCTGCACTAAGGCCCTTTGCGCTCCTAGAATCTCTAAGTACTGTAATAGAACAAAACATGGGGGGCACTTCAGGTGCTCTCTACAGTATATTCTTTGCAGCTGCAGCTAAGGTAGGTAGAAAGATCATTGAACCTCCTTTCTAACATTCTACTTCCTTACCCAGTACAATAATGGTCTCAGTCTTTTATGGCCAATTTGATTTGCATTGCCCTTTTATATTGCGAAAATAACAGTCAGAATTTTCATAAAATATTCATTGTAGTTTCCAAAGTCAACTGAAATAATGTAAAAATAGTAGAGAATTTTAGGTTTTCCACTCTGCCATTAACATATTGGGTGATTTCAGTAGTAAGCCAAGTTGTGTAATTAACTGTAATTTCTCCTTTCCTAAGAGAACTTGTAACTCGTTTGAGCTAATTTGAAACAACAAAATGTAGCCGTTTCAGAAACTGGATGAGAGCACCGAAGTGAATGCACATCACTGGCTTCAAGCACTTGAAGCAGGAACAAGGGCTGTGATGCGTTACGGAAGAGCTGGTAAAGGAGACCGCACGATGGTGGATCCACTAGTAGCTGCAGTTGCTGCTATGACTGAACATCTCAATATAAAACCCGAAGAAGACAAACAAGCTCTGGCCAGAGCTACGTCAGCTGCGAGGACTGCAGCGGAATCAACCAAGTCCATGAAGCCCATGCTGAACAAGAGGAGCTTGGCTCTTCTAGAACAACCCACAGAACCCGATCCTGGTGCTCATGCTGTGTTTTTGTGGTTTCATGCTGTCAATGAGAGTGTCAAATTACTGTTATAAGATTGTTAACTTTTAAATTTAAAATGCATCTTAGATCATAACTAGATTATGGAAATAAAACCAAAAATTAATTTATTCAAATTGCTGCATCTTTTCCTTTTGTTAGTTCAGTTTGAAATTAATCTTAGGTAAAATTGGTTCCGGTTAGTTGTAGATCATGGTGCTGATTTCAGTGTTTCTAGAGCAAGTAGATAAATAGAAGTCAAAAAAGTTGTGTTACAATTAATAGACTTAAATAATCACTGCCTTTTACCACACACACCACTTAACATTAAAATTCTTCTTCTCTGTACATCTGTTATTACCTATTATTGTAGCTAGACTTCAAAAATTGGATGAGAACACTTCAAAAATTGGATAAGTCAAAATGAAAATACAAAAAAAAAATTGATGAAAATGCCGTGATGCTGACAAGAAATAAATTTTTTATAATTTTAGCCAGACTTCCCTCTTTAAATACTTCGGAAATCGAATAGTTTCAGAAAATTTTTTGGGACCATAGTCCATGTTCTTTATGAAGATTTAGATAACAGAAAATAAATTTTACTTTCTGGGGTATCATTATTGATGAACTAAAGATAACTTGTACTCAATCAAGAAACGTTTTATCTAAGGAAAATATGAGAAAAGCTGCATTTTTTCCAACTGAACTTTATTTAAGATCTCTCCTTGGCCATGTAATGTTGTAATATTTCACTTTGATCAAAGGTCAAACTGTCCTACCCACACCATAAGGGATGCCCTCGGGGTTTATGAAGGATAGAGCTCTGCAATTACTTTCCCTAGATCTTAGTCAGTCTGGGTGTTGAGGCATGAGGTGAACTGCCGTGACCTCACCAAGGTTTGAACCCAGGCCTTCCTGCCAGCAACTCAGCACTCATCACCATCTAAGCCACACTGACTTCTTTCATTATTAAACAAACAAGGAAATTATTTTAGTTTTGAAAATAATGACAGATACATCTACATTTCCGTCCTGGCCTGGTTTATTCTCTAGTTTTCCTTGATGTAATTTATGAATAGATCTAGCCTAGCTACGACACTAAAAATAACAATAATGGTTATGATAATCTTAAATTTTGAGAGATATAAATAGTTATGATTTATTAGCAACATTTTGGGAATAATTTAATAATTAATAACAGGTTATTTTTGTTATTTAGAATCTAGTTTCTGTTCTTTTACAATCTATTGAAAATAAAATGTGTTAATATTCTGTAGGTATTATAATGATCAGCTAATGAATTTTGTTCTTATTTTATGGGAGCATGTGTCATAATATGGCCTTGGGGTGTATAAATATTAAACCCTCAATCAGAATTGAAGTGATGGTTCCTTGTTTGCTGCAGCAGAGTAAATTAGTTAATTGTCCTCTCCATGGTCATTCAGAGTTATAACTGTTGTTTTTACAAAAAATTATTGATTCATTCATCCTTTGACATTATGCAAAGGATTTATGAGACGTGGGTAAACTATTAATGCTAGCAAATTAATTGACTATCCAAAATGCAATACTTGTATTTTTGTTAAAATTATAAACAGTATTGGCAAATTTGTTTTAATACTTTGTTGTTATCTCTTCAAATAAAGTATTTGAAGCTTTGTATATAGCTAAGATTTAAGTTAATAGGAAGGAAAATTTCCAAGCTCATAAAAATGCCCTGAGAATAGTAATAAAGGGTGAACATTTTTCCTTGAAATTTGAGAACCATACATTTAATATGAATTTTTAATTGTTAGGAATTTAAACACTTTGGAAAACATTCACAGAATTAATATTTTAATGTATAAATAAAACAGTTTTTCTATTGAATGAAAGAGTCTAGAGAACTAAATTATTTTACTAAAGCTACTTTCAATGAGAAATCAGTCCCATTATGTGCCTTTTAGTTTCTAAATCAGGAAGGTAAAAATATCATTTATTTGCTTCTTTGAAGTAAAATAAAGATTTGTTCAATGCTTTTGTTGATGTTATTTTCTTTCATTCTATGCTCTGATTTTTCTTTTTTTTTTTTCTTCTACGGATCGGAGAAGATATGTTAATGATCTAATTGTTCAATTATTTCATTCCATTTTTTATAAAAGAAGATGAATGAAATTCGTTAGAGATGTTTAAATGCTGCAACAAGTGACAAGATCATATTCCGTGTAGAAACTTAATTCAGGCTTTTTTATGCTTTCTAGTTGAAACATGAATGCCCTCATCGCTTTGTGTCACTTCTGTGAGCTTCATGGTCCAAGTGTTCTCTTCATGACTCAGGCATTTCACGACACCAATGCACAACCACATGGACATGGAGATGGGCCCAACATGGACTTAAAGAAGGAATCCAAGAAATGCTATGGGAACATAGAGAATCTCAAAGCAAAAAGGAATTTTTCTAGTGGTGGCTCATGCGAGGTAAAATTACAACAAAACATGAAAAAAAAAATTCTTTGTTTTTCCTCAGTCACAAGCAGTTTTCTATATTGGGCTACAAGGCATGGACCTTGAGAGCTATTGTGCATTTATTGTGCTATTATTTAGCAAGTTCTTACTGTTGGCAAAATTTTAAAGGAAAATATCCCCATGGAGGAACATGTATCTAAGTTTGTAATGATATTTTATCTTCTCCACTGACAGGCTACGAGAACTTCTGCGTAGATAGTGTATTTGAATTTTCTGCAGTTAACCTGACCGACACTGGTATTGTTGTTTTGTGTATTTATAGACCTCCTCAATCAGATCTTGACATATTTTTTTGGAACTTCGAAATTGTTTTAAAACATATCACACATAAATCTACTAAATCTATCGTTATATGTGGTGATTTCAACATCGATTTCCTGAGTACATCAGACTCTGCACATTCACCAATTAATCGATTCAAGAATCTTATCGATTCCTTCAACCTTATTACTACGATAAACGACCCCACTCGCCTCTCCGGTTCATCTCAAACATTGCTAGATCAAATTATAGTCAACAATGGAATCTCGTATCTCTCTGAAGTGTTTGTCGCCAGATACAGCGATCACCTTGCTCAAGTATTGACTATTAATAATAAACTAAAATCACTTAAAATCCTTTACAAGTTTTCAAGAGAGTTAAATGACACAAATCATGACATTAGACTCATTACTAGACATGGTCTCCACCTGAACCAATCTGGGAAACAAACTCTTGCTAGGCTTATTACAACAAGGATCCTGGGTACACACAATTCTCCACCCGAAACCACCTCCATTCCTGCTCCTGCAAACCAACCATCATCTCCTTTCAATCCACCACTCACACCCAATCCTCCTCCAACTCCCATTCCTACTTGCTCACCAATTACTTTGCCTGTTCCACTCACACCCATTCCTCTCACTTCTCCTACTGACCCCAACTCTCCATCTCTAATCCCTCACCCCACCACACCTTCCTATGCCTCTGTGGTGTCCTGCCAATCCACATCACCCAAACTCCGACTCAGTACACCTGCTTCTGGCATCATTTCCTATAACCTAGGTCGTGCCCCCAAACCCAACAAACCCATGAACCTATAACATTCCCTAACTTCTGCACCTGACTTGACAAGCAACAAAACTATCTATTCTACACCAAAACATACAATCATTAAAAAACAAAATAATTTTGCTAGAGGTACAGTTAGATACAACTTTAAGGCATATATCAGTACTAGGTTTCACAGAACATTGGCTATCAGACACTCAAATTAATATCACATCACTACCAGGGCACTACCTAGTAGGATTTTATTGTCGTAATATAGATAAACATGACAAAAATAAGCATCACTCATATGGAGATTCTTGTATTTACCTAAAAGTTAACATAGAATCCAGACAAAACACAGATTTTAACTACTTATTTAAGGACTCAGACTTTGAGTATACTATAGTTGAAATCCTAGCATTAAAGATATTTATTTTAAATATTTACAGAGCACCTGATGGAAATCTTGAAACCTTCAGACAAAACCTAGAAACAGTTCTTAACAAAATGACAAAACGCAAGAACCATTTTATCATTATTTGTGGAGATCTGAACATTGACTTTTTACAAACAAACAACAACATCATTGAACATGAACGTGAAAAGTTCATCCACCTAATGAAATCATTTAATTTGGAAACCATAATAAATGATCCCACAAGAATAACAAATAGCACTCAAACAATAATTGACCAAATGCTAATTGACAGGAGTAAACACATTTATATTGCCTCTACATATGATACGGGACTAAGTGACCATAACGCACAGATCCTCTCACTTAAAACTGATACTAACTCTCAAATCCCCATCGTAACTAACAGAAGAATATTTAACACCACAAATTTAAATACACTTCTAACACTTCTAAATAATGAAACATGGACTCAGGTTTATGAAACCTCTAATGTAGACAGCAAGTACAACAAATTATTCTACCAGTTATTAAATTATTTTGACATATCCCATCCATATAAGCAGCAAACACAAAAACCACAAAGTAAAAAACATTGGCTGACTAAAGTCAAAACATCATGTGAACAGAAGAGAAGACTCCACATTTTAACTAAACAATCATCATGTCCCATTCAACTCAAAACATATTACAAACAATACACAGTAGTACTTTAAAGAAAGTAAAACAGATGACGAATGGCAAATACATAGAGAAATCTACCAACAAAATGAAAGCTATATGGAATATTGTTAAGCAAACCACTATGCAAGTCACCAATAAACAACAACACACAGAATTGATACAGGACAATAACAAAATAGTTGACCCCATTGAAGTTGCTAATACACTCAACCAGCATTTCACAGGAATAGTCAACCAATAAGCAAAACACAACCATACTACAAGCACTACCAAATGATATTCATGTAACATCAACAATGTATATCAGGGAAATGAATGAGGAAGAAGTCCTTCAGATAATTAGTAAAATGAAAAACAAAACATCCTCTGGAATTGATGATATACCAGACACAGTCATAAAAAAAATAGCAATGTACATAATCAAACCACTCACTCACTTGTATAACAACTCCTTAACCCAAGGTATCTTCCCACAAATTTTTAAAGCTGCTATCATAAAACCTCTTCACACAAAAAAGGAGATAAACATAATGTAACAAACTATAGGCCAATATTACTTCTCACAGGTTTCTCAAAAATACTAGAAAAACTATTTAATAACAGATTAAAAAGCTTCTTAACATGTAACAAAATTATTACAGACTCCCAACATGGATTTAGAGAAAAAAGATTACTGAAACTGCTCTATTTGCTTTTCTCAATGAAATTTTGATTGCAATTAAGCAGAAAGAAATCCCTGTTCGATTATTCTTAGATCTCACAAAAGCTTTTGATATAATTAATCATGAAATTCTCAGTAAACTAGAAAATTGTGGAATTCGGGGAATAGGATACAATTGGCCAAAGTCATATTTATCTGAAAGACAGCAAATAGTATAAGTATCCTACCAACATGAAAATCAAATAAAACATCACCGGTCTCAGCCCATGCATGTCACTCAAGGAATTCCTCAGGGCTCCACCCTGGGACCCATACTATTTCTTCTATATATTAATGACATCCCATCCATCATCAAAAACCACAAAATTGTACTTTTTGCTGATGACACAAACATCTTATTCCGTGCCAAAACTGCTGAAAACTTACTTAACACTACCAAATCCACCATCGCCACCCTAATCCAATGGTTCCTACAAAATAAACTCATAATAAACACTGACAAAACTTGCATAGTTTCCTTCCATAATCCTCATTTATCTAAACAGCACACACCTAACATCGAATTTAATGGTAACCACCTCATCTTTAAACTAACAACACAGTTTCTGGGACTTACTATACAAGATAACATGAAATGAACTGTCACCTAGAAACACTGAATATGAAACTCAGCACAATAAACTACGCCATCAGAGTTCTAACAGCAAATTGCACAACAGATACCCTTCAAACAGAATACTATGCAAATGTCCATTCCATTCTAAAATATGGTATAATATTTTGGGGACAAGCACCAGAAACAAAACAAACTTTTAGTTTACAGAAGAGAATAATAAGAACAATTATGAACACTAATAAACTTTCTATGTGTAAACCATTATTTGAAAAGTCGAAAATACTTCCACTGCCATGCATGTATATTTTTGAAACTGAACTTTGTAAAAAAAGATCTACTAAACAAAGGACCACTCTATAGATTTAATTCCACTGTTCATGTTCACAACACTAGACAGGCCAGAAATATCCATCTACTACAGGTAACGTCCACTCTTAGCCAAAAAAGCACTCGTAATGCAGGTATACAGCTATATAATGTGTTACCACTAAACCTTAAAAACATCAATACACTGAACTCATTCTAAACAAAACTCAAACAATTCTTACAGCAGAAACTCAGTGTACAAAAATTCCTCAATGGAAATGTATGACATACAATCTGAGGCAGGTTAATCATTAGAACAAAGGTGCAGAAGGTGACCTATGATGCAGGAAAAGATCTAACAACATTAAATGACACTGTTTTAGCATAAATATAGACCTTGACATAAGTTAATAGAATAATAGTAAAATAATAGAATTCCTACCGTAGATATCTAATAACCCTAGCCTAAATAAATATTAATATTCTGTACTAGTAGAAAATAATTATATTTTATGTTAATTTCTACTTAGCCTAAGTTAAATGAATATGGTTAAATGTCAAAACTATTATAATGTTGTTATTCTTATATGTAAATATTAGTTATTGTTGTTAGTATTATGACTCACCATACATCATTGTTATGATCTATATTATGATTATGATCTATGTCCTCCACATGGTCATACGCAGTTTGTACTGTTTTTTGACAATAAATTTTTTATTATTTATTATTATTATCAATCCATATTTATAAATTATTTGCATGAAGAAACATGGAAAGATGTTTACAATTGCCAAAACACTGACGACAAATCAATGTATTTATCTCAATATTCCTAAAACATTATAACTCTAGCTTTCCCATGAAACGCAAGTTAATTAACACAAAGAAATACAATAGATGGATCACCCAAGGGATAAGAATTTCTTCAAAAAAGAAACACTGTTTATATTATATTTCAAAACTCTATAATCAACCACCCGAATTCCATAATTATTTTCGTAAATATAAGACTATCCTTTGAAAAGTAGTCTACGTATCTAAAGTTATGGAAAACAACAGGCAGGTACTAAAATCGAACAACCGGATGAAAGCCATGTGGAATATTGTTAAAAATTACATATCAACTTCTGAAAACCGCAAAAAAAATATTTCTCTGCTAAACGATGGCAAAATCGTATCAAATCCTCAGGACATCGCAATTTTGTTAAATTCTTACTTCTCAGAAGTAGGTAAAATAACGAACACAATATATCCAAATCAGTGTCCTCCAATTATATCCACCCATGTACCCAATTCTATGTTCACTTCTGAAACTAATGCCAGAGAAGTCATGAGAATCGTCAGCTCATTAAAAAACAAATTTTCAACAGGCATAGATGATATACCCGAGTTTATTGTTAAATTTTCATCTCACGCTATATTAAATCCACTCATAAATATTTTTAATAGTTCTTTATCAGAAAGGGTGTTTCCTAACATATTTAAAAGAGCTAAAGTGAAACCTTTACTCAAGAAAGGAAACAAACTTAATATTGGAAATTACCGACCAATATCTCTACTACCCACTTTCTCAAAAATCATACAAAAATTGTTCTATAAGCGTCTTCTAGATTTTTTTTATCAAAAAATAACATTCTAACTGATGATACACACGGTTCTTGGAAATCTTTTTCCACTACAAGCGCCATATTTTCTTTCTTAAACGATGTTACATCTCTTGACTTATCCAAAGCATTTGATGTCATCGATCATTAAATTCTCCTTTCCAAATTGCATTCTTTAGACATTCATGGACTTCCACATCAGTGGCTAACTTCTTATTTAAAAGATAGATATCAACAGGTCGAAATATCCTGTACTAAAAATAAAATACTTCAGCTTGTCTTTCAGAACCAAAGCCACTTACTTGCGGAGTGCCCCAAGGTTCAATTCTCGGCCCTATACTCTTTATATTGTTTGTGAACGGCATATCATCATCCACATCAGATTGCAAAATGGTTCTTTTTCCTAATGACACTAATTTACTATGTAAACAAGCCAACGCTCAAAAAGTTTTGTCTAACCTTTCGACTTGGTTTCATGCAAATCGTCTCATTGTAAACACTGACAAAACAGTGTCCAGATTTCTTTCTCTTTAAACGGAACACAATTAAAAACTGTTACAAATACAAAATTCTTAGGTCTCCATATTCAAGACAACCTCAAATGGAATTGGTACGTTGACAATCTTAATTCCCAATTAAGCAAATTGTGTTATGCATTCCGAATATAAGTAAATGAAGTTAGTCCCCGTATGTCCCGTTGCATATATTTTGCAAACGTTTACTCCCATTTATGTTACGGCATTACCTTCTGGGGCAATTCCAGTCAGAGTATTCAAACTTTCAGAATTCAGAAGAGAATAGTTCGGATAATTTGTAAATCTCACCCCCGAAACTCTTGTAAACCTTTATTCAAGGAATTAAATATCTTAACACTTCCCTGCATTTATATTTATGAACCAGTTGTGTTTGTTAAGACTGAATTATTGAAGTGCCACCCTTGCTTCATACGAAACAGTCTCGTTCACGAACACAATACTCGCAATAGTAATAATATTCTTCGCCCTAAAGTGTCAACCACTCTTTGCCAAAAAGGACCATATCATTCGGGAATCGTTCTATATAATTCCCTGCCCAAGAATGTAAAAGATATTATGAAATTGAATCTCTTCAAATCCACGGTTAAAAACTACCTCCTGCACCAGTGCTTCTACAATGTAAAAGAATTTATTGATTTTAATAAAAGTTAAATTCGTCTTGTACTTTATCACGCCATTGCTGTAGTACTTTTTAAATAACTTATAACAATTTCAAAAACTATTTTCTTGCATGATTGTGTTGTCTTATGGCTCATATTAATTTAGTTTTATGTGTACTCAACTTTGGCACGGT
>NNCF01132792.1:0-19728 GCA_002313205.1 Laupala kohalensis
TTGTTGTGTTTCTATGACAGCAAAAAAGTAAACAAATTACATACATACATACATACAAACACTCTCCTTTATATATAAGATGTGTGTGTGGAACACGTTTATAAATTATTAAAATAACACTTAATTTGAGATTTATTATTTCAATAGACTGCGTCTCTAGACAAGAGCCTTGAGAGCCTGTATAAAAAACCCGAAGGGAAACTGGAGATAAACCCGAGCCAGGATGGAGCTACAGAACTTGTGCACACAACTGTGCCAAGGTTGAGTACATATAAAACTAAACTTATATGAATAATAAGACATAACCAAGCATGATGCTGCCTGTGATTAACAAAAGACGCTCCGAATTCCGAAGATAGCACCCAAAACAGTGCATGTGCCTCGCCTAATAACCATCATTTTGCTTGATGCTATAACTAATTAATGAAAAAAATATAATATAAATTTTCCTGACTGTTATTGTATAAATTCATGTTGGCCTCGCGATATATACGTCCGCGCTATATTTCGACCGTCAAAACAATTAAACTATCAAACGAAGGCACTTTGATCGATCACCATGGCAATGGCGAGGACAAGAAGAATATTTTTTGCGAAAACATTTTCTTATAATGTAGGTTTCAGTAATAAAATACGTGCAACAAAATTCGTCGCTTGATCTAATTAAGATTTTAGTGGTTAGATGGAAGCATTTCTATTAAATATTTTTGAATACTAAATATAACATAAATTTGTACGTTAATATATGGTTCTTTGCTTGTAAAGATTTACGATGGTGGCGAAGAATTGCCGAAAAGTGTACAAGTAAAAATAGTCAGATATAATAATTGTGGGTGAGTATATTTGTTTATTATTGACAAAAATAATGTAAGAAATTTATGTATAATAAGTAACCATTTAGATAAATGTTTAAAATACATCAGGGAACGTTTTTCCGCGCGTGAGATTTTGGAGTAAATTTTCCGTCACGGAACAGGGATAATAGATAGCCAATGAAACACACTTCATTATAATTTTGATGAAAACATCAGCCATATTAATCTGTCATTAGTTGCCATACCAATCTGCAAAGCCATAATTTTAAAGAAATATTTTTTAAAATTATTCTTAAGTGATAATCTGCTGTTTATCGAAACCCATTTTTTACAAATTTACTTTATGAATGAGAAAAAGTTAGTCAACTGCAATTTTTAAAGCCATAATACTTAAATAAAATTTAAAAATTATCTCTCACATAAACGCCTGAATAACTACATATTTGTAATAAGACTTATTTGTTTTCCATACTTGGTAGAACTATTGTAAATTTTTAACAGTACAGTATTATATAAAAGTTTTGGGCCACCGTAAGTTCATTAGCAGTGTTGACTGGCCTGCGCAAGTTTCCGAATTTTGTCTACAAACACATTCGCCGAATGTATGATGCGGGAAGGGTACTTGCGAGATGGCTTCACTAACAGATGTGCAAAAAGAGAGGAGAAGAATCTACAAAGGAGAAATTATATTTTGTGTAGTTTCACGTAAATTTTTAATGTTCGACATTAGTACACCCATTAATAACAAAAGAGAATATAACCTACGGCTATTTTCGTTGTCAAAGTAAACTACTTTTATAAATTAAACACCTTAGCGAGATGCCGTATTGTAATTTTTTTCTTCCTTTTTTGCTAAGTAGGATTTTGTCATCTAGCAAAAATAATAATTGACACAAGAGATTACAATATATATTTATACTTAACGGCAACGAATATATACATAGAAATTAATGATAACAATGTTCCCAAAGTATAAAAAATAAAATAAACTTTGAAATGCCAATAAGTAAACTGGAATGCGTTGTTCCATTACTCAGCGCTGTCTGGTGTCACAGCCACATAGCACAGCACTCCGCCTGCGGAAGTTCGCTGTGCAGCTAGATACGCGGTGCCGTCAGGTGAACGGTGCATCAGGGCGGGGGCCACTGGTCCTCCCCGCGGAAGTTGCGGAATCAGAGCACGCAAGTCTTCTCCCTATGTATCCATCAAATATTTGGAATACTCTAAACAGATAAGGGTTTCAAATTGTTTCATGTTCAGATTTTGCACATTTTTATGACTTAAAGGGTCTGGAGGAAAGGAATGGTTAAGAACCGTCCATAAATTAAGAAACGCTAAAATTATAACATTCAACTTCTCCCTCCCCCCTTCCATCCATAACACACATGTAACGACACTTCTTACCCATTTAATTACGTAACCCAATCCTTATCTTCCCCTCCCGCTATTTAAAGTATTTGTTGCTTTTCGGTAAATCCGGGAACAAATTTGGATACACTGACCTAACTGTTAGTTTCTGTCTGTTCTCCCACTGAGTTTTTTATCCTATAAAACAGCGATACGTAACACTAATGCTAACACTCCTTACCCCGCCGTAACGCAGTATATCAAATCACAGTTGAATTATCAATTTCCCTGCCACATCCACACAACATGAACATGGCTTCTGGGTGTTATCCAATCAGCGAGCGTTCCCAAAGCGCGTTGCCAGCGTTGTGTGAATGGATATCACCCCAAGTACCGAAAATTGCGGCCATGTCTTTACTCGGAGGGCCAACTTGGTATCATTATTTACAATTGTTGTCACCTGATTTACGAAAAACAAGTAATTCATTACTATTTCATAATTATATTTCTAATATTTAAGTCACATATGCCAATCGATGCTCACATTTTACAACGACTAGAATTTAATTTGATTAACACCCTTCCCATCTTTTTCGTCGTTGAACGTGGTTGCCTTCCGACCGTCTCTATTCTCTTTAGTATTGTGTTGAGAATCCAGTGAATTGGGAATTTATATTTTACTAGCTGATTGCCCGGAGTTGCCCGGGATTTTTCTTGGACTAATCTATTTTTACTCAGGGAAAAATAAAATCTATCTATATTATAAGATCAAAATACTTTTACTTACAGGTTTTTTAAAACATATGTACCGCATCCTAATTTTTCAAATTAATAATAATACAAATTTAATACATAACTTGACTGCAAACACCACCTCATCATTCAGCCCGTTGGTTGAATTTTCGCTTCCGAGACATGAACGGGCTGAACCATTTCATTACAATTCTTTTAAAATTTTCTATCTTTGATAAATGCACAAAACGAATAATCCATTAAATTTAATTATGATAGATTTTTTTCCTTCTTAAATTACTCCCTTAATAGGAAGTATTTTAACATTTCTATTTTGAATAAAGTTTTATCGATAATTTAGGTTAATTTTTGTAGATAGAAATGCTGTCGTGAAATTTTTTGTAGAATGCTTTGAGATAAAGAATATTGCCATTCTTAGTTGTCACCTATCTCTAACCGTTTAGGCAGCGTAAGCTAATATAACGTTCTTTTTCCCGATTTTATTGACAAAAACCATTTCTATCTTTCTGACGACGTATTTTAAAAATAAAAGTTAGTATATGTTCTTCCTGAACATCTAAACTACCTCCTTGCCAAATTTCATCACGATTGGTCCAGTGGTTTAGTCGTGATCAAGTAGAAAACAGGCAAATACATTTCCGCGTTACGCATTTATATATTAGTATGGATGGAGTATGGATTGACCCACCAAACTCTCGGCGAGCGGAGGTAGCGCCGACTCTGGTGGAGGTCGCATGAAGATCCCATGGACGATGCCGCGTGTCGCCATGATACGCAGCAACTGCGCATATTCATTGCGCCTGCGTGCAGACTCCTCCGCATCGCCCGGCATGTTGGCCAGCTTACGCATCCATTCGGTGACGCGCACGCGGTCTACGCGAGACAAAATTAGTTGCATTTCAATAAAAATGTAGAATAATTTTGAAAGCAGAGCTGGATTGTGAGGGGGGGAGGGGGGAGGAGGGAAGAGGGATGAAATGGGTCCGGAACTACTTCAACACCGGTCACATAATAAATGTCGACCTCTGTTTATCAATGTTGTAATATAAAGTGTTGCATTTAAAAATATAATTATTGCTTTTTTGTATTTATTAATATCTCTTAATTAATATCGACCTTTATAGACACATTGAATAATAGTATAAATAAACAATAATAATGTTCTTTTTTTCAATATGAACATTTTTTATTTGTTTGCTTGTTCTTCACAATATTAATAATTTGGTCAAAGTCAATATTTCCTAAAATTAAAATGCGTAATACTGCTTCGAGAAATTGCGCTCTAGAAACATTTGTGGCACTACTTAATTAATTTTGTTATATTGTCTATTATTTTATATTTCAAGTATTTTTCCTCCTGACCATTTCCAGTTGACAGATGACCAGTCAGGGGTCTGGAAAGTTGAGCATTTTTCTCTCTCGTTTGTAGCTATTGAGAAATTGAGTCAAGTCACAGAAGAGGTGCTTTGTTCAGAAATATGGAAGGTATAAAAAAAATTAATGACGAGGTCAATTATCGGCGAGACTGGAGGTTGGGCGTCAATATAAGCTACAATATAGATGTATATAGATTATAATCTTGATAAAGACCTGCATTTTTTTATGCAAGTATTTTTTCTTAAATCGCCTTTGGTATGTAATGAAATGTTATTTTTTATGTTAGAGTTATTGAAATATTGTTAATTAGTACCCCTGATCCCTTCTTTTCAATGATATAATAAGGAATTTGTAGCTTTTCAAAAGCACAAAATAATAAGATAATCTAGGGATATCGCGTACTATCTTGAGTTNTGTGGCACTAATTAATTAATTTTGTTATATTGTCTATTATTTTATATTTCAAGTATTTTTCCTCCTGACCATTTCCAGTTGACAGATGACCAGTCAGGGGTCTGGAAAGTTGAGCATTTTTCTCTCTCGTTTGTAGCTATTGAGAAATTGAGTCAAGTCACAGAAGAGGTGCTTTGTTCAGAAATATGGAAGGTAAAAAAAAAATTAATGACGAGGTCAATTATCGGCGAGACTGGAGGTTGGGCGTCAATATAAGCTACAATATAGATGTATATAGATTATAATCTTGATAAAGACCTGCATTTTTTTATTCAAGTATTTTTTCTTAAATCGCCTTTGGTATGTAATGAAATTTGTTTTTTTTATGTTAGAGTTATTGAAATATTGTTAATTAGTACCCCTGATTCCTTCTTTTCAATGATATAATAAGGAATTTGTAGCTTTTCAAAAGCACAAAATAATAAGATAATCTAGGGATATCGCGTACTATCTTGAGTTACTCATCAGGAGGTACGCGCGGCTTCAAAAATTTTCAGATCACTTCCTTGAACTCTTCAAAAAGCATTTAAATTAATTTCTTGTCGCAAACGTATACATTTAAAAAAAGTTCGGAAACCACTGTTCGAGGGCAGGCCATCTTGAATTGTTTCTCAACATTTCTCATTTTAACAACTCCCTTAAACTCGAGAAATTTGTAAACGAACTCAAATGTAGTAATGTAGTAATACTTTCAATGTAATATTAGTATAGTGTATTCAGATAAGGTAAGTCTATAATAGATTTAAGTATTCTTACTGTTGTAACGAAAAATAGGTATGTAAATGTGCGTTTACACTATGTAGCAATCTGCTATATAGAAAATGTTATATAACATTTTGCCGCACAATATCATGAGTTTCCTGCATGTAGCATTTTGCTGCATGTAACATTAGCTTTATGTAACATTTCCTGAAAAGAGACTGCTTTATGTAGCAAAATGCTACATGCAGCTAAAATTTTCGCTGTATAGCTATGTTACACGTTTCCCACTTGGAGTCGGAAAAGTTCAAAGGGATTTAGGTAGCAAGTTTCGCCGTCGTCCCTANAAAGGGATTTAGGTAGCAAGTTTCGCCGTCGTCCCTACTGCCGTGTCTTGCAGATCTCATAAGAGAGGAAAAGATAAGATAGGTCTGATAATATAAGATAAGATAGCAACTGATAAGATAAGTCAGCCAAAATGGACGTCGCAGAGTACTAATTTTAAATGACTGATATTTTTTAAAATTATGCAACTACCCGAACTGGGATCCTCATATCCACATCGACAATTAACTGTTTGTAATAATTTAATTGTTAAAAATATAATAGTTTGCATAATTTTTAATTCATCATATTTTGACAGATTATACAAATTAATTGTTTATAACAATTTTAATATTTTCAATTATAAAAAATTGTAACTGGTTATAAAAAAATTATATTTATACAAATTATAGTTGTTTCATAACGATTTAATTATGGCATTATTAATTTTTCAACAATTTAATTGTAGCATTAATATTTGTTTATAATGATTTAATTGTTTCATTAATTTAAATTATTTATATCAATTTTAGTTGTTTATAATAATTGTTTATAACTAATAAAATTACTCATANATGGAAAATTTAATTGTTTAAAACATTTTAAATTATTATAAACAATTAATTTGCAAACGATTGAAATATCTTAAATTAAGTTCTAAACGATTTAATTGGTATATTTAATTCAATACTTTGGTATAGCAATTTTATTGTTATAGAAATAAATAAATTGATATGGCATTTTAATTGTTATAGCAATTTCAATGAGGTATAACTATTTTAATTTCTTAATAATTTTAATTATTGATAACTTATTTAAATATTTATAATTTATTTTTTATAGAACGTGTGTCACAATATAAAAGCAGAACTTAAAATAATTACTTAACTAACCACGCTAGTGTAAATTGTGGTAATTTTTATTCCTATAAATTTTATCTGTATCCTGTACGCAAAAAAGAGATGGAATAATATTCATCATTTTGTTATTTCATAATTGAATGCTGTTTCCTCCAAAACGTCACATCTTATGTTCCGAACAACGTTCGAGAGTATCAATAAATTTGCATATTTAATATCTTGCGAATTATACACGTAGCTATCAATACAAAAATTTATAAAATAGCGGGATGGGTCTCCGAGGGGGTGCATAATTGCATCAAAAGGTTAAATCAAATACCTGAGAAAATGTACTCGGAATGTAACCTTTTCTGTCGTGATCATTTTCATAATGCTTCATACATGAAAATGAATATTTTAACTGTACCTACAGTATACGTATGTTTCAAATATGAGAAACCTCATTATTGTGATCTGTAGCGGACCTATGGGGTGGGGAGTAAGGGGGCCCCCCGTTTGGACCAGAACTTTTAACAGATAAAGGTATATTTTGCCACTTTCAACAATTAATAAATTCAGGTACTATCTAATATTGTTAATTATTTATTTGAGTTGATGTATTTTATTTAGAAGACAATATTTATAAAATTTGTGTTGTAAAACCATGATTTTCAAACATAAATGCTCCCCAGATCCCTTCCTGGTCAGCACCCTCCCCCCTCTTGACTACGGTCTAGATCCGCCACTGTGGTTGTGATGACATAATCACCGATGGTTTTGGTCTGCTAAAGGACAAACACATCAGCATACTGTCCAAAACTATACTCAAAGTCACAATACTTTGCCTAAAACTATTTAATATGGCTGTCTTAAACGAATTGCCTACCTCTACGAAACAAATCCTTGAAACACTCGCGAAAATTTCAAGGAAAGCGTGATCACAAAGAATTGAAGTAATATCCAAATAAATATTAATAGAAGTCACAAAAGCTACTATTTGCTGTACAGAAATACAAGTTAAAAACACAACAAACAAATACACAAAGTATTCGTTCCACACGCTCGAAACAGAAAGAACAGAACAGCGCCACTAGAGCAAGTGGATTTATTGTTGTCCGAGGTTATAGTAAATTTATTGTCAAAAAAGCAGTACAAACTGCGTATGACCAAGTGGGGGACAATAAACTAATTTACTTTGTGAATTCAATTTCGAATATCGAAAGGTTGGTTATGAATTCAATTTCGAATATCTTGCCAACAGAATTCGAGGTACCCTTATCATGACTCTTATGGACGATGGCGAAGTAAAAGCGTTGGCTACATTGAGTACAGGTTCTATACAGTATCAAGCCAATTAGACTGAAAATAAATAAATATATAAATAATTTACGGTCAGGAGAGCTGTTACAAACAGAGTATGACCACAATGAGGACAATAAAGTAATTTACTGCGACTAATACAAAATAAACTAATAAACAGTGCATTTCCGTTCATGTTTTTTTTCTTAAGATGAATGTATCGAAGCAAAGTATGGTGACTTTTACTATAGTACAGGTCATTTTGAAAACGTCCTAAATTAGTTCTGACAAATCTCATCTTCCAACCCTATCTTGGTCGTATATTTTGGTCAACTACTGAACAAAGGAAGCAAACAATGGAAACCGAACTTAAGAATTGGATTTTATTACATCAGGGGTAGAATGCTTTCTGGGAAGCTCATTTCGATTTCACTAACTGTCCGCATACAATTTTTAGATATTGAACTGATTTTTTTGTGTAAATTAAAAATCATATTGCTACAAAACATTTCATGAACGCAATTTGACTTTAATGTATATGAGGGTTAAATAAAAGACAAAGAAAAACATTGTTATAAAACAGTGTCCGCAAAGCGGAGCTTCGTCCTAGCAATCCCCCCGATGCAGACGTGCTAGCTTACAAATCATACTTCTTATTCTATTTAATTCGATTTGAACTGTTGTTATTTGATAAATAATCTGATGAAAGACACGATACTTCACGTGGCTTAAGAAATTCGTGGAAAATCGATTTGTTCAGTTCGTTTTTCCATGTCGAGATTGAAGAAACGGAAAACCGCAGTAACTAGAAAATGCCCCATTGCCTCTGAAATTAAAAATAAAGTTTCCCACTTGAGTTTATTGCTTTAAAATAAGTTAGGACGTGTAAGCAACGCGAGTCATATAAGGTAACTATTTTTCATGGTGTAGTGAAAGCATTTACTGAAACTAAATTTTTGGGTACATATTTCTCAGAAAAAGATCTGGCTACTGTCAGGAATTGTCTTTGAACGACATAATGAGAATTGTCCCGAATTGTCTAAAATTTGCTCCATGTAGCAAACTGCTACATGTAGCAAAGTGCTATATAAAATTTGCTTTATGTACCAAATGTTACATAGCAAATGCTACATGTAGCAAATGTCATATAACACTTTGCTTCATAGTGTAAACGCGCTTTTATGGTGTCATAACTGCAATCTAAGCACTCAAACGCGCCATTCACGATGACGTCTAGACACGCGTCACCGCGGATGGTTTTTTGAACCACCATCAAAAAAGAAGTTCGGTAGTAGGTTAGAAGGGGTGCGTTCGCTGTGCTTGGATTATTATTATTATTATTTTTTGTGGGGGTGGGGGGGGACTTGTACAGAGCAAGATGTGATGGTGGAGACAGTTCGGCTGGCGCATCTTGAAAGGTTTTTAACGAACGCGCACGGCGTTTCCTCGTGCGCTTGATGGTAGATTGAGGTGCACTTTATTTGAATAGCTCGAGATGTGTATTTGCTCCTGTATGCGCTTCCGAAACTTCATCGCATTCGTCGCTGACCTCCAACTGTGCACCACAATGACTGTGAGTTTAGAATGTGGACTCTTCTCTCGTATCTTATCTTACGTCCTTGCACCACTGTCACTGACGCTGACTGGTTTGTGCCTGTTCTGATGCTATGCAGAAGTTGTAAGTATATTTCAGCCATAACTTTGATCTAAAGCGACTATGCTTACAGTCTCTCATTTATGTATTTGAATTGATGGCCTGAAGAAGACTGATGATAAAGTTTATTTGTGAACTATGTCAGAAAGAAAAAAAGATGTATTGATCGCATTTGATGCTCATCTTTTTATCAAGCTTAAGAGAGTTCTAGATAGAATGTTACTGTATAGATAAGTATTTTTTTAAGTTGCCAAATATTACTACGTGTAATATCATCTTTTTAATGTCGTAATTATTTTTGTTTTTCCTGTTTCTTTGATTGCATAATAATTGCTTAAGCGTGTGAATACACGAAAGGTTAATTTCCGTTATTAATTTAACTATTTTTAGGTCACAAATTTACAAGAAAATACTTGTATTTGTGCTTTCCTTTAATTTTATGTATAGAACTTGTGATATTTCTCAATGTTGCACTATCAACTGACACATTTAATTAAAAGTACTTCTTTGTCAACTAGACAATTCGGTCAAATTTAGTGTACTTATTTATTTGTCCATTATATTGTTGTTACGTTTTCTTTTGTGAATTATTTATTTACGTGTATGGTAAAACCTTTCCCGTTCTCTTGGTGCCCAACCTTCACAACCTGTGTTAGAGGGCATTTACGGTTACACTACTCTTTGTAAATTAAATTTATTGCAAAATAATATAAGGGGAAACTTTTTTGTCTTACCGTACGGAGAGGTCAGCATAACTGCACCATGGGTGGCGATGTCATGGAGGGCATCATAAAACTCTTTGTTGTTCACTCCCATAGGGTCCTCTTCTAAGTTCATCCCCTCAATACCAAACCCCGGTTCGCCAGAAAATCTATATAGACTAGAATTAGCAGATAATATTTGTAAAAGTGCATATTTTGAGTTCACTCAATGAAATACATTTATTAGTTTTGGGAATGGGGCGTTTTGCGAAAATTATATTTTGATATACGATGCTTCCTAATAAATTATGAAACAATTTCAAGAAAGTATGTTTCATTAAACGTTCTTTGCACAGTAATAATGTAATTAATTATATTTATGCATTGAATGGTGAACTCTGAAAGGACAAAATACTTAGATTTTTTCGCAAGTGATTTTTGAAATTTTGTGGGGAGATATTTTATTTTTTCTGCTAATTGCACGAAGAAAAAAAAAGGAAAATATTTTTGTTATCTCTGGTATCCTCTTTCTCCTCTTTGCGCGGCTCAAGTTGTGCAAAAAAAATAAAGAAAATATTCACAATGAAGAAATTTCGATGGTCTTTTTATCTTCTCAGTAAACAACTCCTTCACTGTACTATGTGTCTTAATTATAGACAATCTTTACAACTGCAGAAGTATTGGTTCACAACTCTTCCTGTATCACATTAGGTTACTACATTTATATGAAGAGGTCAACACACTTCGAAACGTTGGTAATGTAGTAATCAAATGTAATACAGGAAGAGTTGTGAACCAATACTTCTGCAGTTGTAAAGATTGTCTATAATTAAGACACATAGTACAGTGAAGGAGTTGTTTACTGAGAAAGAAAATGTATTTATTTTCGTAAGGTTGCGATTAGAAAGTTTTGTCTTTCATATATTTTTGAGTGAAGGTCTTGAAGTCCCGTCATCCAATCCTTACATTTATGCAAGGACGCCATTTACTGGAGGCAGGGAGGTAGTTACCCCATCTTCTACAACTTGGGAATTGAAAAAAATCTTAATTGAAAAATCTGTGCTTACTAATTAAGTAACTATAACAATAAAAATAGAGATAAATTAAACATACAATTTCTTCAAAAAAATTTCAACTTTTTTAGGTTAGGTATGAAAGAGAAAAATGCAAGAATAACTATAAATATTCAATTTTAATTAAACTCTCATTGAAAACTGGGACACTAAAATCATGATGCGAGAGAATTATCTTCCTATATTTCGAACTAATATTGCGAGGATGGGTGGAAGCAGACAAGTTAAGTCACTAATTTTATTACATAAATTTGTATTATATCTTTACAGTTAATTATGTGTTTACGTCAGAAACCTATTGAAATAGATATTACGTTTCAATCAATTCTAATTCTAATTAAATAAGGGTACAATAAATTATTAGTTACATGATTAAATAATAGATAAATAATATTAAAACCTAAAACTGCTTTTGGCTTGTTCCCCCTCCCCCCACGACATCGAATTCTGAAATACCGTGCACTTATGTAATAATTTGATGATGAAACAAAATGCAATAGCAAAATATAAACAATGGGATGAAATTTTAATTAGTATGTTTATTAATAACTCATAACTTTAAAAATAATGTAACTTTGATTGCATGAAGTTCTGCTCAGGGAGAGTTTTTAAAGCAAATCTGGTTTTATCAATTAGCAGTTGACTTAAAATTACTGTTTTGTATCTTACTTACAAGATAACGCGCCACAAAATATATTTTTTCATTAAACAATCGATATTCTTCTAAGCAATGTATTCATTAATTAAATACACTTTGAATTAGTTACAATGCATCAAGAAATTTATTCCGCAGACTAGTATGTTTTTAGAGAGAAAAAATAGAGAAAATAACAATACCTAAAATTAAGAAATGATACTAGTCACTTAAATACCTGTCTTTATGATTCATGTTGCTTGATAAAATGGCAAAATAATTTATTTAGAACACTTTTCTGTTACCCAATATAACCTCTTGCGTAGAACTCAATACTTAATTATCATTTAGTAGTGAGTCAAAGATTTTGCAATCTGTTCCGGAACATTTAGTAAAGTGTCAGTGCAGTGTCAAAGCCTTCTTCCTTTACTAGATGGCTATGTCAGTGTAAAATCAATAACACATCTAAAATATCGATTATCGTGATGTAAAGAGGTTTTAAGATTTTATTATCTTGCTTTTTACTCTTTTGAGAATTCGTTTTCTCATTTTGTAAAGCTTCATTTTATCGTGCTTTTTGAGATGTAAGAGAAGTTGGTGTTGAATGTGTAAATTATATATTTTGCTGAATGTAACTTCAAAAATAAAATATCCTATATACTTGTATTTCGTGGTTTGATCCAAATGTTTTGATGGTATAGTCTCATCCTAAAAAACAAATTAGTTTCAATGTACATTCATAGAATTTTTTCCAGAAGTAGTTAATTATAACTTCATATAATAATAAAAAATTTTGATCACGAGATTTTGACGGAAATATCCGTTTTGGGTGTCCTTGATACAAAACAATTTTTTTTAGAATTTCATCCGTCCGTCTGTACGCAGGGATTCTGAGTAAACGGATGAATATATTTCATTCATATTTCGTAATTAAGAGTCTTAATCTGCATCCAGTATATGTTCTAAAATTTTATCACTATAATACGAGTATAAAGGTCAAAGTTCATTTCGGGAAATTTGTAAAAACCTGCTTTAAATTCTCTTCTTTAATGTTTTGTATGGGAATTAGTATGTACATCTGCATGTGTTACATCTGCATGAATGGTATTTTCTTTTCAAGTTTGGTGTAGACGCAGTGAGGTAATTTATCGCAGTTCCACGTTCATATCAGTTAAATATTTCAAAATGTCTTGAAAAACCAAATATCGAGACAAATATACCAAATAGAGGGAGAACAGTTTTTGGAATGTGAAATGATATATTATTGACATTATTGATCGAGGAATCGAGAGCTGGCACCACGAACTAAATTAGTAAATTATTTTATTATCCTCCACGTGATCATACGCAGTTTGTAACTGCTTTTTTGACAATAAAGTTTATTCCATTTAGATTAGAAAATGCATTTGGCTGCAGTGAATGTGAGCATTCAATAGATTTATATTTACGTAAAAAGTTTTATAGTGTTTTTGAGACAGACTTTTGAAAGTATGTGAGAAAGTAATGTGTAATGGTTTTGGGGAATGGGTAGAATTATGTTAAGAAATGTGTTTTGTAGCCTGCTTTTTTAGGAGTATAAACTCTTAAGTAAACACATTGCATTTTATTAATTTATTTAAATCAAAATACATGTATTTGAGTGTAAATTACCGGTGTAAATTATTTTCAAGTTTGGCATTTACTCTTTTCTAAATATTTTGTTTTTATGATATGAAGCTTCATTGAGTTTCCGCTCATTATTGCGAGGCCATACCGGACATCATTGGATACTTCGCAAAAACCTTGTCCAACTTCAGAATTGCCACGATACAGATTTTGACACAATGCGCATCTCGCCATTTGTTATCTTCTACAGCACGTTATTCATACGTTGTCACAATGTTCTACGATAACATCATTGGCACAATTACTTTCTGAGACCTACGGTTTCCTCCTGAAGATATAAATTTTATTTTATTTTTGGCGGACGTTTTACTGCCAGTATCGAAAATTTATTCATTTTTCATAGCATTAATTGAAAGTAATTGCACGATTTGACAATTTTATTGATCAGAGATTCATTCGTTGTGTTTTCATCTCGTGGGATGTCTGAGCGCTATCTCTTGACATATACTCGGATTTGGTGTGCACAATTTGGGATATGTTAAACCATTTCCATCTCGAACCAATTGTTGAAATACATCTTCCTTGCTTACAGTGAATCGAATATGACCAATAAATATTTTTTTGGGCTCATTTGAAGATGTTAATTGCTCTTATAACAATGAATAATAATTTAAGAAGCTAAATAATTAAAGATATGACGTTTGTCAGAGAAGAAAATTGTGTTATTTTCATGTTGTGAAAAAAATATTCACTAGTTTAGAGGCATAATTGATACTATCTAACCCCGAATTCTATCGAACCATAAATAATTTTACTTATTTTTTTATTGATATACACTACAATATACAATTCGTCTTATCTACGTGTCTATTGCAATTTACTAGAGTTTAGCTAAATTTATCTTGGGGGTTCTAATACTGTCTACTCATTCGATTTGCTTGCTACATTGATTATTAATTAATATGTACTTGCCGAAAATGCATGCTGGCCAAGTATGTGGAGATTTCTATTTTAAGTTGCAAGTGTATATGAAGTGTGTGCTTCCTTTCGGAAATGCCGCGATAGCATGTTCCATGGAGTGATATTGATTAATATATCTTCAGAACATCTGTGGCGCTTCCTGAGTAAAGAGCCTTTGTTATTCGGAACGAGCAGTGTTTATTCTCCGACAAAGCCACTTCATCGAAGTACAGAAAAGAGAACATCGTTCGAGATAAAGGTAAAAAGGGTGTGATATCTATCTCTTTCGACAATGTTACAATTTTGGTTAAAAACTGTGTGGAAAATCAAATGTCTGTAACTCTCTAAAATTACTGTTCAATAATTACTTCAAAGTTAGAAAGTAACTAAATAATTTTTTAATTATTTTCTCAGATTTACTTTTTTAATGACCACATTCTCCTCCAAAAATACTAATTGTTTTAATTCATAAATTATATTTTATGTTATGAGATAATACTTTTACAAATAAGTTTAGAGTAACCCAGACAAAACTTGAGAGTTTTTGAGAAGTAATTTAATAATCGACAAAAATTCTGACCTAAAGTTTTATTACATTCAATCTCAATAGTTATATAATTCCTGAGGAATTATCTGTACTCTAGTATTATATTTATCTTGACTTAACCGAAGGATACCTAGGAAGAAAGCAATTTTTTCAAGTAAATTATTCTCTATATTCAATTAAGTAAAATAAACTATTAAATGAAAATTTCATTTTAGTTATAATATTATAATATTACAATGACAATTTTGAAATGAAATTTATAACTAGAGAATTATTCTTATATGCATTAAAAAATAATTACACTTTTTAAAGTAATACTTATTTAAACAACATTTATGTATCTTTTAATGTCATTGAAATATGGTTCAAATTAAAGCTTCTAACATAAAAAATGATTATTTCAAATAGGGTTGATCATATAGTTGATCACTTAACAGCACTGGAACAGTTCGTCACAAGTATTCTTGAGATGATCAAAATAGAAAACAGCAAACAAATTAGGATAAGGATGAATTTTATTCAACACTTTCTTTACAAGACAATCACAAACATACATATTGCTGATCAAAAACATTATAGAACAAAGTTTAGTTTTAAAATCAATTGAACGAATTAACTATACATAACATAAAACATAATAAATTATGATACTTATCTGATTTACATTAGAAGCTTTTAAAATTATGATGCATATTAACCTTTTTTGAACTAACGTGTCTCCGGAAAACCTCTTTTCTTGCTCTCCTACAACCGTTGATAAGAATACTCCTCTCAAAGGAAACCATATCGTATCTGCAAATTAACATTAGTTTTCTTCAGTATCTCAATTTCTAGGTAAAATATAGTGTTATTCTCTTCGTAATAACCCTCCACGTGATGGATAGTTTCCATCCCCAAGCAATTTTATACGTTTAGCCGGAATGTGAAATTATAGACATATCATGTTCATACCTGTCTCTTATACACATCTAGATGTGTATAAGAGACAGCTTCTACAGCACNCGTAATTTGGAATGTTTGAATGGGCAACAGTATTATGATTTTGAATTTGAATATTCGCGGGTTTATATTGGAAGTGAAGGCTACTGACTGGAAATAGTTTTCAGTTAGGATACAATAAATACAGCTCGGCCGCTTCATCTGCGCGCGCAGAAAACTACTAGCGTAACCACAAGTATTTCTTTGTCGCTTTTGCATCCTTTCCGGTCAACGCGGGATAGAATAAGTTAATCGTTCATCTAGCAATCATGTAGATCACTTTCTATACAAGTGGGAACTAGGATATGTTATTTTCATTCTGATAGTGAGTCAACGTTTTTAGACTACTATCCCCACTATCCGACTCACCTTAATACTAGTAATGAAGGCCATGCGTGCAGATCGAAAGACCTCACTGTATCACTCAATGATGAAGGATATTTGTTTCACTGAATTGCATTTTTTTATTGCAAAGATCAAAGAGTCCCACTGCGACATATCCTGTGGAGTCACGGAGGAAAGAGTTCCGTGCAATTTCTACCACAACATTCACTCATCATCATTGACACTACCTCATTCTCACACATTGACACTACCTCAACTTCTCATTCACATTTGTCATGATGGTCTCATAAAGCCACTGAAAGAGCGCCTGGGGAAAACTGCGAGGTAACACTGCCTAGATCAGTCTCCCCATCAATATACAGAACGAATACGTACAGAAGTCGAGATGAGTGAAGAAACTCGTCGCGAAGAATTTCGACTGTGGAGGGGGAAACCGCTTCCCCCACTCCACTCTCTTGACCAGTGATGGTGGGGGAGATGTTCGCGCATGCGCACAATTGAATTTTGCTACTGCGCATCTACCACGGGTTTCTTCACATAACTCGCCTCCCGTACATACTTCTCATCGACACGAAGAGAAGATAAGCAGTTGGTTATGTTGGGGTAGCTACTTCGCTCCCATCCCGCTGATGAGTGGGAGAGTGAGAGTACGATCCACCATTCGGTTTAATTCAGTGATGTTTTCCGTTTAGTTTTTCCTCACTCCAGACTGACGTCGGTTCAGTACTTTGCATGGAAATCCATTTCCTTCCCATCCTATTCCTTGTGGGTTCATAATTTCATGAAACGTGTTTCGTACAGCAATACACACCGATGAAACTCCATTTATTGTATCATAATTTTTAGTTTTATAATTAATAAAAAATGATTAATGCCAAGATTTCATTGCGAACTACAAAAATTTTCTCGATAACGCCACCAGTGGTCCGCGAACCACAAGTAGACGATTGCTCATTTAGTCAGAGTAAAATTTAGCTCTAATATCTAGAATTACCTTCATAGATATTTCTCCATCGCTTCTAGCTTTATTTGAGCTGAATTCTAGCTTCTGAACTTCATGTTTACTTATATTTGAACTCGTCATTTCTCACGAAAATCCAATAGATAGGTCGCGTTTCATGAAACTTGCGTTTCATGAAACACAGTACGCACGACTCAATGAATTTAAATGAATATGGTTTCAAGAAACGCGTTTCATCGGTGGGATCGAACCTAACCCAAATCATAGTAAAAAAGGAGAGCATCATACGATAAGAAGGATTCCTTCATGAGCAGCATGAAAACAAAACCCGGCAGAGTTATCGGGGATGAAATGGAACGGATAAACAAGGAAAACGGAGCATATGTGAGTCTGAGCTGCTTTTTGCTGAATCGATGCAATTAGAAACAATCGTTAATTAACGTTCATGGTGTTCTCCTCTACAGATCCCAGACTTCGCTTGTGTGCAATGTCATCAATAAGCGTTTGTGTGTCATTCTAAGTAGTTACAACTCTTAAAGAATTGATTAAAGAGTAGATTAATTCGAGATGGTACGTTTTTATAATAAATACTAAAAACAATACTTATTAGTTTTCACAAAAAACGGCGACTGCAGTTTCCTAACTATGTTAAATTTTCAAACCAGGATATCGAATTTGCTTGTATTATTTATTATTGTTTTTCTAATAGTAAATCGTTGCCTTTACGAAATTTTCAATGTACACTCGGCTGCAAAAATAAGCAACACGATTGTGTGAGAATGATTAAAATAGGAATACTCGTAAATTCCAATACAGTCCAGAAAAAGTTTTTTTTTGACGGATTGGTCACATTCTCAGGAAACAATACGATGCTGTTGAAGAACGGATTATGTAAATAAATAAATTTATTGTCAAAAAACAGTACAAACTGCGTATGACCACGTGGAGGGAAAAAAAANGACCATGTGATCAGGGAGAAGAACAATTATTGAAATGATGCAGAGAATTGCTAAAAAATCAATGAATAAAAACGACCCTACTTTTAACGGACGACATCTTTGTTTCATTCATTCATGAATTTTATACAGACGGTTGAAATATGTCGAATTAGCAAAATATATCATGAAATGTAGTTAAAGTTTCAGCAAACGATCGTGCCCGGTGGAAAGCCCTGACAGATGTTACATGCTCCTGTACGGAATGGTATGATATTGAGTGATTGAAATTAGTTGAGTAGAAAAGCAGGTATCAATGCTTTATCTCTCCTGAATAAATCAATAAATAAATGAGTGGTGGGTCCAGCGTGCCTCTCCGGTCGTTTTGACAGTAGCGGCGATTGATAATCAAATGGGGGGGGGGGCAAAAAAAATATTGATAATGTTCGTTAACATGACATTTTCTGCATATTTCCACTAATTATCATTTAAATTATGAAATAAATCAAAGGAAAGACAATTGGTGATTACAACTTCAAGGACATGGTGTATGTTTTTATAATTCCGTTTTAGACGGTTGAAATGAAATTTTTATTTTTCTTAAAAAAATGTGAGGGAGTAACTGCCCCTCCACCCCCCACGCCTCCTCACCCAATCACCGCCACCGTATGTTCATGTGGAATATAGTAAAAGTCTCCGGAAACGAGCAAGGGACCATCCCAACAATTCCGATCAACGATCTGAGGACAGAGGCGGATTTAATATTTATNATTATTATCGAGCTATAGATTATTCTGAGTATAAAGTTAAAAAATCATAAGAATTGAAATAACACTAAATTTACAATTTATTGTTACAATAAACACGCCTATAGTCAAAAGCCTAGAGAACCTGTATAAAAAATCCGCCTCTACCCGAAAGAAAACCGGAGAAAAACCCGGGCCAGGATGGGGCTACAGAATTAATGTACACAAACGTGCCAATGTTGAGTACACATAAAACTAAATTAATATGAGCCATAAGACAACACAATCATGCAAGAAAATAGTTTTTGAANTATAGGTTATTTTAAAAGTACTACAGCAATGGCGTGATAAATTACAAGACGGCTTTAACTTTTATTAAAATCAATAAATTCTTTTACATTGTACAAACACTGGTGCAGGAGGTAGTTTTTAAACGCGGATTTGAAGAGATTCGGTTTCATAATCTTTTATATTCTTGGGCAGGGAATTATATAGAACGATTCCCGAATTATATGGTCGTTTTGGCAAAGCGCGGTTGACACTCTAGGGTGAAGAATATCATTACTGTTGCAAGTATTGTGTTCGCGTACGATAGTGTTTCGTATAAAAAAAGGGTGGCACTTCAGTAATTCGGTCTTAACAAACACGACCGTTTCATAAATATAAATGCAGGGAAGTGTTAA
>NNCF01132792.1:27027-66499 GCA_002313205.1 Laupala kohalensis
TATTGTCAAAAACATTTCTATCTTTCTTATCACACATTTAAAAAAATTAGTTAGAAGTTAGATGAACGTAGATTATCTCCTTGCCAAATTACATCGCAATTTGTTCAGTGGTTTAGCCGTGATTAGGTCGCAAACAGACACACGCTTTCACATTACGCATTTATATATTATTATATATATGGATACGATTTAATTTTTCCAATTTTTGAGTAATATAAATTTGTTGACAAGAATCAAAATATCGCTTTACAAGTAAATGAGTATGACCCACTAGTTTTATTCGTCTGGTAACATTTTGCCAAACCCCATCCCGTGCCTTCCCGATCGTTTGAAGGTACGTAGAAAATGGTCCTCGGGCTAAGATAAGTTGGACAGCGTTGTGGGGTAGATAGTGAAGATAATTGCCACGGATCTTGCTCTAGATCTCCACACCTGCAACGTGCAGACGGCCCACCCAGGCCACGGCGTGGCATCGCGTAGCACCGAGCGATAACGATGCTCGGGGCGTTCGTGGCGCGTGCGGCTGCGAGAGAGTTCGAAACGCAGGCGACGCGCTGCTCGCAAATGCGCGTAAAAGCGTTCTTCCACTCGCTCCATCTCATTGAGACGATAATTGATCGGGCGTTTCGGTCTCTGATCCGCAGGCAGAAGGCGACCCATGCTGAAATCAGATGCAGAATTCCGATAAATACTCGCTGTGTGGAGAATGCAAACTCCGGTTTTCTTTTTCTCATAACATTTCACCAACAATTAAACTTTATTTTGCGTTCTTTTTATTTTGAATGTAATCAAACCGTTTTAGAGTTGTAGAGGTCGCTGATGACCTACGCATTTAAGGTATTACATCCGCGTTTACAGAAGTCAACTCGCCAACTATTTACGAAACTTGGAAATATTCACCAAAGTAGTTCTAATTAATTAATAATTCATTCTACTGATGGACAAGGACAATTCTATTGTGTTTTTAAAACTTGATAATAAGTTTAGATTATCGTTTCACTCTTTCTTTAACACGGGTCGTATTGTCTTCAGTCACGTGATGCCGCTGACATTTTCGTTGGGACATTATTTTCCAGTTTTTGGTGAATTATTCTTGTAAATACCATGTAATTCTTGTAAATGTCTCTTTATCATTATTATAAAATATTGATTAGAAGAACATAAAGAATATTACGCGATGATTTTTTTATTTTATTTTTATCAAATTGACGTTCCCGAATCAAATAATAATGATTTGTTTACATTGTGGGTTTTATTATGATTTATGCGAAGATGTTGGTAGCAATTGATAATATACGTTCAACTTTGGTTTATTGTTTCGATATCGGAAAGTAATTCAAGTAGAATGAAATAAAGTCAAATTATTAATGATTTGTCCCGTCGCATTATTTTGTGTGAGCCATCCGCTAAGATCGAGTTTCTTGACTTACTTTCTTTATGATAGGAAAAATAATAAACTTTTAATAGGAGTTGTGTAATTATGAATGTATGTTTACATTTTCCGAGTACCAGTCACGAAATTTTTTCATGTAAATCAACGTTCCAGTTTTTACGGATGAGAACCATCTTCAAGATGTATATGATGCACTCCAGGTGTTAAGTACCATAAAACAATCATGCTCCCACGTCAACAACCAGGAAACCGTAAAATTTTGCATAATTGAATTTTTTATTTAATTTGTGACAATTTGGATGAAAATTGTATTGATGATCCCTACTAAGGATTTTCGAAATGTTTGTCTCGCGAAATCTTTTTCATGTAATTACATTTAATTTAAAATTATTGTTTTTCCAATTTAGAACGGTAAATGTCAAAATCTTATTAGATGTATTAGAATACAAGAAAGATACGTTCGTCTAATCCTCTATATACTTTGTGGTGTCTGTAGAATGCAACCAATGTACCTTAAATTTCAGACTGAGAAAAGGAAAAAGTAGCACCAGTAAAGTGAAAGGTGTACAGAATTAAGTTATATCGATCTAAAGCGCATCATTCGATTGTTGGTTAGAATCGTCAACTTCTCTTTTGATATTTTTAGTCTTGCTTTCAATCGCAAATTGAATTCCCGTGTCCTTGATTCACTAGAAATTACATGATTTTAATTACATTCTCTGTTCTAGTTTCTTTCCTTAATCAAAATATTGAATTAATGTAGGATATTAGCGATGTAGAAACGTATTAGGACATGATCGTAAAAGTTAGAAAACTTCATGAATAAGACTAACATTTTAACATTTAAAATGTCTTGAATCAATTAAAGGTATTCGAGGAACCGTATTGCAACCAGACTCGTATTCGATTTTTTTCTCATATTTTAGAAAACTTAAACTTTTTTAGATTGGTAAGTAACAATCAGCATTTTGTTATTAGTTTCTGGGTGTTATTTACAAGTATTAATAAGTGCAGAGTGGTTACTCAATTAAGCTCTTATTACCAGATGCGAAAAGAGAGCAAGCATATGGAGAGATACTGCTCTATTTTAAAATGTTATTTAAAAAAAACTCTTTGAATTCATATAGTATTTCCTTCTCACCTGTCATAATGCTCTTGCATCACGTAGCATATTGGCTCCCTTTGCACAGGGTAACGGAAGATGCGTTTCAGAAAGTTTGAAATTAATTGGATGAATTTGGTTACTGAATCTTGAGACATTTTGAGAATCGGCACGACACAAATAGAAACAGTAGAAATCTTGCTCCAAGTATCCTTTTGAAAGAGAGGATCGTATGGCAAAGGATTTTTTTAAAGAATATCAGTAATCTTTTAATGATTCTTATCTGTTTCGAATTAACGACAATAAAACAACGGAATGATAAATTACCAACTGAATGATGAAAAAATTATTATTTCACGGAGAATTGGACCACGATATCAGTGGTGAATTGGTTCCTCTCGAATTCAGTAAATACGTAACAAGTATATTTAAGTCAGCTTTGCAAGAATATCGCTTGTTTTTTGGCTAATAATATGGATTTATATTGGAGATGCCTTGAGGGAGAGCCACGTAATCATGAAATATATACAAGTGAAATAAATAGTAATCAGGAGAATAAAAAAGATAGTTCATCAACAGTTTTTGTCTGTTTTCCTACTCCTAGCTGAGTGTGTACCCGTTGCTTTGATCACGAGTAATTATAGATTTAACCATTCTTTCTAAATCGCCAAAGATGTTTAAATAAAATCGCTGGGTGGCGCTATTGAACCAATCTTGAGACAACTCACGCACCGTTTTTTCGAAACTCTAAACATCGCGGTCTCTAAATCAGCGTATGACTCCCCCAAAACGCTTAAAATAATGGAGTTCACGCAGATCAACTTTGCAGAACACATGTGCGAGTTCTAAAGACCTAGTTGTTGGCAAGCCCTAAAGCCCAATAATAATAATAATAATAATAATAATAATAATAATAATAATAATAATAATAATAATTATTATTATTATTATTATTATCATTATTATTATTATATAATATTAATAACAATAAATTCGACAGCCTCTCACTCTTGGCTTCATCAAGTCCTTGAAATGTACAATATAAATCCAACTCTCATTACTTTTCTGAAGGCAATAATGGAAAAATGGAATACAACCATTAATTTAAGAATAGGCAGAAAAATTAAAACAACTGGCAGAATTAACGTTAAGAGAGGCATATTTCAAGGAGATTAATTCAATGCTCTTTGGATTTGCATTTCCCTAAACCCACTCTCTAATCTCCTGAATGGTACGAGATGTGGTTTTCAATTAAAAGCTGCAAGCCACAACATCACTCACCTATTGTACATGGACGATATTAAAATATACTCATCATCCTCAACCAAGCTTAATCACTTACACTAGTCGAAACATTCAGTAAGGATGTTAGAATGAGACTTGGTACCGATAAGTGCAGAACATTGGCCCTTTAGAAAGGTAACGTTAAGAGAGAACCTTATACAACAAATGACAATGAAATTATTAAAGGAATGGAAGAAAATGAATTGTACAAGTATCTGGGACTACAACAATTTAGATGCATAGACCATACATGCATAAAAAAGCAACTAACTGAGGAATTTGAAGATCGAGTCGAGAAATTAATGCATACAGATTTAAATGGCCGAAATTCAACAAAAGCAGTTAATTAATTTGCCATTCCTATCTTCACGTTTTCATTTGGAGTAGTTTCATGTACACTAAGAGATGTAGAAAACCCTCAGCGAAAAGTCAGGACCATCATGACACCACAGAAGCTCAAATGTAGAAAGACACAGTCTGCCTCGCGAGGAAGGAGGAAAAACCATTTGATAATCCATTTGAAGAACCTACACAGTTCACAAATAAAGCAACTCCGAGCTTCCTTTCACCAGAGGAAGGAAGAGTCTAACTTTTACAAGACCATATGTGCAGCTGACATGAAATATAATCCTTTAAATTTAGCAGACCACTCTCCTCAACCAAATAAAATTAACATTGAAATCAGTCAGAGCCAATTTAAATCTAAACCACTTTATGGCAGACATCCTCATGATCTAGATTGGCCCCATGTCGACAAAGCTGCGTCAAACGCCTGGCTTACGAAAGGGGATCTATACTCGGAAACGAAGGGAAATTCTCATGGCAACTCAAGACTAAGTAATAAGCTCAAAAAACTATAGAAAATTTATATTGCAAGGCACTGACATAGCAGATGACAAATGTAGGTGATGCAAAATTAAACCGGGAACTATACACTGCATCACAGGAGGATGCACTCTATTAGCACAGACAGATTACACCCACAGACACAATCAGGTTGTTAATATTATCCATCAGAAACTCTGCGGGAAGTATGGACTAACAGAACACACTGTCTCGTACTACAAGTACTTCCCGAAATCCATTTCAGATAACAGTAGGTACAAAATTTATTTTGATAGATCAATTCTCACCGACAAGACAATCCATCATAACAGACCAGGTATTATTCTAATAGACAAACTCAAGAAAATCACACACATCATAGATATTGCAGTAACCAACACAACAACCTACAAACTACTTACAATGATACAATTCAAAAATATGAAGATTTGAAAACAAAAATTCTTCACTTATGGAATATGGAGTGTGTATCTATAGTTACTATAGTCCTGTCCACCACTGGAGTCATCCCTCACAGTCTGCATCTGAGCATCAATCGGTTTCAATTCCCCAAAAACATATTTCTAACTTTACAAAAAGCAGCCATCCTTAACATCCGTAGAATAATCAGAAGATTTTTAAATTGTGACATTTTTTGAGGTGAGGATGCTTGGTATACCCCGCAACTTACCTGAATCCAACTGCAAGTTGTGAAAAAAAAGTCACGAAAATAATAATAATAATAATAATAACAATAATAATAACAACAATAATCCAGATCTTTCAGTCTCTACAAGAGGTGAAAAAATTAAAACAGGATCAACGATTAATAAAATAATATATAAATCAAATTTTTAATATAATATTTGGTTTTTATATGTTCATTAGTGTTAAATAATAAAAAATAAATGATCGCATAAGAAGTGTAATAAATGTAGCCCTTTTCCTGCAACCCTGGGAGTCCAAAGCTGTTCCTTTTTGGTATCAAAAAGAAAGAAATCCTTCATGCTTCTTAGTTTTAAACGACGAAACCTGAAAAAAACTGATGTAAAAATTTCCAGATTGAAAAACACTACCAAAAATTAATTCTCTTGGGTGGCTTACACCGAAAATATTTACTCTTCGGCGAAAGATTGTTATATATACATTTCATCCTGCTTAGTTCTGGTGCACCATGTGACGTTTCCTTTGTGCCTGCTTCTTCGTTGACTTTCTGAAATTTTTATAATTGACAAACTACTATATCTTTTGTATATTAGAGTGCTTCTGCATATTAAAAAACAGTATCATAAAATTTTTTGCTACTTGAAACTGATAATACAATCGGTAACTTCGACAATTGGTAATTTTTTTTATTTTTACAGCTTACTGCTTTGTGAAGAGAAAATATACATATTGAAAAAGTATTAAATTTCATTTTGTGTGATGTACAAACAATCCCTACCTTGAGAATTTATGTTAAACATTTATTTTTTTTAAAACAGTTGCAAACTGCGCGTCTCCACGTGAAGGACAAATAATTAATTAATTCTCCTGAAGCGTGATAATTTCGAGCGGTTAAATAGAGTAACAGATGTGGCATATGAAATGCTCTCTTATCCACATACTTGCGTGACGTATTTTGGGTTCAATATATCGACGAAAGACTCGCGTGACCAAGAATGTATTCACGAATTGAATGACCTTGGCATTAAATGGTCAGCTTCATTTTTATCTGTGGTTTGTACCTTTTACGCGAGGTTTATTTCAACGTTTATCATTACTAGCCCCATGAATACTCTTTAGATACAAATTTTAATACAAATAGATACATGAATATTACTTTTCGTCATGTATCTATTTGTTGTGGTTGGAATATGACAGTGACATTGGCCTGGGGTCACTCCAATATCTAGGATCATTCCTGAGCACTGATCTTCTTTCTTTTACCCTTGCGCCCTAGGTTCGAGACCCGTGGTCCGGACGAATTTTTTTAGTACTAGAACATCCCCGTCTGACGTGCTCTTCCATCCTGGTGTTCCCCCTCCAAGCTGAGCTCTTTCGTCGAAATGGAAAATAAATAAATAGATAAATAAAACTTTGTCAAAAAAGGTGTTGCAAATTGCATATGACCACGTATGGGATAATTAACCGGAAATTAATAATTCTCCGGGAACAAGCAAGGGACCATCCCAGCAATTCCGATCAAGGACCCAAGAGAAGTGACGGTTTTAATATTTATAAAAGAAATTATTTAATAAATTCTCAGTTTTTTATTTATTATTCCAAAGTTAATTGCAGATATTAAGTTCAGTGAAAATTCAAGATTAATAAAAGTATTATGATATTCCCGCCCATGGAAAATCCGCTACTACCCGGAGGAAGAGTAGAGAAAAACCTGGACTAGGATGGGACTACAGAGATAATGTACACAACCGAGCCAAAGTAGCGTACAGTAGCGTACAGTTGAAATAAACCATTATGAATAAAAACAACATGCATGAAAAAACGAACATAATCAGTATCAAAAGTACTATAAAAATGGCGTGATAATGTATTAGGGGAATTAACATCACATACATCATCCCGTCATATGGAAAACAATATCCATTGGGAAACTAAAACTTTCATTAACTTCTTTTATAAAAAATCAGTAAATTGTTTCATATTATAGAAACAATAGCGCATTAGGAAAGCTTTTAACAGCGGATTTGAAGATATTCAATTTATTTATATCTTTCATATTTTTGGGTATCTACAAATCTGTGAGTATCCATAATACTATTTCAANATTAACATCACATAAATCATCCCGTCATATGGAAAACAATATTCATTGGGAAACTAAAACTTTCATTAACTTCTTTTATAAAAAATCAGTAAATTGTTTCACATTATATAAACAATAGCGCATTAGGAAAGCTTTTAACAGCGGATTTGAAGATATTCAATTTATTTATATCTTTCATATTTTTGGGTATCTACAAATCTGTGAGTATCCATAATACTATTTCAAGTAACTGTTTATATCTATTTTTATTATTATTGACATTATTTATATTCTTCAGTTATGACGTAGATGAGAGGACCCCAAATGGACGGTGTTATTGCCATGATTTAAAAAAATTAATTGAAAAATAAATTTATAATACTGGTGACAATGAATAATAAATTTTTAACCTTTCAAAATAAAATGTAAAACATTTCTTAACTAAAATAACCAAATACGTGGTTTTAAGTGACGCACAAATGTATGAAAATTTAAACTAAATCATAATGTTAATAGTACTTTAGATTTGATACGTATAGAATTTTAATTTTGTGAAATGAAAACTGTGGGTTCTTAAATCTAAGCTTCTGAATATTATGTAGTGTAACTACCAACCTGTGCAACTCACCCCTCGCCCACGAGTCTTTGGCATTTCGCTACATCGCTATTAGTCACGCAGAAGATTGGAATCCAAAGTCCACCTGATTTTTTTTCTTTTTCATTTTAATGATTACACAATTTCACATTCTTTTGAGAATGTATAACGTCATATTTTCGCACAATTAACAACAGTATATATACTCGAAGTGTTTCTATCTCGTTTTTGGGCTCTAATGACCTCGATGTTGACGAACCCTAAAGCCCCACACACAAAAAAATCTATCTTGTTTTACTTTTCCTAGATTTTCATGTAACATGTATTAAGTTAATATTCGACCTGCTAATTGACTTGCTCGAAGGTTGCATGGTGGTTGACATCTATGAATGCACGGTGGATTCCGAGGATGGCGTGTCTATGAAAGAACTTGTATTGAAAGGATTGATTTTAAATTGCTTGTCACTCACTTGTCTACGTATTTAAAATATGCCCGTATAAAATGTTGAGAAATATTTGATTCATATTTCAGTAAAGAGCACATGGTGAGATAAGAGTTCAGAAACTCATTTTAATGCGGAAGTAACGAATAGAATAACACAGGCATACACACACAAACAATTAATCCACTTCATCCTTCTGTATTTTGACACGCTTAATCGAAATCTGGGGTCAGAACTACTCCATCCCTTCCCAATTTTTTAAGAGAGGTCGAGTCTTCGGAAAAGATAATTCTTTCTATTTTGTGAGCGCATGTTATTGGTGTCAATTAAATATAATTCTAATTTCTAATCCGAAGAAAATTCTTCTTGCTGCGTGTTGATGAGTTGATTGTATATGTTTGTAAAGCTGTATATTCTACAAGCTTTATACCTAGTGTTTTAAAATTTGGGTAGAACGCAACGGTGTAGCGAGGTCGGAGCGAGTGTAGCGGCCGCTGCTGAGCGCTTGGTATCGGGGGACCTGATTGTGGATAGAACTATTATGAACACAGAACAAAAACGACACTAATCCAGAAGAGGTCGTCTCGAACGTTTTGAGAACTGAACATTCAACGTTTTTAGAACAGACCAGGCCCTATCCTGGCCCGGGTTTTTATCCGGTTTTCCTTCGGGTAGTGGAGAATATTCCACGGGCGGGAATGACATTAATACTTTTGTTTGATTAATCTTGAAATTTTACTGCACAAAATATCTACAGTTCATTATGGAATAACAAATGGATAACGGTACATATTTATTACATAATTTCTCTTATAAATGTTTAATCCACTTTTGCCCTTGGACCCCTGATTGGAATCGATTGGATGGACCCCTGATTGGAATCGATTGCTTGTTTCCGGAGAGTAACTTAGCTTATTATACCGCATGTGGTTATAAGCATTTTGCCACTGCTTTTCTGACGTAAAGTTTATTTATCTATTTGCACAAAGTTTAACCGAATTTGGCTTTGGTTTCAATGGAAAGGAACCTCCTTGACACCATTGAGAAAAGTAGTGATGAAGACTTTTGTAAAAACTGCAGAGGGTCTTTATTGGTTGTTGGAGCATACGTTTTTTTCCAGCTTTCCCAATATTGTTACTGCAGGTTGAGTCTTATAAACATTGACCCGTTCAGGAAGGTCATTTTTTGAGAAAAAATACATTCGTAGCAAAATATCACAGGAATGTCTCTTCTGTGCTGTCAATTCTTTGGAACCGCGGCGAGGAATGTGGCATTTTTCAGATCAAAAGTCAAGAATTTAAGTTTTTCTTTTTCAGTGTAAAATATTCATGAAAATGTAAAACAAATTTGTGCGTTGAAACCAAAATTTTGATGTTATTAGTTCAATTAAAGTTATTATTTATGTTAGATGGATTATCATTTTAAATAGTTGAAGTTTGGGAGATGTAGGCCATGGAGAACACACCAATTAGTCAAAAATAGCTATTGACCGCTAGTCATTTGTGAAATTGACCGGTAGTCATCGGTCAGCCAGAGAGTTCGATAGTGTGTGTTGATTGTGTGACTTGGTGAGAGGGAAGGACGCTCTTCGTATGTGGGACGCTCGGCTTGAATTTGCTCCGGTTTAAAGCATCACTATGCCACTGGGCAGAGGTTTTAATTTTGTAGTGGAAGAAAAAAGATACATTTTTTCTTTCAACTTCACTCTTCATTATTAATGGTATCATTAAGATAGATATACAGTCATCAGGTATAATAATAATAATCGTGTTTTCCTTGGGCCGTGCATTGATTCTCATTGTTACCTGATATTCATGATTGTTTAATTGATGGTGCAGTTTATAAGTATTATTATTGTGTTATTTACGTTAAAACTAAAATAACTGATTAGTAACGTACATGGGCTTCATTTCCGTGTGTGACATAGAAGACAGCATTCGGTAAAGAAATGCTGCTCATGTGCTAGAAAACAAGTAAGTGTTACCGTTTTGTATCCCAGGCATAATAACTTATCTAATTTCTGTGTATGGCTCGAGAAATTGATACTCTTGAAGCGCAAATTTACCTAAGTCACATGGTGTAAAACTTAATGTACCTTCCCGGGAAAATTTTTGGAGATTCCGCTCAGAATTTGGACACATCAAACATAGATATAACGGGAAAATGCGTTAACGTATGTGCTGTTTTGTTGTTTTGGGTCGGTCCACAAGGAGAAAATTTATACCTAAAAACGAACGTTCAATGATTACAACCATCCAGTGGGTAACAGGCTGAAATTTTGATATAATTTTAGCTGGAAGCGAAATGTGAGCTTTCTTGTCCTATCAGCCATGTTTGCTTGGAGCTCGAAAAGGACACACTTCTCGCTTAAATTTGAAATTTTAATTTTAAAATAATAGCAAGAATGTGGGATACCTACATAATTGCCACAAAGAATGTTCGGGACCTATGAAATAGAGTATTTAAATCTATAAATTTCCTTCTAGCTAAGAAGCAAAAAACTTTCATCTTTTGAAGTACATGAAGTGCAGGAACTTCTTCCTTCACGACCTACTTGATCAAAGGTCATATTTTCTTTTGACCTAATTTACGCGAATTCTGTTAGATGGCGCAGTGGTTAATGATGATAGCATATTTATAAAGCAGAAACAAATTTATCTCAATTTTCAATTCAAATAAAATTCAATATTAAATTGACAGGGTCGATTTAATTTCTTTTTAATTTTTAAAACCTTATTACGATGTGTTTATGCATTATTTTGAACACGGTTTTCAGTCTCAACGTCGATTCGCGAATGCACAGATTAGCTACCCAGGAATGTCCAGTTGTCAACGGAAGTAATATTTTCTATTATTATTTTAGGCAATTTACTCTTGTTCTTATATCGCAAAAAATATGTAATATTCATATTATCGTTTGTAAACGTGGATGAAGCATAGTGTTTTATGAATCGCTATTCGAAAAGTCAGAAAGACTGAATCGTAACGTCAAGTCAGAAAGAATTATAGTTAGAAAAAACTAATAAAAACGAATATATTTAATCACATCTTTTTTTCTGAAACACTATATACATACATATCTCTATTATACATTTTATATTTTAGTTTTTAATTCTTAACCGTTTACTTAATAAAAAATATTAACTTATTTATGTTCTTATCAAATGTTATGTAAATAAGTACGCAAAACATCTCATATACAGAGATTGCCAATTGAAATACGTTTAATTGAGTTATCAAAATCCTTTTTGACACTATAACATAATACATTCAAAATACATTATACATATTGTGAAGTATAATATAATCAAAATGAAAAAAAAATTACGGGAAACTCTCTCCGTCACCTTCGGGAAAACAGGCCCTGCAAACGTAAAATATCTGTTGTGTGACGTCTCACAATTTGGGCCCAGCGATTCCCGCATGTAGTAGCAGCAGTGAGTGTGTCCCATAGGTTTAGTAGCTAGTAGCTGATTTGGTTCGTAGTGTTTTGTGGTTTCTTTGAATATTTTGTACGGGTTTTTATCCAAAAGTATTGTATTAAACCTAATGTGAGTTTAAAGTTCGGAAACTGCCGCAGATGTGCAGTGTCCCTAATTATCGGGGAAATTATAGAAATGGTCCAAAGGTTTCTGTTTTTTCGTTCCCACCTGATTTGTAACTACGAAAAAAATGGAGTAGATCAGTTTATTGGAAAGGTTTTGAAGATTTTGAACGAACAATTCAAAGGTAAAAATTTTAAATTTGTTTCAGTTAAATTTAGTTCTAATGTAAAAGTTCATTGAAATGTATAACCTCAAAGTAGTGCTCACCTATATATGTTTTATTACAGGTATGTGGGAAGCACTTTTGAGAAGGAGAGATAAGAGAAGTGAGTTCTTTTGAAGAGAATGGTGGAAGAATCCTTACCACTCAAACCCCATTTAGTGGAAAGTACGTAAAGTGTTGAACATTGTTTCAAATACTTGCATTTAATTTTGTGCCACTTATTTTCATTTTACCCAGCCCTGCCAGAAGCTGTAATTACTTTGCCTTTTATGTGTAATGTTTTCTTCTCATTTTTATTTCTAGATGTTGTTCCATCAGTGTTCCCAGGCTGTCCAGCATACATGTTATCTGCAGAAACTTTTTAAGGCTGCGAGAAAATCCAGAGGAGAGAAGAGAAAGGATACATAGAAACTGCATTGTGAGAGTAATTGAAGACAGCATTGCTTCATTTAATAGGGAAGAGGAAAGAGTATCATTTAAGAACTTGGAACAGTTTTTAGTGATCTTGAAGGATTTTACTTTTCATCAAGAATCGAGTAATTGTTAAGAACGATTCTGATATTATAGCAGTAGTAGATGATTCTTGCAAAATTAATTGTGCAGTGAGAGTTAATAGTGACTTAATGGTTGCTTCTTATGTTAGAGGAGTGTCTATTAAAAATATGTGGAATGGCTTTACCTGAAAAATTGGTAATATGCATGAGGAGCTTGCCCTTGGACTTATTTGAAGGACACAATTGTCCTAATCATAGTACTGAAACCCTCATTCATTGAATTCTTCAAACTGGGGGCAAATATTTTTATCAATAATTTCGTGAAGAATTGTAATGACACTTTCAGTCATAAAACTATGGTGCAAATAAAAAGAAGGAAAAATTAATTGTATATATTAATTGTATATAAATATTGTAATAATTAATAATTCTTCTACTGTTTATTGTTTTGTAAATACTGAATAAATGTTGCACTATTTTTCTATAATTAACATGGAATTGCACTTTGTAAATATGTAAAAATATTTGGTCCATCTAAGCACAGATGTTAGTCTGAAAAGAGACTAGGAGGAGTAAGGCTGCCTTCTTGTAGCCTCCCCTGTGAGTATCTGATAGTGTTTACTAAAGGGAAACTAACGTCTTACACTGGGAATGTGATTTCTGTTCTGTGCTACATCTTTGCATTGTAATTACAAATTATTTTTATGTTCCCACTTTTCTTACTTCACATATTCTGTAAATTATTTGTAATTTATATTGAAATATAACTTGGAAATAATATATGCGTTGATTCTTAATAATATTTGATTATTTGCTGTATGTAAATATGAATAAATATAATATAAGCTGTTACTGATATATTTTGTTTCTTTACAAACTCTGTACTTTACTCTATTATTATTTTATTTATTACTCTCTAATGTTATGGATACCTTTCAACATTGGTTACATACTAAAATGTGAGACTTTTCTTAGTATCAAAATTATTTCATACATTTAAAGATATTTTTTTAATGTTGTTTGATGAATGTGATACTGACAAACGCATTGCTCTTGGAAGCTCATGATTAAGACAAAATAGTTTAAACTTGTGCATTATTAATAGGAAATTTAATTATGTACAGTTTTTGCAGTATTTAAATTAAACCAGCCTTAGAAAAACATGATGAGGAATTGTTCTTTTACGATTGCCTGTAGTGGACCGCAACGTCGCATAGGCCCTGGGCCCAAATACCGTGACGTCACTAGAGACGTTGCCAGGTCTGTTCTCTCGAAAGTGTCGCTCTCTCCAACATGCACTTGAGCATGCGTAGTACCACGGCTAGACTTTACTACAAGGACGAAACACTAAATGTGGCAATGCTGTAAATTCGCACAACGGGACCCTTCCCAAACTAAGACCCTGTCTTGCGTGGGCGGCAAACTTCAAGCGACAAAAGTGTAGCGCGCGGATTGAGTGTCCTGCCTGGGCGCGCGCGCGATCGGTCAGCTGTTTATACAAGATGGCGTTGCGAAAAGTATGCGAAATAATACACGACGGATTTGTCGCGAAATGCACGGTTTTAAGGCGAAGATTCCGTAAAACACGAAATTTATCGTCTGAGAACTACTTGCAATGAACTTTATCATTTGCATCATCAATTGGAAGTATGCCCTGAAAACTGTTTTGAATATATGAGGATGTCAATTGACATTTGATTATATTGTAAATGGTATTTCTGACTACATCGCTCACAAAAACAGTCGGTAAAAAGAGAAGAAAGGATATTTCTAACGCTCAAGTAAGTGTGAATCTTAATATATAGAAGTAGGATTAAGGAAAAAGAACCCATAGATAACAGAAATCAGTTTTGTTCTTTAATTTAATTCTTTATTACATTTATAAATTTTCCTATTAGAGACTTTTTATACGGTCAACTTTAAAAAAAATGGTGCCAATGACGATAAAAATGCAACATCGTCATTATCTTTCTCCAATATTCTGATTTTCTTTTCCTCTACTTCTAAAAGTTTTTCTTCAAATGTATGTTTATCTCTCTTACGAGACCACGGGATGTTGATGGGCTCACTGGGTTCAGCAGTCCTGCTGAAGAGTTTGTCTCCGTGTTGCCATCGAAGTCAGAGAATGACTCCATGACCTCAATCTGAAAATCTTCCTGAATTCCCACCTCATATTCAACCTCGGCAATATCTTCAAAGTAGATATTGCTAACTCTTCTCGGTTTCATAACATCTTTGAGGAAAGACAGAGCTTCAAAATATTACCACTTGCTTCCCCATTCTGTTTGCAACACACATAGATATATGCTTAGGCTCTTTTTTTAGTTCCCTTCGGAAACCATCTCCCAACAGTACTTCGGAGAACTAAAAAACCTCTATTTGGACCATATGTTCATATACACTGATTGCTCAGCAATGAATAATTACGTTGGTGATGCTTTCCACTGCTATAGTGCCACCCGTTCTTTTCACCTCCATTCCTTTTGCAGCGTGTACACTTCTGAGAAATTTGCAATCCTTGAGGCGCTGAAGTTCATTCAGCTATCTTCAATACGGCGTGTGGTTCTCTGCAGTGACTCTATTAGTGCTCTGTGGTCAGTGTCTTCACTGTACACTTCTGACACATTTGTACGTTGACAATTCAGAATTCTAATAAGCCTTCTAGTATTTCATAATTTTGAAATAGTCCTTTGTTGGGTTCCTGGGCACGTGGGTATGAAGAGGCTGATGAGGCAGCGAAGCGGGGAACACAGAGGGCAGTCCTTGACCTTTCATCTGTTCCTACATCAGATTCAAAGGTTGCCTTTAGATCGTCTCTTCTTGGAACATGGCAAGTCGAATGGCAAACTTGCGCCTTCAAGCTGAGGAAGGTAAAAGACTCCGTTAAGACCTGGGCGTCGTCATCCCGTGCGAACAGACGTGAAGATGTAATCCTGACACGTCTTCGTATTGACCACTGCTATCTTACCCATGATCACCTCTTACGCAGTGAACCTGCCCCCATCTGTGAAACTTGCAACACAACACTTACCAGAAAGGGAAATATCGTATAAAAAATGTTATTGTCAAAAAAGCTGTGTCAAACTGCGCATGGCCACGTGGGGACGCAAGCAAGGGACCATCCCATCAATTCCGATCAAGGGCCTAAGGGAAGAGGCGGATATAATACTTATTAAAAAAATATTTAATAATAAACGTACCATTATCCAATGATTCCAAAATGAATCGTATATATTATGCGCAGTGAAAATTTGAGATTAATAATAACAAAAAATTTAATGTCATTCCCGTCTATGAAAAATCTGTCACTGCCCGAAGAAAAAACCGGAGAAAAACCCGGGCCAGAATGGGAATTCGGATATAATGTATACAATTGTGCCAAGATTGCGCACAGTTGGAAATAAAGAAGGATAAGAAACAACATGCATGAGAAAAGGAATTTAATAAGTATCTAGAGTGCTATAATGATGGCGTGTCAAAGTATAAGAGGAATAAACATCACTACATCATCCGAAATGATATGGAAAACAATATTTATTTGGATATTGAATGTCTCATTAACTTTATTAAAATCTGTAAATTCTTTCACATTACAGAAGCAATAGTGCATTAAAAACCTTTAACCACGGATTTGGATGGATTCAATTTATTAACATCTTTTATATTTTTGGTAGGGAATTCTACAAAATTATTCCTGAATGATACGGCCCTTTGTGGCAAAGAGTTGTTGACACGCAAGGACGATGAATATTAGCCTTACTAGGAGTGTTGTGCTCGTGAACTACAGTTTCTTTTAAAGCAGGGATAGGATTTTTTTTGTGGGGCATTAGGGCTCGTCAACGTCAAGATTTTTATAATTCTCCCTTATCACACATCGTAGACTTCCTTCTTTGAATTTTCAGTTTGCGTCTTAATATTATGAAAAAATATTAAAATCTAAAGTGTTAAGATTAGAAAATCTTAAACTTAGATAAAATGACGTTAATTATGTACAGAATTTGTGAAATAAAATAATCTCACTATACCATTTCAACGTTCCATTCTATTAAACCGTCACTTATTTTCAATGAAAGATTCAAATTAAGAAATTATTAAAATAAAAATCAGTTTGGTAACATGAAATCGATATTTATTTATTTTTTTATACATCATAGTTTATTTCACCATACGTTTTGGTTAGATTTACAAAACCCTAGTTGCCAAACATAGCCAAGATACACCCAGACAAAATATAGTCCACGCAGTAGCTGATTATAAATCTGATCAGCTGAGATATATTTTTTTAATCTGAACATTTTATGGAAGTCTTATTTTAAGACATAATACGAAATGGATATTATATTCTATTTCAAAAGTAGCTCTCTTAGAACCACGCTAATATACACGTGAGGGTTCCAATTTATGATTTTTAATGACTTTTTTAGCGGACCAAAAAAATCGAAAATCATTTATCTCATTTAACACTACATTGTTATTTCAAAAAAGGCAAACCTTATATTATAAGCGAGCACAACACTTCCCGTGTCAATTTTTCCTAACTTTTTTCTTTGTTTAGCCATTTCATGAGTGAACGTGTAGCCCAATGTTGCTTTTGTACGTAATTCTTCTTAAGATTTATCCGGACCTACATTATCTCCTTTTCGAACCATCCATTTAGGAACTTCCTTCTTGTTGTTCCCTGGAAATAGCGCACCAATTATTCTTTAGCCATCTTCTTGCCACGTTCTATACTGTTTTGATTCACGAGCATATCCTTCGTTCGAATTTTCCCCACAGGTATTGTATAAGGAATTCTCCAAATAAATTGCTGTTGTACTTTTTCTCAATTAATGTATCACTACATTTATTGGGACGAAGCACGAACATCTTAAATTGTTTCTTTTGAATATTATTATTTCGATGGAGTTCACTTCAGACCTCTAAAGGTGTGGCTGATTGATGTTTCAAGTCCCACGTTGTTAGGGCACTATAAGGACCCCGCTCTATAAAGGATTAGATGCACTTCCTTCTGTGCAGTTTAATCGCAGGCTAGTATGTTCAATAATCTAATTTTTTAAATTTCACTGAATAAATTTGGTTTTGATGTGCTGGATATATTGGAGGAAATTTGTGTTATATTTTGAGTGGGAGATGTATATTGTGAACTATCAAGCGAGAAGAGTGGGTCCGAAAGTTATGTTTTTAGTTTGTATTTCAACGAGTGTATGAGTTAATGTTTACGAGGTAATGTTTTTTCAGTGAAAGAATGAAAATGGTTTCCTGAAAAAGTCGATTTGATTAGTCTAGACTTCCCAAGTATAGAGAATAAGTTAGAGAAGGGTTACAGGATGAGAATAAATGCCTGTAAAATAAAAATAATTGACTTTTGGTAAATTGTTTCAATATTTTAATAGAAATTGATAAAATGGAGCCCAATGTTTAGCCTCGGTACTTCATTAAAATTTTATTAAAAATTTGAAATTTTAAAATACTCTTTATTTGTTAAAATTGTGAATAACACTTATGTAATTGTTATATTATATATAAATATGTACTTATGAATATAAATATATATAAATATGTACTTATGTATGTAAATATATATATATAAATATGTATATTTGTAAATATTGAATTATGTACATGTACATATGTGATTACGCATACAAAAATGTAATCATATATGTGTGTAAATATGTAGATATAAATGCTTATAAAATTTATGATGTGTGCTTGTGTATGAGTGTGTGAAAGCAGTTTATCTGTTATTTCAGTTTGTATTTTGAGAGGGTGGATTTTAATCCTCCCACACACTCTTGGGGATGCGCTTCTTCTTATTGGCGGTGGCAGGAGCAAGAACGAAACCACTCCGATTCCTTGTGGTGGAAGTTCTTGGAGTGACGACAGTCGTGCAGGGTCGCTTTCCAACGAGTGGCGTGCTGTGGACTTCAGCGAGTCGAGTGGGATGGAATTTTCTTTGCTCTTGAAAATATCGCTGTAAACAAATATAAAGTAAATGCGACTTTCATTTCTTTATGATTGCGAAATTAATGGATAAGAACGAGGAAGGTGCTTGGCAAATGTGAAACGAAAGGTATAATCAAACCCAAAGATTGGGGACGATATTTAGAGAATGAACAGACATTCTTAGATTTTGACGAATTTTCGACGGAATCGATGTTGCTGAGACGAGCGCCAAGAATGACTGATGCTGTAGGTAGTAAATGCATTCGACTTCCATGAGTTGGGGTCGAGAAAGTCACAAAGGCGGGCAAATGCATGCGGCCACAATTAGAATAGCAAAGAGGCACAAAAGAAGAGGAGGAAACAAAATGAACATAGATAAAGAAGTTCAAATGAGAGATGATACTACGAGAGAACAATACAGATAAGGTGTAAAAAACAATATAATGACTAAGCGCTGAGGAACAGGGTTAAAGAGATGAATAAACAAAATTTTAAAAAAAGAAAGAAAAAAAAGACTTTCATAATTTGTTTTTGATGTAATTGATTTTTAAAATTTGATTCGTTTATTTCTTAAACAAGAACAACAAAATTTATAATTTTGAGAAACTAGAAAAACATCCAAGGAATACTCTGAAGCTTTAAAATTATCAGTTTCTCCTCAAAGTTGTACACATATAAAACCCTATTTACCCATGAATATATATTTTATTTATTTCTATATAAAACTTCATTATTTTTTACAATTTTTTTGTTTTTGCAATAAATAAATAATTTCTCCTCGAAAAAGCAGTTAGCGACTGAGTATGATCACTTAGAGGATAAAGTATTAATCACAGAATAGACTTTAATTAACTTTCCTGTAAAATTTTGGAAATTTTTTGGATTATAAAAAGATTTTTATAAGCAATATTTATTTATGTAATAGAGAATGTAATCTTCTTCACAGCTATCAAAGTAACGTGTTAAATTTTTTAAAAATATTTTCATTACTGGTGATACTGGTAGATTTTCGTTTTGTTGCTATTATGAATCATTCTGATCACAAATGCTAAACATGTTCATCTTTAGGAACCTCTAATGGAAAGTTTTCAAATAAGGAATATTGGGGAGGGGAAAATTTGCGATAATAGAAACACAGAGAACGTATTTCATGATCCCAATTTTGAGACATCTCTTTCGTAGTGGTATACAATGTTTTTACTTTCTCATATTCGTAGTATATAGAGAGTATTGTAATCGTGAAAAAATTCGAAAGCGAGGTTTCGACAGACCTTGGAGGTGTTTTAGTTTCCCTTTTTTCTTATTTTTTAGTGTTTTGTAGGGTGTTTAATGCCATGAAGTTTTGTTATGAATTGTAATTGGAAAGTTGAGTGGCGCACACTCCAGATTTTTTATCTTCGTTTAAGTATCAGGAGTTCTGTTGCTGTAGTACACTTAGTATTATTAAAAGTATGATTCCTCAGTTTTACTATAAGTTCTCGCACTGACTTCGCATATCAACCTATCAACCTGTGATCTGCCAAACAAGCATTAAATGGAATGTTTTCATGGCGATATGAAAAACATAATTTGTATTTTACGTCATTTTTTACATCAGGATTTTTATGTATAACCACGCGGTTTCGTGAAATCAATACACTCTTTGGATTTACACAGTGCGCGACTTCCTTAAACTTCCGTTGTTTCGCGCAGAAACTGGCAAAACTCTGACTAAACTTGGTCTTGAGTTGGAACTGATCACCTTATAAGTGCGGTAATAATCTTCATCAGTACTGATTTATTTTCGGAATTGACTTGATACCACTCAACTGCTTAACTTTTTGAGCCAAGTTTGGAAACATTTTTTGTAAACGTAGTTGAAATGGCCAATATAGCTCGGAAATACCGTACAATTTGTATTAAATGGTTCATTTTTTTATTCGTTCCAAATAAAGTACGTTCTACATGTTAACAAAGTCCTACTTATTAAATTTTATTCATTTTTCGGAAAATTTCTTTAAGACCATAAAAATTAATGACAATCTTATGAATTTATTAGTTCAATATCTGAGAAGTATTAGAAAGCAATTCTTGTATTATTAGAAGTATTAGAAAATGTCTGAGTATCTTGTTAGCAATATAAAAATTACTAAGTTAATGAAACTTAAGCGAAATAGTGAATTTGCATTGAAACAGTACATTTTATATTAATATTAGTATTTTTACTGTTCATTATCTAAAGAATGATTTATTTTTTTTGACAAAGACAGTTTATACTTACCTCACTATGCGTCTAAGGTACTGAATTGTATTTACTGAGAATTCTTTTATATCGTACTTTTCCTACTATTATTGAATAAAAGTTCTACTAGTACTTACCATTTTTCATTTCCGAAAACAAGTATTATTACAATGAAATTCACCATTCTGGGGATCTTAAAGGTATCATAATGAGGGATGGTTTAGATACACCTCATTCATGTGATTTTTTGTCTTTTAATACCGAATTGATGAGAAACAGTGTTGAGATTCAAATACAATACGAAATATTTTGTGAGTCTTTTTTATGAATAAATACAAACATTAACGGAAAGTTAAAAAAAAATTTGCTTTCAGATTCTTGTTGACGTGATTATTAAACATCCCTTAATCTCTGAAAATACGAATTTTCTCTTCCTCTCAATGTTACGAATCTCAGACAGATCTTTACTTTGCTAGTTGAGCAAACTGAAATTAAAATAAACCGTATCAGATGCATCTAAGAGGAGATATTATTCAAATCGTGAAATGCGTATTTATTTTTTGAATTCACAACCGGATTTTTCTTGGGAATACTAATTAGCTGAAAACGTGATACATTACATTTACTTTGGGGCAGCTTGTCTCCTTGAATTCCCAGGATGGGGCAGCTTGTACTTCTTTCGAAGGTACCTCGTCGGTTCTATGAATATTTAGTTCATCATCTTTCATGAGAAAGTGCGCGCCGAGACATGATCTCTGTGTTTTGATTTGTTTTATGAAGTTGTCTAACTTTCTTAAAGTTTCTTCAATTTCAGTCGGCATGTTTAGAGCATTTCTGTCCTCATTTTCATCTTCATCTGTCTGAAAGAAAAGTATCCTACATGAGCGATTATTCTGAGATTTCTGTTCCAAACCTGTTATTACATTGACTGCGTTACTTGATATGTAATTAATAATACTATGCGTTCAAAACTTCTCTCGGGTATGTCCCTGTGCGATGTCGTCCTCTCAGAGACAATTTTGTTATTTTTTTTTCTTAGATTAGATGCAATGTTACAAGAAGTTACAGCTCACAAATCCAAAAGTTAATAAGGAAATTTTCAAACGATGTAAACAACTTTTCAAGTTGAAATCGCAATAAATATATGTTACTTTGTTTATTTATGCTGATTACAGATATTTTTATGATTTTATTCTACCTACGCAAGTACTACCTTAAATATTTTTTTCAAAAACTCACGTTTACTTATAGATATTTACAAACAACACTCATTTTGACACAATACATATCATTTAGTTGTTTTATATCAAATTTTCAATTTCTTTACAGAAATCATTACATAATTTTATACACGAGAGAAATTTATATAGTACATTGTAACAGTAATAATGTTACTTTCTGACTTATTATTCTAGAATATAGCGAAGGGAATTTACATGACTACGTGTACATATATTACATTTACATTTCTAAGCTATTTTAATACTAATACTAAATGAATTTATAACACTATGTTATTTTGATAACTTTCGGTCAGGTGAAAATGGCGACGAGTCGGGAATCGAACCCAGGACTCCTGCTTTGATCGCAGGGGTGTTTACTGCTACACCACCCGTTCGCATTCCACAATTGTACACCATTTCCACCCAGACCTAATCCCCGGACGACCTGAGACACATCCCCAAGTGAACAAGGCTGCACATAATGCTGTGTGCATTTTATAACCGGTTTCACGCGTACCTACGTGTTAAAGTTCGTTATGTACACTAGTGATAACATAAAAGGGCCCATTTATTTTTCTAAGTCCCACGCTCTGACCAGTTTTGAATATGTTAGGTTTGCAACACCTCGCTCCTCATTTATAATTAGTTAGCAAAATGTTACGTTAATTCGAGAAGATTTCTAGATTTAAAATAACAAGTCCTTAGAATATGACACTGAATCAGGAGTACGGGGAAATACAAGTTACAATAACTTACCATATAAAACTAAATACGACCATGTTAACTGCCTCGCTCGATTTAAATTTACTGTTAATATTATACTGAATGCCTGACTAATACGTTTATCTTCACAAATGTAACATCCATGTTGCTTCGTAAAAAATTATATACCCGCAAAGAATGTTTCTAAATGACAATGTTCGTTCCCTGCTCGTTACATTTTATCTCGTTACGATTTACCCGCCGCACGATGTCTTCCAAATATGAGCGCCGTTTCAAATAGACCTACGATTGGTCGAACGTAACTTCCCCCCTCGAAGGAAAAGCAAGAGGAGGGAGGTGTTGCAAACCTAACATATTCAAAACTGGTCAGAGCGTGGGACTTAGAAAAATAAATGGGCCCTTTTATGTTATCACTAGTGTACATAACGAACTTTAACACGTAGGTACGCGTGAAACCGGTTATAAAATGCACACAGCATTATGTGCAGCCTTGTTCACTTGGGGATGTGTCTCAGGTCGTCCGGGGATTAGGTCTGGGTGGAAATGGTGTACAATTGTGGAATGCGAACGGGTGGTGTAGCAGTAAACACCCCTGCGATCAAAGCAGGAGTCCTGGGTTCGATTCCCGACTCGTCGCCATTTTCACCTGACCGAAAGTTATCAAAATAACATAGTGTTATAAATTCATTTAGTATTAGTATTAAAATAGCTTAGAAATGTAAATGTAATATATGTACACGTAGTCATGTAAATTCCCTTCGCTATATTCTAGAATAATAAGTCAGAAAGTAACATTATTACTGTTACAATGTACTATATAAATTTCTCTCGTGTATAAAATTATGTAATGATTTCTGTAAAGAAATTGAAAATTTGATATAAAACAACTAAATGGTATGTATTGTGTCAAAATGAGTGTTGTTTGTAAATATCTATAAGTAAACGTGAGTTTTTGAAAAAAATATTTAAGGTAGTACTTGCGTAGGTAGAATAAAATCATAAAAATATCTGTAATCAGCATAAATAAACAAAGTAACATATATTTATTGCGATTTCAACTTGAAAAGTTGTTTACATCGCCGGCCAATTAAATGAAATAATAGCAATTATAAGTGGAGTAATACATTGCTTCTTATGGAGAGAACACTATTTTCAAATAATGACAAACTTTTAAATCACGAAAATGATGGAAATTTACACTGATTTAAAGTAAATTTTTCGTAGTATTTTTACATCATTTTTATCTGCGATTGGGACATTTGAAACTTTATCGGACGTGAGATGCATAAAATAACGAAACAGTTGCGCTCGACTGCCGTGTTTGTACATGCTCTTATGCATGCCAAACAAGTCAAGCCTGTTTGTACTATATTATTAACAGATTAAATTGTGATTTAACAATTAAATCATGTTTTTTCTTCGTTATTATTCATATTGTAGTGTTTTAAAACAATTAGTGTGACAGTAAAGAAAACAATTATACATCTCAATGATTTTACTAACTTGGAGTGCTGGCCTCACCTTAAGTACAAGTTATTCAAAATCAGTGAAACGGTTGAGGATTATTGTAGTTGCCATGAATGATGGCATGTGGCTCCGGGTGCGCAGTAGCCCTTGGAAAAACACGTGACCGAATGCAGCGAATTACCTCATTTCTCTCTTGGGCGCCAGAGTGATCCCAAGAGTAATTTCTTAGGTGTTTTGCTTTCTACAGTGATACTGATCATTTATTGATCAACGGGACAGAGGACAAATACAGGTTTTGTTAAAATAAGTTAGGTACTACTTTCTCTGAATGAACAACTATTTCAAGAGAGAATTGGAAGGCGGATAGTCACTTCCAAAAGTTGCCAAATTGCGGGAGCAGACAGACGAGGTGCCGCGAGAACTATTTTCTAGAGATAAATTTGCCAACAATTAAGAATCTATCTCTTCGTCCGCATTCATGGCGGCGACGGCAATAGTCCAGATTACCTGTAATGGAGTCCACGCAGATCGAAACATCGAGATTTTGTCCAACCTTGGTGACCTTGGTGACTTTGGTGACTTTGGTGACCCTGGTGACATTTGGAACCGAGACGTTGGAGGCGTTCGATAGAATGAAGGAAAGTGTCGATTCAGAGAAGGAAGTTGCGATGTATGATTGATGAATTGTTGCCAAGAAAGTGGCGTCGAGGCTGCAGGCGGAGGTGTTAGAGAAAGCGGTTTCCTCAATACCGAGCCTTTTCGTGAATCAGTCGTTGGCGTAAGTAAAATGTTAGGTGATCTATTTGTCTTGGACTGAGATTCATCCATTTGGTGTTTACAACGGTCTCCGTGGCGCACTCTATTCACGAGAAGTTCTTTCCTTACAGCAATTTTGTCCTTTTCGCCTTTCGCAGTCTGCGGCGCTTTTTCTGTGGATTGATTTTTGTTGGAAAGTATACTTTGTAAATGGATACTTGATGTAGGGGGATATGTGGATCGCTGATAGAGAGCTGGGATCTGAAATTCGTGATCAAGTATGTCTGCCCCTTTCCTTTGTTTTGAGTTGTGGAGTCTTTTGTTAATTGTTTCTTGTGATCTGAAACAGCATCATCAATAATAACCAAATCAATCTTCACTCTCACCGACAGCGGTGGTTTATTGGTAGGTCTACGCTTCCACGATCCCGCTGAGCGATAGAGCGTGGGTTCAAACCCTGCTCTGTCGAACTAGGTGAGATTTTCAGCTGGGGTTTCCTACTCCAGAAAAATGTCGGTTCGGTACCATAAGTTCCTCGGCAACCCAACATCTCTCCTTCCCAATTCCTTTACCCAAGCCCAACGGTTAGGTGGAAGAGTAGGTCTTATGGCCTGAACCTCGCCAAAAAGCATAAAATATATAAATAAATATCGTGTACTTAATGCTCCACTTAGCAACTACTAACAGACTGGAGTTTTTGTTATGGTGCAATTAACCCTTCTTCGTTACAATATACCTTTTTTCGTCAAAAATATAGCTCGTTTACACACATAACTAAAACTCAAAAAAGAAAGAATCGTTCACCCTCAATTACCATAATAAAATCGAAATTTAGAAACATATTTTCCTAATGAGTAACAATACGAAAGAAACATCGAATCGAAATTTCCAGTTCTAATAGTAATTGTTTTTTCCTCGCAGTTGAGTGTCCTAGTCAATCAGTATGGACAAGGAACTAAACATTTTCACCCCTTCGCACCCAGTTAAAAGTGATGTATCAAACATTCCAGAAGTTTAATTTAACGNTCACCCTCAGTTACCATAATAAAATCGAAATTTAGAAACATCTTTTCCTAATGAGTAACAATACGAAAGAAACATCGAATCGAAATTTCCAGTTCTAATAGTAATTGTTTTTTCCTCGCAGTTGAGTGTCCTAGTCAATCAGTATGGACAAGGAACTAAACATTTTCACCCCTTCGCACCCAGTTAAAAGTGATGTATCAAACATTCCAGAAGTTTAATTTAACGTTATTTCCATNTGTATCAAACATTCCAGAAGTTTGATTTAACGTTATTTCCATTAAAAAACTGAAATTATACCTCATATAGTTTATGAAATGTAGTTAAAATGATATACCATGCCGTTAGCGTGAACGACAAAACCTAAAAACATTCCGTCGTATTCATTAATATTAAAATATCAAAGTCCCAAAAATGATTTTTCTGAGTATGTTTATACAAAACAAAAAAAATATCCTGAGAAAATTTCACGTTCATATCTCCAATACAGTAGTTTCTTTACGCTGTGTTGATGAATGAGTGAGACTGTCAGTCAGTCACCCACTCACTGAGAGAAACGCCTCTTATTTATAAAGTTTCGCATAGTTTACTAACTAAAATCGGTTTATAACTTACTAGCTGAGAACCCGCAGCTTTGCTCGCGTGAATTTCGTAATATGTCTGTAACTTATTTCTTTCTCACATTGATATCCAGTGAACCTGTTATCCATTAATGGTAGAGGTTTTGATAGTATTGGTGTGTATCAATCCCTCATTTTCTTTGATGTAATTGAGAAAAAGTTTTAGAAAAAAAATCCCATTTCAACCGCATAGGGGCGAGTTTTCGTAAAATCCTTTCTTACCTGACTTTTTCTTAAATTTTTCGTGTCACGCTCTTCCCACTTCTCACCTTCAGAAGTGTCGTGCATAATGTACATAATGTAGGGATACAATGTCATTGGAAACACGATTATTCATTTCAAAATACACAAAAACCATGGACTCGACCTCAATATCGGTCTTTTTACGTCTCGCTCGTCCCACCCCAGCTCTAATTATACTATGTGATCTCAACTAAACGGCATTGGTAGTTTAAAAATCTCATGAACTCTAATACTATGGATCCGATGCAATCTTCATATTTTGTTATTCAAAATTAGTTTTCAATTCTTTTTATCCATAAACATATTTTTAAGCCCATAAAAGCATGTTTTTACCTGTCACAGGCGTGACATCTGTATAATATTAGGTATGTAAATGCAACGTTGTGTCAAAATTTCAAGTCAACCGATTACTTTTAAAGTTTGGCGAACACAAACATACGCAGGGTAAATTTTTATATATAAGGAAGATTACTAAATAATTAAGGTGCGTGTAAGGTACTTTCACAAATTCCTCATACGTACACCAAAGATGTTACGATTAAGGAATTTGTTTAAAAAGTTAATTAATAATAAATNGTAAGGAAGATTTACTAAATAATTAAGGTCCGTCCGTGTAAGGTACTTTCACAAATTCCTCATACGTACACCAAAGATGTTACGATTAAGGAATTTGTTTAAAAAGTTAATTAATAATAAATTTATTGTCAAAAAAAGCAGTTACATACTGCGTGGTGGACATTAAATTAATCTACTCTCCGGAAGCAAGCAAAGGATCATCCCATCAATTCCGATCAAGGACCCCAAGAGTGAGGTGGATACACATTTCAGCACACTCCTAAGATAAGAATATAAATAGTTGGTCACGTGTTATATAGTTTAAATATTTAAATAGTGAGAGTGTTGTAGCTTAGTGTTCAATTATAGTGGCTCCAGTTTATCCCTGCATGATCCAAGAAGAATGTGTAGTGGAGGTCAAAGTGGGTTCCCTGCTGTTTTTCTCGGGATACTCCCGTTTCCTTAGCTTTTCATTCCTCCGCATTATTCACTCAGCATTTGCTTCTCACATCATTCCATACATCACCCGCCACGCTAAATAGCATGAAATTACACCCGGTATCCTTGTAATTTCTCAGCCACATCTCATCCTCCATCTCCGACACATTGTATAGGGTACGAATTGAAGACGAAGAAATAGTTTGAACGAAAGACTCAACTGTGTAGGTGTAATAAACTTTTTTTGAAAAATATTTATATTATGATGAGGTGATCTAAGATAGTTCTGACGACTATATTTTCTGTCCTTAATAAGTAACGCAAGGCAGTACGATGTATTAATCCTTACCCATACCTTACCGCTAGCCGTAAATCGATACTACTTTCCAAGATGAACTCTTGTGAGGATGGTCAATTGTAAACGGTCTTATCGTCCACTCAATGACCATATCTAGACAATCGGTGATAATTGTCCACAAATTTGCACTAGAGCGCATTAACTTTGCTTTAGCGGGAACTGCTTTCTAGGTGGACCTCATTTTTGTAGAGTACATACGAAAACGACTTAATTTCATCGCGAGATTTTGACCGAAACGTCCGCTTTTGTATCCCTGATATCAAGGATATGATTCGTAAAATGCTATCCGTCCCTCTGTGCGGCCCTATTCTGTCTAAGTGGATGAGTGAATTTCATTCATGTTTCTTCGTATTTGTAATATTTTTACCTATCAATATAATGCAATGTTGAAAATCATTTATCAGTGTTTAGCCCTACCGAATCAAAATAATATGCAATTGGTAAAATAGAAGAATGGAAAACTACAAATAATATGTACGTAATATTTCTTTTAAGGAATTAATACTTTTCTACATTTTAATGGGAACAAGGTATTTTTACCAGACATCCCGATACTGGTAAATAGTGATTAAACAGCTGATGGGAAGTTTAGAAGTAACAGAAGAAATCCTTACCGCCCGTTATTGTGTGAAAATTGACAAAACAATGACCATGCATGGCATGTTGGGTAGAAATAGCATGTTGGTCGACTAGGTCCTTTGAGATGGGATGTAGTTAACGTACAAGAGTTAGAGTATGAAAGAAGTAAGATAACATCGGATGGGCATTCAAAGAACTATAGAGAGAGTCATATGAATCAGTCAGGTCAGTCTTGAAAACAAAAGCTTCTCACTGCAACAGATTGTTGCAGATTTACCGCAAAATGTTGAAGATTTCCCGGTGTGATCGAATCACCAACCATGTGAATCGGCGAGAAGCCATATTTGCTGGAGGGTTTGAAAAGAAGGAAAGCTGTATGGGTCGGTCATATTCGCCGACACGGAGAATTATTCACCATGATGAAGTGTTAGGGAGAAATCATAGAGGGAGACCTAGGTTGGACTTGACTGGACAGTTGTTGAGCGAGCTAGGCTGCCAACACCTGAAGAACATGGCTAACAAGAAGAGAGAACTATTGCTGTCGCTACAAACCAATCCTAAGTTTAAAGCTTAAGGTATTTATATAAGAAACTGTACTTTGTAGTGAAGATTTAGAAATGTATGAGAGAAAAAGTATGCAATGGTTTTGTACTACTAGTTAAAAAATACAATTACTTTTGCCCTAGCATACGATTACTGTATTGTTTGTGAAAGTTATCATTGAGTACTTACTTTTTCGGAGCCATTATTAGCAACGATGAAATTTACTCATCGCTTAAGAGTCCTGAAAGCGATGTCAATTGACTTACGGCATTGGGTCGTCATGTGTCTTTTGTTGTCTCGCTACAACGTGACTTGACTTCTACAGAACCTGAAAATATAAAAATTACTCTGTTTCTTTACAAGAGGGCATGAGTTGTGACATGCGAGGTACCTTCTGTAACCGGGATGACAGGTGATGAAAAGGAACCATAGCTACTTGTACACAATTACTGCTCTTTCTTCCACTGTTGCTGATGACGTATTGTTAATGATGCTATGATGTTACACGAAAGTAGCTTAAGGGAGTAAGTCCAAAATGTCTCTGAATCTTGTTAACTATGAAACATATTCTGGGTTAAATATCAAGAGAAGTTGTGCATTCCCAGTGAGAGATTACATATCAAATATTACATTTTTTTCAATATTCATCAATAGAAATTGAAATATGCTGTTTTGAAATATAAGTGATGATTATATACGCTGACATATTATATACGCTCCTCAGGTATGCATTTTTTATCTAAAAACTGTTTATTATTTAAATAAGGAAATACGAATATCAAATAAGAGTTTTTAAAACATTTTTACAATTTGAAATAATTGTTAAAGAGTATACATTTAATTTTTATTTTAATCGTTATTAAACGATTTTGACTACATACCTTTGAATACTTGAAATATCAGATCCCTTTAAAATTATAAGGTNATTATATACGCTCCTCAGGTATGCATTTTTTATCTAAAAACTGTTTATTATTTAAATCAGGGAATACGAATATCAAATAAGAGTTTTTAAAACATTTTTACAATTTGAAATAATTGTTAAAGAGTATACATTTAATTTTTTTAATTTTTATTTTAATCGTTATTAAACGATTTTGACTACATACCTTTGAATACTTGAAATATCAGATCCCTTTAAAATTATAAGGTACGAAAATAGATGTGTTTGTCTTTGAACAGTTGGGGCATTTAGTATTGACGATTGACATTTAGCATTTACTATTGCCCCTACTATTATGGAACAATTCAAATGTATGTTGAATAATCTTACCGGTAGCTTATTTTTACCTGTCACTTATCTCTTATATCTACCAGATATATCAATTTTCTAAGGAATTTAGAACCAGTTCTTTCAGCTAGGCATTTCAGAGTGCATTTCATATGTTCCCGGGGTACTGAAGAAAAATAACAACACAGATGTTCAATGTGATATTTTTAATAACAAAATTAATTGCTGTTTAAGTACCGATGAGGAGAGAGAATTGGGGTGGATGCCTAGTCTGCTTCCGCGCTTTCATTGCAACTGTGCACTAACCGATGGTATTGACTTGCAGGAAAATGTACGAAGAGTGTGTTCCTCTTTGCTTCCCTGATAACGATTGATAATGCCATAGTTGGTAGATAACTATTTTGAAAGAATTTTTGTCTAAGTGTAACGACGCATTACAAAGAATTTACGAAAGGTCTCTCGCCGATTCCGTGTTATTCGGATGTTTTCTGTGGGCGTGATGCCACATGTTTTATGAATTTTAAAATATGATTTTAATATTTGCTCTAGCACTATTGAGTTAATTATCATTGTGATAGTGAGAATTTTTATGTGGCTCTCCGAGAGAAGGAACAAGGAGAAGTATTATTCAATGTCTTTTGTTTTGTATGTCATTTATCGGACTTACAAATAAGTCTAACTCCTTGCTCCTATAAACAATTTTTGGTAGTTTGTCCGAACCACTTCCTTGTACGAGGGTCATTCAAAAAGTGACGAGACAAATTGCTGTAGCTAAAAAAACAATGTATTTAATCAACACACAAATTTGGTTATTTTTCAACGTAGTCCCCAGCAATACTTACACACGTGTCCCATCCTTATAATTTGTCTATGCCTCTGGCATAAAATTCCTTGGGTTGGCCTTGAAGCCACTTTTGCACCTGATCTTTAACTTATTGTTTGGATCGAATATGTCTTATACATGGAGCGTCTTCAAGGGGTCCAAATAAATGGACGGCTTTAGGGGGGATGTAGAAGGACCTCCCATCCCAGTTTTTGGAGTACATCTTGAGTTAGGTGTACCGAACGGTAGCGCGCATTGTCGTACAGCAAAATCACACCTTGAGTCAGGAGTCCACGACGTTTCATTAAAATAGCAGGCCTTAATTTGTTCTTGAGCTTATCACTGTAACACTGGCTGTCGATAGTTCGTTGATCTTCGATATAATCACAGTAAACAGATCCCTACGAATCCCAGAATGACTTTACCTGCAGACGGCTGGGTCTCGAGTTACTTCCGATTGGGAGAGCCCGTGTGCTAACAATAAAGGCTTTGCCGCTTAGATTCTGGTTCAGAATGATGGATCCATGTTTTATCACATGTTATTCGCACAATTGTTCTAAAAATGATTATTTTTCAATTGAACGTTGTTTTTTTCAACTTGACTGACGAAGCCATTCTTTGTGGGTGTCGGTAAGTTGTCTTGCAACCCATCCCGCACAGATTTCCTTGTACTGTTGCTAATTCTGAATATTGTCATGGACAGTTCCAACACTCGCGTGTAATTCTTCAGCTATCACTTCAACGCCTATTGTCCCGAATTAACACGTCAATGCACGAGGGAGGAAGTTCCAACTTCAACCGGTTGCCCACATCGTTGCTCGTCAGAAACACTTAAATGGCCAATTTTGAACTGTTCTGCCCATTTGTAAACGTTCGAACGGTTTAAACAATTACCCGTATAAAAATTCTTCTGTGGGTTTCACTACCCATTGTCAAATCTAATCACTGCCCATTGTTCTTTCGCTGTGCAATGCTCGAGCGACTCGCTATTGTTAACTGAGTAATTTAGAGGTTAACACTCTCAAACACCTGATCACATATTATCACAAGGATGCCATCTTGACGTCCTAAAAGTATTTTAGTTATTAAATGAACCGTATTTGAGCTACAGCAATTGGTCTCGTTACTTATTGAATAACCTATATATTTTATGCTTTTTAATAATATATACTGTGACGTAACCTCGTGATCTGAATATCATGCCACATGATAAAAATTTGTTTAATTTAATATTAGAAAGTATAAAAACGCCCTTCAACTTAAAAACTGTATATTATTGGTAGTGCCATTGACAAACACGCAATTTAGGATGCTACGAGTCACTAGCAGCCAGAACACACATTTTGTATATCTCCACGTTAGGACGTGTTGTCATAATCTCGCGTAGCGTATTCATACTTATCAATAATATTTTTCTTTTATTCAATATTTGCTCCTTTAATGCAATTTTATATTTCAAATAATTATCAGCCAATTTAAGTCAAATTAACATTTTAAGGCAATTAGTAGTCATAATAAAAGGACAACGAGTTTATGCAAGATATAGTGAATTCAATTATTTACCAAGTGCAACATTTTATGTGTTACAATTATCAGGCCAGATAAGGCAAGTTAAAAAGCGCATTGCAACAATTAGCCGGGTAAAAAGTGAATGTTAATACAACATCAAGATTCAGGTACGAACAACGCGACTCTGGTTAATGTCAAGTGTCTAGCTATGCAGACGCAGAACCTCTAGCAGACGTGGTACACGTTTGGAACTTCTCATCGTCTATGCGCATATTCATCTATGTGCTCCGACGATAATAAAAGGAATTTGCTTGAATGATATGTACATGTGTATATGGACTGCTATAAACTAAGAAGAAAATAATTGCCGGAACCATAGTGTATTGTGAGGAATGATCTATTCAATCAATATATTTTAGTGTTAAATTAAAGTAAAAAGGGACATAGTTTGTCACATTTAAAATCTTCAGGCTTATCTTATTGGCAGCCAGAAAGGCTAGTTTTAATAAATTGTGTATTGCATGTTTTTGTATATTTTAATCTCATTTTATCTATGAAGTATTAAGTTTTATTTTATATTACGTAACTTGTTCAGAGTTCATATACTTCCAATTCAGTAAAAGTTGGACCACCACCTTTTAATGTATTGTTAATTTTCAGAGAGGTTTTAGTTTTATTCAATTTATACATTGTTTTAAAACTTTGTTTCTTTTTACATTTATTTCCGCCGAAAGGTGGTGGTCCTTTGAGTATCAATTTAATGAATTAATGACTCCTCTCTATCGGATAACATGACTGGTGCAGTGACGAGGCCAGCATTAAAACTGAGTTATCAGTCAACTGGCTAATCACAAGCGCCAACACTTACAATGAACTCACATGGTGTGTTTGACAATCCAGTTTTGCTAACAGTTTCCACGTTGCCCTTACGCCACTATTGAAAGTTTTGCTTCGGATATTTTTAGTTCAATCATCTTCAAACTTTTGAGTATTTGGATTAGTTAAATCAAACATATTCTCTGTGATATCATTGGTCTCTTGTCTAGGTGTTGCAGAGTCGTTTTATCTGCCCATAATACGGAGGAATAGCACCGTTTGAGCCATATCCGTCCTTTGGAGAACTTAATCGTGGCTTCTCAACAGTATTCTTCAACGGGACCTCGTTTAACGAGCGAAATTGGTTCTCAAATCTTCCTCACAATTCAAAACACCCGTTAAGCAAAGTATTATTTCCCAAAGAATGAATTGAAAATTATATAATACGTTCTGTTGCGTCCTCTTTTACAAGAGAATTGTGAGATTTTCATTTCTTTATTTATTCGATAGTTCCTTTATATACAATCACTTTGTATATAATATTGTCACTACAGGGTACCTTATTTGTACTATCCTGGTCCCCTTCCTCTCGCTTCTTGGCGGGTGCTGGTAATGATTTGCGTCATAATTAAGTCACGTTATATTGTCTTATATAAAGTTACTAGCTGAGTCCCCGCGGTTTTGCTCTTGTGAATTTTGAAATATGCTATGACTTTATTCTGTTATCCATTAATGTTGGTGGTTTTATAGAATTGGTGTGTATCCTCGATCCCTTATTTTCACTGATGAATTTGAGAAAGCTTTTAGAAAACACCAATTCCCCAGTTAACCCCTTATGGGTACATTTTTGAAAAATCCTTTCTTAGCGGACATTTTCGATAATTTTTCGTGTCACCCTCTTCCCAACTCCCACCTCTTAGGGTTTCGAGAGCCTCATGTGGTCTGAAGGGTACATAGTGTCATGGAAACACAATGATTCATCTCAGAAGACACAAAAACTAAGGATTTGACCCTATTAATTATGTTATGTTGAATAAAAATGGGAGACGGGACCGGGGTTCGAACCCGGGACCTTGAGCTAAGGAATTGACCCTAATATTGGTAATTATTTTACATATCAAATTTTTAAAACCATAAATCCATTTCCACCCCACCCCCCTTAAGTGGTACCAGTTGCTTCTTTCTTCCATGATGGCTTAATTTAGACTTACAAGATATCGAGATTTCACTATTAACTCAGTGACGCCGAAAATTATAGACTCGTCACTGGCATATGTCATTTTCGATACATTATTCATGGCATCCCCTTCCATAGGGGTGCTCGAGTTTATACGGCGTGATTGTGTACTTCGACATCTTTAGGAAAGTTAGTACTAAGCGGCCCTGAAAACAATTATCTCAACTGTAAGATCAGTCATTTTCGTTTATTTTATATTTTAACCCCTTCACAAATTTTTCCTTCATAGTGGATGACTACGACTATAAGCGGCATTGAGAGTGAAATTCTGCTCTTCTGCGTCTTCAGAAATGTGTTAAACAGTTGTTTTTTAGTATTTTTACCTATACCCTTTTCCAACCCTTACTCCAGGAGTTTTAGGGATATATTATCGGCAACGTGGACGGATTGTGCACTTACATAGTATCGGGGACACCCTTATCTCTTTCAATGGCACCGAAAAGTATGGTTTCGGATCTAATATCGGATTGTTCCATTATTTTACATGCCCTCTTTCCACCCCATACTCAAGGGTGGCAGGGAAGTCTTACCCTCACAGTGTTAGTTGTCAGATAGTAATTTTTTTTATCAAGTTTGGTTGAATTGCTCCAGACTCTCTAGAATTTGGGGTGGTGGTACATACGTAAAATAGTTCAACACCTATTTCACTCCCTTAGGGGTGGATAAACTCCGATTTTAGCGGATGTCTAAATCATAAAAGAAGCACCTGTCAAATTTCAAGTTTTGTAGTTCCAGAAATTTCGTATTTAGTCAGTCAGTCAGCCAGTCAGTGGTATTTCGCTTTTATAGATTAATTTCTTCAGTGTATCTGTAATTTGCTCTACTTCTATAGTGTATTTGAGAAAATAGTTGTAATTTTCTTCTGTAATCGTATTTACCTCAATTCTGCGACTGCATCAGATGATACTCCCGCTAATATCGTGCTCAGGACCATAAAAAGACCATTCTCACAATACATGCCCAGCGTCTTCATGTTCTTTGAGACAATTGAGGTTTTTTCTGTTTTCTAAAAATTCCTTCAGAAAACAAACGTGTCCGTCAAGAAATGCAATACAACTTTAAATAGTATGAACCATTTTTTATGTATAACCATAAAGAGGATTTATTTTTTCTCTCCATTGCTCATACTTGATACACAGGTATATTTGGTCACCAAACTTTGGAAAAATGTTAATTAAAATTCACGCCACATATTTCTTCCGCCAGAGGTTGTTATTGGCGCCCTGCACAACCAACTGTTTCTGGTTAACAATCGTAATCTCAGCATGATAAGAAGTGGAAACGAAGTGCAGACTGTGGTAAAAGAGCTGCGACTGTCGAAGATTTTCGGGTTAGGCGCTCTGCAGCAGAAATAATTGTTTTTTTAATTCCAAAAATCCACAGTGCATGGTTATGGAGAAATATGCGGCTTCAGAACTGTCAAATGAGTATTCCACAGCTCATGAGTATACGTATATAGTGAGGACGCCTAAAGTCATTGATAGCAGTAAAGCGTGGATTTTAGAGAATGCAGTCCAATTATTGCAAACATTGGTGAAAATTTTGTGAGTTTTTTACTTCTGTAACTTAAGTTTTCATCAGTCATGAAATAATCAGCGGTAATTAACAGAATAACGTACGCTGCAAGGAATCTAGTCTTTCATTCCCTTTTTTGATGACTTTGTTTTTGCTTATCATATCAGGTGCGAAGCGGCAAATACAAGAAAATGGAGACAAAGATTGAAGAAGGGTGGATTTCTTCTCTCTACTGAAAAACAATATTGCTTCTAGCAGTCGTTCCACTTCCTTTTCTTCGGAGAAACCCCTTTCAGATATTTTCACCCCAGGTTGACCCTTCAAATTCTGCGTAAAATGTTTTTTTCTAATTCCGGCTAATGGTTCTCTATTTATTCTGATCAAACGTCTATAAGCCCATCTGTCCGTCTCATAATGACTTGTTCGAGGCACCTAATTTCTTCCCAACCAAATCCTGCATACCATGTTGCAGCCTGTTTTCCAATTATCCAACATCCGCAAGGTACTCTCCTCGTGTCCGATTCCACTGTTCTTTTATTGAGGTCTCTCCGTCGAGGTCCTTCGGTGTTTTCTGCAACGCCCTCTGCCTATTTTTTAGCTACTCATCATTCAAGCATTGAATACCAGTTGTATTAAAAGTTGCATTATAACACGCTTTAATTGTCTTTTTTCTTACTACCCGCCCCACGCTTAGGTGTAAACTACTCTATTTTCACTGTTCTGACTTCCATTGCCCAAAAACCATCCACTTTAAGCTAAGGCTTGTTCCGGCGTACTGCATTTACAAATGTTCCCTCACGGTTGAACGCAACCATTCAGTTTTGCTACAGAAGTTGACTTCCAACCCCTCGACAGTGTCGTTTATCCTTTACCTTAACGTTCTCTTTTCATCTTAAACGTTCTCTTTTAATCTCTTTTCATCTTACGCCATATCAGTCTGACATGCGTTGAATTTGATCCACGGACTAGATCACTTTCCACAGTATTAAAAAACAGACACACTCACTATCTGCGTATGAATCCTATATCCCGAAGAGTCCATACATCGTAGTAATAATAGCTTATTTTCGTCGGTGAATGAGCTCGCTGGTTTCCGTTCATGACCATTTATGTATTTGGGATTTCAAGGGAAAAAATTAACCACTCAAGCTGCAAACACTGTTGCCGGTGACTTACTGCATCAAATCTCCAAAATCAATAACTCCCTTGCAAATCTCCAAAATCAATAATCCTCAATTACTCCCTTGCAAATATACCCCATATTATAACATTGATAAGAGCTGTAATGACTTTAACGTTGGTGACCCCAAGGAAAAAAAAGACATTGATCACTTAACATTGATAACAACAGTAAGAGGTCGCTAATATTTATAAGTACTTATAGTTGGGCCCGCTTTACTGTTTCATCCCCATATCGCCTTGTTATATTTTTTTTCTTAATATAAGGCATTTTCTCACATCACGTTTTCCACTTACTTGTGCCATGCTCCTTCCTTTCTCTTTCCTGACCTCCCTTGGTCACCTCTTGTTCTTTTCGATCCCGACGCTGTTAGAGCTAGGGTATCTTTCATTTTCCTCTTCTTCTCTTTCCTCTATTTCTTCTTCTTCCCCTCCCCCCAGGGGGCTTACATCTAGTAAGTACGTGTTTGGCGAACACGGGGCCCAGAGCTGAGTTTGGCATTGCTTCCACTTACTTGTGCCATATTCCTTCCTTTTTCTTAACTGACCTCCCTTGGTAACCTCTTGTTCTTTTCGATCCCGACGCTATTAGAGCTAGGGTATCTTTCATTTTCCCCTTCTTCCCTTTCTTCTTCTCCTCTTTCTTCTTTCCCCCGCAGGAAGCTCAGATTCGAGTGAGTATGGGCTTGGCAAACCCATGGTTCCGAGCTGGGGACTGGTATTGCGACAACAGTCCTCCGACACCGTAAGCTTTGGACATGTTTCAGCGACCACCATTGGCGCGATGGTGGAAAGTTGCTTGTTTTAAAGGGCGGAGATCTTGCCTTCATTGGCCGGGTCGCGAGGAAGGATTAAACCTCTATAAAAAACCCCTCAACCTCAAGGTGTGTTACGCGCCGATGAGGTGAATGGGTGTTGAGGACAAACACTCACTAGCGGACAACCTCTGGGGCAACTGCCGCACCTCAGTTGAGCAAGGCTTAGTGGCGTGATGCGGGGGCTCCACGTCACCGGACATTAACTTCCTCCGAACTCGTGGGTCAAAATGAAAGACTGCCTTGCGGAGTGGGCGAGTCGCAAGGTAAGTATTATGCCTCACGGTCATCGAAGAGGCTGAGGGCTAAGATCCCTCCTGCTTCAGGAATAAAGGATAATAAGAAACAGAACATTTCACATGAAAATGTTTATATCGTAATGTCACGTATAGACGGGACACTTGAAAAAGTATCCCCGTTCTATATCTACAAAGGATTGCAGGGTTTAGTTGGAACGCTGAAATCAATTAAAAGGTTGCGAAATGGGTCAATGCTGTTGGAAACCAACACCAACAAGCAGGCATTGGCACTTTTAAAATGTACTTTGTTGGGAGAGTTCCCTGTGAAGTGTGAGCTCCATGCTGCGCTTAATCCCAGCAAGGGGGTCGTACGTTGCAGGGACATTATTGATATGGCAACAGAAGAACTAGTTGCAGAATGGGAGGCTGACCACGTAGTTGAGGTCAGTCAAATCATGAGGAAGGTAAATGGTGTTCTCGTGAAGACCAGTTCCTTCATCTTGACATTTGACTGTCCTAAACTACCAAAGGAACTGAAGGCTGGATGGCTGAACCTGCCGTTCGGTCTATTTATACCAAATCCTCTGCGCTGTTATAAGTGTCAGAGGTTTGGACACACGACAACATCGTGTAAGGGACGTGACACCTGTGGAAAGTGCGGAAAGGAGGCACACGAACCCGGCGTCTCATGCCCAGGGCCTGCAAAGTGCATTAATTGCACAGGCAGTCACCCGGTATGGAGCAGGGAGTGTGTCGCCTT
>NNCF01132796.1:0-72852 GCA_002313205.1 Laupala kohalensis
CGAACCCTAAGAAATTGTGGAACCCTGAGATCGAGCTAGCCGAGGCGCCTAGGATATCAATTTTATCAGTTATTTAACATTTTATTCAATAAAAATCACGTTCTGCCACAATATGAAGCTAAAAAATTATTATTGAGGAAATATTACTGAGGAAACAATAAAATATTATTGAGGAAATAACAAATCAATAAAACAACTGAGGAAACTGGAACATTATTATACACATGATTAGAGTATTGGTTTAGATCATTTAGATTCAAAATCATTTAAATCTAATAGGAAACAAAGAGTGAAAATAAACAACTTTTTATCTAAGATTATACATGTTTTGTCAGGGGTTGGACAAGGTACCCATGTTGAATCAGCATTATTTATTATTATTAATGTTTAAATGTGTGTAAATCAGTCATATTTCATTGTTTGCTTATGATACTAAACTATATAAAACTATTTATTGTTATCAAGTAAAAAAATATAAATATACATTTTTTGTCAAAAAAGCAGTTGCAAACTGCATATGACCACGTGAGGGATAAGAAACTAATTTACTCTCCAAAAGTAAGCAAGGGACCATCGCATCAATTCCAATCAACCCCCCAGGGGACTTACACCCCCCTTTCTCTTTCCTGACCTTCCTTGGTCACCTCTTGTTCTTTTCAATCCCGACGCTAGCGTATCTTTCATTTTCCTCTTTCTTCTTTTTTTAAATAATGGTTTTAGATATGTTGATATTTGAGTTGTAATTCAGGAGGGTTTTTAGGTGGTATGGTTGAGTCATTTGGCGAGTCCCACATGCGAGGAGAGTCATGTTGGCTCTCCCTAGTGTGTAACTGCATTTTCTCTACCTGTACAAGTTTTTAGGGCTCTAATGACCTTGATGTCGATGAGCCATAAAGCCCCACAAAAAAAAATTCCAAACAAGGGCCATAAGACAGAGGAGGATTTAATGTTTCAGCACACTCCTCACAATAAAACTAGTTCAAAACTAGTAAAACAAAAAAAGTTATAGCAGAAGAATGTATTATTATCAAAATATATGTATTTAGAAAATATTGTGTATAAATTGTAACTATTAAATAACACAATATTTGGGATATATTATTTCAATAGACTAGAGAAGAGCCTACTGAGTCAATATAAAAAATCTACCTCTATTCTACAAACTTTTTGAATATAAATTACAAATGTTTAGAAATTCATTACGCTAAACAGATGGAGATGTTCTCCACGTGTAACAAACAGTAAGCCAACTCTTTAAGCATAAAAAATTATAGATTAGTAAATATTTTAAATATACTTTTAAAATTAACAAACATTATAGTTTAAATATTTCAATAAAATGCAATAGCAATCAACTTCTGTGATTAAAATATATTAAGTTAGTAGGTATTGATGGCTCTTAAATTAACCATTTTTTGCCAAGACTTATTTAAAAGATGTATTTATTTATCCAGTATCATCGAGTAATAAGATTACCAAGTTCTTCGTTTAAAGAGAAAAATATTACCTGAGCATAGGAACTAACAAACTAAGATAACGCAATATGAAAGTATTAAAATTTACTTTTTAAACATAAGAAATAATATTTGCTTTTATGTTATCCAATGTATCTATTTCATTAGCACAAGTTATTCAAGTTTTCTTTTGTATGTATTTTATAATTTTTAAAAAAGTTTTCTTTGGTATAATTTTCCAGATTAAAATTATAAATCTTAGAAATTCTCCTGTACCTAAACTTCATGTCAGTTTATAATCATTTTAATATTATTTATGCTCATTACATTTAAAGTCTTATACTTTTCATAGTTCATTATAAAATTTAAGAGCAACAATATATCTCTCCTTATCACTTAAATCCACTTTGGAAATATTAAATATTTATTTCTTATTCTATTAGTAGAACTCTCATATAATCTCTTAAATTCACTATAATGACAAAATAAAGATNAATATTAAATATTTATTTCTTGTTCTATTAGTAGAACTCTCATATAATATCTTAAATTCACTATAATGACAAAATAAAGATTGAAGTGAAAGTTGTTGCTCTGCACATGAAGATTAATTGTAATAAAATGACTGTGAAGGCTTCTGTGGCCAGAGTCAATGAGATTTAGACTGTACACAACATTGCACCGAAAACCGGTCAAAATTTCTACCTTTTATATCTCGTCACAGCATCACCTGGACAATTTAAATTCCAATTGTAATATACTGATATTAATCAAAAGTGCACTCTTTAAGTGAACATACATATTTTATATTACGGAAATATTTAAAGTAATACCCAAAATCTTCTATTAATTTAAGTTAAAAATGGTAAACTAGTGGTGCAAAACCATTGCACATACTTTCTCATACATGTTTCTCCATCTACGGCATAGAGTGAGAAAAAATTCAATAGTGTAAGGGTCATTTCTGGCGTGGTCCTCTATACTTTCATCCAGTGGGGGCGTGGGGTGGCAGCCATCTACTCACTTTTGTAAGGAAAGATAAAAATTTCATATTTACTGTCTAAAACAGAATTATAAAAAAAAACTACACCATCATTGATGTCGTAATCACCAATTGTATTTCCTTTGATTTATTTCATTATTTAAATCATTTGTACTGAAAATATGCAGAAAATGTCATGTTAATGAAAATTGTCGATATTTGTTTCCCTCCCACCCTGCACTGCTACTGTGTAGCCCTCTGTATTTCATTTCCACAAGTGTGGGGCAGTCCATGTGCTGCACAGTACAAGGCCATAGATACATCCAGGATACATCAATCACTTCTTTAAAATACAATTAAAGGCCCATTTGGTGATGGAGACTGCAAAATAAAAAAATGATGAGTAAAATCAGTTTTAATTTTATTTTTATTAATAATTCAGACATAAAAATAATGTTAATTTTTTTTATGGGGCTTTAGGGCTCGTCAACATCGAGGTCATTAGAGTCCATAATGTTAATAATGTATAGGAAAGATTTTTAATATATCGATAATTATTTACTCAAAAGACTGTAGAAAGTTCCATAGCTCAAAGTAATGGTTTAAATATCTCCTCTGTTGGACTGCGTGCGATACGGCTCTTGCCTCGGCCTCTCGATAAAGGTAAGAATCAAAATCTTGTATTACAATAGCAGAATGTATAAAGAGGTATTCTGACACCTAGTGCCCGCTGTTACTTACGGCAGGGCACTCTGTGGGCAATTGTAATAACTAACACGAGTACTTTTAATCTTCGCCGTTGTAATGCGCTGGACTCCTGTTCTAGATCCCGCCACCGGCTGCGACCATGTTCGCCAAATACAGAGGTCATAGATACATATCTATGGCCTAGGCGCAGTAATGTGCGTCTCAATTCGCGTCGTTCTGCTTCGTAGGATACAACTAAAATGAAACGGCANAGAAATGAAACGGCACAGCGTGTGCCAGAGAAAACAAATACAAGCTCAGTCATTGACCTCGCAAAATTTCGATAGAGCTTAACATTCTTATACCCTTTAAAGCCTCATTTCAAATAAAATACCAAATATGTTTTAATCACTTTATTCGAAAAAAGAAAAAACGCTTTTATCGTCAATGTACCTTAAACAATAGTGAATGCGTTTTATATTGAAGAATAGTCATTATAAAATTTGTAGACAATATTGTCTTCAAAAAATTGTTCACATGTGTTTTTCCCCTGAATTATTATTTGTGAGATAGAGCAATTAGAAAAGAATTAATTCTACCTCACGTCAATGTTTCTGAAAGAATTCTTCTTCTGAGATTGCGCCACGGATACATTATGTAAATAGATTGTTTCATTTATTAAAAAAATTCTTTGCCTGAAAGAAGTTGAACATAAAATGAAATACTATTGAGGCATCTGTGTTGAAATAAACGAAGCAAAGATGTTCAAAATACGGAAAACTATAGATCTGTTTTATACTTTGTATTTATTAATTTATTAGACCAGTTTAATTAACACAATATTATGTAAATCCCACAGAGGTAATAGGGGTTACCTGTTTGTGGACTTGGTACAAAAAGCTTAAAACTAAGAGAAAAGTAAAATCTAATTATAATTTAATATATAATCTTATAAACTTCATTACACGTCAACATCCAATAGTTTTTAATTTATTAGTAATTTAGTGCCCAATTTTGTTGTAAATCTGTAGTCTTTTTGACATTATTTTGTGTAATTTAATAAATCCCAAAATTCTATGATAGATAATTTTTCAACAATTTTGGCTGTTAGATATCAATGAAATAGGTCTATAGTTAGACATATGCTTTTCTTTAGCTTTATGAATCTTTGATATCAGCTTGTTTTAAAGTATCCGACCAAATTGATCTTTCTATACATAAATTTATTATGTGTACAAGAGGTTCAACAATAAAATTAGCTAGTGTAATAATAGTTCTAACATTTATATCAACAACTCCACGCTGTATATTTGTTTATTTCTTTTTGTACCTGCCCGCACACAGATAACAAGATTGTCTTTGTGGGAGGTAATCTATATGATGGCGTGATGCCATATGTATGACTGCTTTATGATCAAGTTAAATTAAATATTTTTACACACACATACTTATTATACATAATTAGCTATAAGATGTCCGATTATAAATTATGAATTGCAAATTTAACCACCCATACCACTTCATAACCTGGGTAGCGATTCCTCCATCCATCCACTCATGCCAATACGGAAAGCATTTTCTTCTTTCTGAAAATTTCGGTACATTGACTTGTTTGTTCTTTAGCATTTAACATTTAGCAGTTGAGGGCATAGACCTCAAGATTAAAAGCACCCAGCAAAACTTAAGTTTTATGCAACACCAATGCTACCATCTGTCTATCCAACCATAATATCTGGAATCCTCCCTCCTGGAATCAGTTATGTAATTTAGCTTCACATTTGGGAAAGAATATACTTAGATAAATCTAAATCCTAAAATACCAACAGAAGAATTTGATTGAGGCACCTCCCCAAACTACCAAAGGCAGAAAGGAGATTGTCATGTTTAACTGACAATAGAAGAAAAACTGAAAGATGTCATCAAATTTTAGAAACAAATTCAGAGAAGATTTAAATCTATTGTTAATTGGAACTCAAGAATGATTAAGTTCATGAAGAATTATAGAAGAAAGCCCTTCACGAGGATAAAACATTTATTGTTCAGTGAATCAAAATCACCCCTCATGTAACATATATAGACCAAAAAATCTACATAATTTTAATGCATCTTGTTCTTAAACATTGCACTTCATATTGAAATTATAACTACATAGTTAATTTTAGGTTAATTCCACTACCTTAGTATCTTGATCTCTAATAACAGTCTCACATACTTCGGGGTATCAAATGATACAGTGATATAGCAAAAGCAGAGATGATTTACTTTATTTAATCACGTAACTTACGCACCCCACTTTTTAAAAACTATTTTCTGTGCCATTTTAAGTTTTCAATTATTAATAAAGTTAATATTGACCTAAGTTTTCAATAAAGTCTGCTTATTCGCAGCAGTCATTCCAACACCACACAGCCTGTTAACAGGTGCACAGGCAGTAGTTCCACGAGATTTGGATGTCCGAGATTTTACTGCCTATTCACGGGAAAGGACAGATTAATCAGAGGCACAGAACTGTTGCTGCAAGTACACATATTTTACCATAAATTTATATTTAATAATAATAAGAAAAAAGAAAATATTTTTCTCACTGCATAATTAATGCACACATTTTAAGACCTTTTTTGCCCCAAAACAGCATAATATATGCAAGTAAATTAGAATTTTTTTTAGGTTTCTGCAACCAGAATCACAGATTTCTTGAATGACTGGTCGTAGTCGTGTCATTCATTTAAAAATTGATGTTTTGGCTGGTATTCTCCAGAAAATCAATAAGAGCTTCAAGTATCACAAAGATAAGGTGATTTTATTTTTCATTAGATTCAGGAGATACGCGAAGAATAACATATCTTAATTTAGAACAAATTTCATCCAAATAAAGTACTCAATATATAATAATGAAGATACAATACAAAGTTGAGTAGAGCAGTCACATCTAAATATGAAGATGAGATGGCATGAAATATTTTTGAAACTTACATTGAATTAACAACAAAAAATTTCTTAGTAATATCAACAACTTGCTTCCCTCAAATTTTTTTCAAAAAAACATTTTTCAGGGATTAATGGTCCCATTATTAATTGCTGCATACTGATTACAACAGTTGATCACTCAAAACTCGTCCTATTAACTTAACTCATCCTATCAAAAAACTTAGGAGGCACAAAATCACTCAGTATTGTATTTAAGATTATAAGAGCTTAACATAACATCCATACGACCATAAAGGACTCGCAAATCAAAATTTTATGAACACACAGGTAATAATACCAAATAAAACTTCTTTTAGTAACATTTTTTATTTACCAAAGTAAATGGTTACAGTCCCACAAATTACTTTACTTCTTGTATCCACAGCTTCGCCTACGACCACGAGCACGCTCAAACTTACGGCCCTTAGAACGCACATAGGGCTTTGTGTGACTGTGAGGAACACCGGGAGCCTTACCGAAGTGCTTGCAAGCTTCACGTGCCTTTCTCTGTCCTGTGAATCAAATAATACACTCATTACAAGCACCAATTGCAATATTGAGTCTTCTAAAACACACATTAATGCGAGAACTATAAAAACAAACTAAATATGCAATGAGCTAGAGCAAGAAGTGCATGCAAAGGGACAGATATGCTTGCTCTAGAACAAAACACACACAAAAATTAAGAAACTCCCCAGGAATCACTTGGACAAAACTAGAACAAATCTATAAGAAATTTGAATAATAATAACCATCAATAAACAAGTCAACACAAAGAAGTCAAACAGTACCATCTCTAAAACCTTAAGTATTTCAACATAAAGTAAGTATTTACCTTGCATCAGGACAGTTCTCTTCCCTAAAGGATGGCTGAGAGCCAACTGATCAAATGTTAAAATCTGACCTCCACGCCTAAGAATGCGAGCTCTGGCACCTTGAGTGAAACGCAGGGCACAAATCTGAAAGAAATATGACATTTTCACAGACACTAATTTCATAACATCAACAAATTGTTAAGCGGTGTACATGCATGAAAATTTCTTCAATCTATCGATTTGAGAAAAGACACTATACTGAATATGATTAAACAGGTTTAGATGATGGATGATGCCCCAATAAGTTACAATAAAAACGAACTTTCAATATCATCAAGAGAAGTATGGCCATTTTTCGTGTTACACATTTTTATTGTTCATTGTCAGTGTTCAACTTGAAAACACAAACAAAGTAATAAACTTTTTACATTTGTAGCCCTCAGAGGTGTAATAATAGTTCATCAACAACAGCGATACTATGAATTATTAAAACATAATTGTTGCAATAATACCACAATAGCTATAATGAAGCTACATCAATCCAACAAAGTACACAGGAAAAAATGTAACAAATTGTGGATAAAAACTTTCAAATCATAATACATTATACTATACACTTAAAGATATCCAGCTTTACTCTATTTTAAGTGAAGAATAGGCTACAACACTCAAAGTAACTTCCAATGTTTCCAAATAATTAGCTGATTTACAAGTCTTTATGCATGCTCTTGAAATGATACAGAGATAGTGCATCGAAAGCGTTGTTACATCTTCTTTCCTCCATGCTCTACAGAAGTAAAAGTTTTTAATACACAATATCAGGCCTGGATGTGTGTGTGTTTGTGTGCATGTGTGTGGTAAATGTTTTAGTTCTTATTTGATACAAATTTTTTTAACACTACATAAAATTAGGAATGCATTTTGAATATTTTTTTAACTAACAAATTATACAAATAAATTTTTTTTAAAGCCAACTTCAATCATCATCATCATATAATATGATACTCCACTTTGAATTCTTTTGTTGGCGATTCTAAAACTTGTTGATATCTGTGCACAATAATGTAAATAAATTACACCCTAAACAATCATGTGAAGACAGTGAACTGCCTTGAACATACATGTTCTTTATCTTAAAACAATTTTTCTTACATTTAGTACGTAGATTACAGATATAGGGTTAATTTAATAATTGAACTTATAGTTTCCTGCACAAGGCTATTTAAAAGCCAGTATGCAGGAAGTTGGAATGTAAAAATTAGAAAATTAATTGTTTAGCAAATGCTTTCTTTGGTTCATATTCTCTGCTCACCTAACTTTTTTTGTTTATTATTTCAAGTATTTTTGATACTTATGGCAAGTATTTTGAGTGATTATTCTAATTATATCAGTTTTGTTTGCTTTATTTTTCTCTTCAAACGCAAAATTAAATGTTCAATGATAGGTACAAAGTCGTGTTTATGTATTATAATAAACAAAATGCCTAGAAATTATGAAAGAGGTGCAACTAAAAGGAGGAAAGAAAAAGAAAAAAGAAAAGCTCGAGTGTGAGAGTAAATTACCCAAAAGTTATCGCAATAGTTGACTGTAACAAAACACATGATTTTGAACACAAACTTGATGCAGATAATCCAGCTAGCAGTAATGTCGAGACTGTTACCTCTAATATTAATATAAACATTGAAAATGTAGATTAAGCAATTAGAACAAGGTAAAAGAAACCATGAAAAACTGTCCCAACATTAAAGATGTCACATTCAATGAGATTTCCATTGAATACAATCACTTATTAAATATATCAACCTTTTGACGACAACCACTGAGAAGAACGAGACTACAGATTCAGGTAAGCAAAGCGCTCAGGAGAAAATTGTGTATCTTTACTACAATTTTTCATAAATTTTCTGATTACATGTTACTGAATGCATGCATACTCATTTGCAAATTGTTTTGCATTGACTATAAAATTTGTATGACAGAACATAGTATACATAAGCATTAGCTTAGTATTGCCTGTACACATATTTAAAATATACACACACAAATTAAAAAAGCATCCATATGTATAAATTTTTTTCTACTTACAAAGGCACTAATGCTGTTTTCACTATATCATTAACCTGCTGATGTTATAATTACAGATTTTGTGTATAAGATCCTGCTTTATGGCTTCTGAATATTCAAACAAATTACAATCAATTCAAAATTATCTGGAGAATACAATTATTTACAAAACAAAAATTATTGTTCCCGTCAAAACAAGAATATTTGAAACAAAATAGATTTTTCTCAGCAAATTATTTCCAAAAAATTAAATAATGGTGAAACTTTTGAATGAATAGTGTACGACTCAATCCTCAGTTTACATCTGTAAATCATTTGGTAAAGATCAAAAAAATATTTTTGTGCAGGAAGGGTTTTTTAATTAAAATGGAGAGGAAACTATATCTAGCCATAAAAACAGTCGAGAGCACAATCGATGTACGATTGTTTGGATCAGTCGATTAAAAACGAATGTAGCAGTGGATAAGAAGTTGATTGTATCGTTAGAAAATGAAGCCAAGTACTGGACTGAAGTTCTTAAAAGAATCGTTCATGTTGTACGGTTCTTGGCTTCTGTTCCATGAACTCTGAAATAATTTGTTCACTGAGCAATGGGACGTACCATGGTATTGTGGAAGTTATTGCTGAATTCGATCCATTTTTTTAAGAGCATTTCAATCTACAAGCAAATTAGGGCCAAAGAAATGTGTCATATTTACCAAATTGCAGAAGAATTTATTGTGTTAATGTGGATGAAGTTAAAGGACCTACCATACAAGAAATTCATCAGGCTAAATACTGGTCACTCATCGTTGACTATTCCAGATCCATCGCACATTGAACACTTACTCATAATATTATACTATTATTTGAACAAGAGCAATTATGAGTGTTTCATTTGCTTTTAGCAAATCACAAGTCATACTGGAAAATCATTAGCTGATGACATGTTAGAGTCTCTTCAAAAGCATGATATAAATATTAAATTGCGAANATTGCGAAGCACAAAATTATGACAATGAATAACAATATTAGAGGCAAATGTTTGTCTTTGCAATCTTGAATAAGAGAAGAAAATGACAAACTTTTATGTTTCATGCGTGGGACATTCTTTGAATCTAGTTGGGTAAACCTTGTAAATAAGTGTATAAATGCTATGAATTTCTTTGAGATTTTACAGTAATACTATAATTTTTTTAGTTCTTCTATACGTACACGGGGTGTATTCAAGAAAGATGGTGAATCTAAATTGAAAAGTTTATCTGATATTTGTTGGTCCCCTCAAGCATATGCTCCAAATGATTTGATCAAACACTTCAATGAAATTTGTAAAGTTCTATCAAAATTATCAGCTGATCAGAAGACAGAAACTTGAAACAGGAAGCTCATAGTTTGTGATAGTATTGTTAAGTTTAAGAACGTGTTTACAGTAGTTTTATAGAATACAATACTTACTCCGTTTAATATTACGAGTCAATTTTTTCGTGTTGAATTAGATGTAAATACAATTAGCCAAATGTTACACACACATGTAGATTTTGAAATAGGCTTGAGAAATCAATTTTTCAAGCTAGAAAATAAAGCGAAAAATAACTGAATGTTTGCCAAGTCTATTCTATAAAAAAAAAACGAAAATTACTAGAATTTTCTCAGTGGTGAGAAAGAAAGGCTGAAACATTAGACGCTTCTGCTAAGTTTGTCATAATTGATAAGTAAGTTTCACAATTGAAAAAGCATAGCATAGCTTATGAAAACATACTCCAGTTATTTGGTATTATATCTGAACTTATGAAAATTGGTACCAATGAAATGAAAGTTAATGCTAAGAATTTAATTGAAGCAGTTTGTTCCATAATCTTGATGCCATCTTACTTTAAATATTATGGCCAAATAAGAATATGGTCCTATCAGGGTTCGAAAAAATCATAGATGCCGTATTACTACAAATACTATAGAAGTTCCAAAAATTTAAGTTGTATTCTTCGTTCTTCATATTTACAGTAGTTATAAAGAAATATTGTTCCGCACTATTTTCTTCTCTCCGCCACACTTTATATTAGTATGTTAGAATATGATTATTATAAACAATTTTTTGGTCACAGTCGGCGATGTTAGGTTTGTTAGTCCTGGCGATTCCGTTTTAAGAAAATCCGTTTAAGTGTGAAGATGGAGGTAATGGTGGAGGTAGCAGCACTCACGGAAAGATATACAAAGAAAAAGGTTAGGATAGGACCATAATGTTAAATTGGTCCAATATTATTTTTCCCAAACCGAAGTTTCATTTCGGCTAGAAACAAAAAAACATGAACAAAACAAAAAATGTTTGCTAGACATGAACAAGTAAAACTAATGCTTCATAAGGCATATACAAATTTAAAAAATGTACCAACAATGGCTGTCAAGGAAGCCTGTGATATTAGGTCGACACTTTCCAGCGATTCTATTCTACGAAAATACGTTTTAGAGCAAATGTTGGAGTTGATGGTGATGGAAGCACTACTCGGAGAGGAATGTATGAAAAAAAAAGTCAGGATTCCACATTATGATATTGGACCACACACAGTACTTAGTCTAAGTAAATAAGAACTGTACATGACCATGTGGAGGGCAACAAGATAATTACATGTTCGTATTCATTTAACACTTTTTTGGGTTCCAATGTCCTTGTTGTTGACGAGACCTAAAGTCCCACAAAAAAATAATACCCACACTTCTAATTCTTGTCCATGGGGACACACAGAACTACTGCCATCACAATCCATTACAAATTAAAATTACATTCTCAAGAAATGACACGCAAAATAATGGTCGAGTTCCCTCCAAGTACTTCACACCTCACAAAATAACAGTCCACAAAAATCATCACAGGGAATGTAAAAAAAGTACACATTTCAATTATTGCATTAGTGTCAAGGTGTAAACACTAGATCTAAAATCACATTACACAAAATTCAATAAACATTTACAAATATATTATGAACATGTTTCAATAAACCGGGTTCACAATACCTTCATTTTTGGAATTTCGTAAATCCTCTTGTCGTCAGTAACAGTTCCCACTACAACAGCAGTTAATCCGGGATGTCCTTTCTTTTTCATGAAACGGGAAATGCGGGATAAAGAAATTGGTGGTTTGTTAATTTTGGACATGAACAATCTCTTCAATACAATTTTGTTGAATTTACAACGAGTTCTCCGGTACAAAAACCGATACAGCTACAAGCCAAAGAAAAATGTTATAATTTACACACAATAAATCACATTACACTATTCAACAAAATTAAATCTTACCTTTACAAGTAATCGCAGATACACATCCTGCGACTTAGGTTCTGTACGACGAACCTTACGGTCATTCTTATGGCATATATCAATACCCTGTAACACAATTTACATAAAAATTAGAGAAAACAAAAAATGTGTCAATTAATACTCAGGAATTACGGTACATTATGATGTTCATAGATATATTATTATATATTAAAACGTGTAACACTCACCATCTTGGATAAGCTAAAGAAAGCACGGCCTCACGCCGTCCAGAGAACGAATATGTTATATCAAAGAGAAAACACAAATTTTATTATGCCATGGTTTCACCAAGTGATCTGTGGTACCAACCTTTGAACGCCTAAAAGTGAGATCGTCAGATTGTTACTTCCAAACGTCCAACCTGTGCTAAGTTATAGATTATTGTTTATCACGAAAATAAACATAGAAATGGGATACTAGTGATTTAGGTAAACATTTTATATTAGTAGTCTTGGTTGCTATGGATAAATTCTAAAGCATCAGAATTGTTGTATTCTGGTGTTTTGATTCCAAGTACAATAATCTCAAGTATTGTTTTTCTGAAAATATTTTCAATCATTGTAATATGTTATTGCCAGTGCAATTCTTAAGTATAGAAGAAAACTAAAGGAAGTAGAAATATCCTGTTTTCACTTAACCTTTTAAATGTGATAAAGAGAGAACCTACGATTTTAAAGAATTAAAATATGTATTCTTTCACAAAATTTTCTTCTGCTAATGTCCTGAAGTTGCCTTTGAGATCAGCTCTAAGAAGTCATTTTGCTATTAAAAATCAGTGTACTAATCAGCATAGAGTAGAGCAACTTAAAGAAAGAGGTTTACTACGCGTTCATGGCTCTGATGTTTCTGCTTTTTTGCAAGGTCTAATGACTAATGACATGACGCATTTAGGAGGAGCTGTTAGCATGTACACTATGTTTCTGAATGTACGTGGAAGAGTTTTATGTGATGCAATTATATACAGAGAATCTGAAGAAACATTTTTGATAGAAACTGATAAAGAAGCTTTACCTATTTTGCAGAAACATCTTAAGATTTACAGAGTTCGCCGAAAAATAGACTTAGATATTGATGAAAACTACAATGTGTGGGTTTATTTTGGGAGTATTGCATCCAACAACTCTGTCAAGCCGAGACATATTTCTCCTGAAGCTACACAGGAGAACAAGCTAGAATATAGTGATTCTCTGAAGTCTCTTCAGAATGAAGCCAAAATTATTTGCCGTGACCCTCGATTAGCAGAATTAGGATACAGATTAATCGTGCCTACCGGCAAGGAATTAAATGTTCAACTACCCAATGGAATAGGGTCTTGTGAATCTTATAAACTGTTAAGGTATAAACTGGGTGTTGGAGAAGGTGTTTCAGAAATTCCACCCGGCAAGAGTTTCCCTATGGAGTTGAACTGTGACTTTCTCCATGGAGTAAGCTTCCATAAAGGCTGTTACATTGGTCAAGAATTAACTGCAAGAGTATATCACACAGGTGTTATAAGGAAGCGCTTTATGCCTCTTGTACTAGAAACTCCATCATCTGAAACCTTTGTTATTGATGCAGTAATAGAAAATGCCATGAACAAAAAGCCTGTGGGCAAATTAAGGGGCTTAGAAAACAATTATGGTCTGGGACTTATGAGAATCGATGAAGCTTTAAAATCTCCTGCTCTTAGTATTTTGAGTGTTATGGGTTATGCTGTAAAGCCAAATTGGTGGCCACAAGAAGCTCCCAAAGAACGGTCAGTTGCTGGAAAAGAGTAAAGGTGGATAAATTTTATTGAAGAAGACACAATCGCTGCTTTGTTGACTTATGTTCTTCGATTTGTACCTCTTCAATTGCTCCAACTTGTAGAACTCTTGAAGTTATTTAACTATTTTTGTGTACTTGTAGTTATGGACAATTGTGAATTGAAATATTAATGATATATCTAGTCTGAAATATTTATGTTTATTAAAAATTTACCATGTTATTGCCTAATATTATTCTTAATTCCAGTCAATTTGATTTAATTGAACCTTTTCACGAGTTAAACTGCAAAATTTCATTGTACTCTTAAAATTTTCGGTTCACGGATTTCCACCAACTAAGAAAACTATAATGCAGTTTCCCATAAATGCAGGGACTTAGTAGTATAATAATGTGTATATTCTGAAAGTTAAAATATCTTGAAGTACTACATGCAAGTATACTCATACAACATGGAATGTACAATCTTTCCATTTATTGATGTTTCATCTGTGTGGATTTCTTTCTTCCCTACTCCTTACAACTGTGTACTTGAGAGTATAATTATACCTTGGGTCTATTCATGAATAAAAACGTTATTGATGATACATAGTATAATCAACAGTATATCAATTTCTACACAATAAATTAGTATTTTACCCTTAAAAACAGGCCCTTTTGCTCTTATTTGGGCTATTATGTGGATACCACAAAGTGTACGTTACAGTGCCATCATTTCATCTATTTACTATGAATCTTTATTATTTAACTATTAACTGTCAGAAAATAAATACATAGACAGGTCACAATTAGGGGAAAGATGACCCCATCAGCTGTAGAGACCAAGAACATCTCTACTTTCATAACCACAAGATTGCAGTAAACGAATCTTTTTTTGCTCAAATTTCTCATTATTTCGAGGTCCAATAATTTTTATGGAAAAAATTTCTATTATTCCACTTAAACATTCTCGACTTGAATTAAAAGAATAACCATTCTTTCATTTAGACTGTTTCAAATTCCATGAAGGGAATAGAAATAATAAGGTATACTGTACAATATATTTCAGAGATAGAAATTAGTGGAAACATGGCAAGTTTCTGATCAAAAACTGACATTTTAAATATTAAGTATTATTTCAAATTCTTTTTACAGCTCGAAATGGATTCGAATTCTACAGCTGAGAAATCTTCTGAAGATGCAGGAGGCATATTCAACTGCTCAAAATGTAGTCTGACAGAACATTATGATTTCAAAGGGAAAAAGTTACCATTTTCCAAAACTTTGACATTAGTTGAAGACAGTTATGTCATGGAAGATCCCTTTTCAACTGTAAAAAATGAGTTTCTCCTCCTCGGATCTCACTGTGCAATCTGCAACAAGATGATATGTCAGTCTCAGAAATGCAGTGTCTTCTACAAGCAGCGATTCTGTTTGATATGTGCAGAAAATAGATTCAATTCTTTTCCTACACCTGTTCAAATAAAATTAAGAAAGCAAATAAACTTAAAATAAAAATATATATTATTGACTTTTTGTTTTCTTTCGCGTGAAATTGCATTGCATCTGGTTCAAGCATAAAATAGTGATTTTTTTAAGTTTAATTTTTAACAATTATTTATAAAATAAACATTAATGAATATAATCATGGCGATTGCAATTGAATGACTTGCTATTTCAATTGTGAAGAGAATTCTTGAACAGAGACTTCTTTACCATGTGCATCCTACTTTCCTCTTGGTGTCCACTATAACAATTTTTTGGACTTGACTTAGCATATAAGTGAAAATTTTCAATTATTCTGTTCAACATTAATTTTATTATCATTAAAACAATTAATGCATGTAATTTGTTCCCACTTTTTTTAACAAAACGTGTTCCAATATATGTTAGTACCATATTTACCCGAATATAGTCCCCCCCCCCTTTTTTTTCTTCGAAAAAATCCCGGAGGGGGACTATATTAGGAATTTCGTGAGTGATAACGAGTTAAGCGAACACGAGTCGTATACGTAACGTAACACAAAGAACATCGATCGATGATGGCGGGATTCGACGCTTATTCGAAGTGGAAATCGAACTGGTCCACGTCGCCTAGGAATAATGACCCACTGCCGTCGCCGTGCCACGATTTTCTTCGACACAACGAAAGTGGGGCGATCGAAGATGCTTCATCAAGCTACAAGTTCTGAATAATGTAGAAATAAAGCAGTGGTACGAGAATTCGAAGTAGAACCGAAGTCCACGTGGATCTGGCGATGTAAAGAGAAGTTTAACTAAAAACCAGTTAGCTTTTAAAGTACTTTTTTTTGTGGTAAAGTACTTTTCATTATACTTACCAGTACCAACTTCATTTTTCTCTCTCTAAATTTTGCCTCCTAAAATAAGGGGGGACTATATTTGGGTAAATATAGTAATACTTAATCTAGAAGTTACATGTTATTTTCTATGCTGCTTCACATAAACAACAGAAATTTGTATTGAAGTTGCTGACAAGTACTGTTTATAAACATTTTTCACAATTTTCGAGTCACAGAAGTAGAAAATTTGGAGGGCATAATGCATACCAGTTAGGAATATTGTGTTTGCTCTAAATGGAATTCCTATCTTTGTTAGATCTTTATAAATTGGAAACCACAAAGTAATTTCATATATGAGAGAATTTTAATTCTGGTTCATATTACCACTCAATATACAATGCACAATTCCGAATGTCAATATTAATTCATGGTCTGTTTTTCTGGAACACTTTTCCCATTCATAATTCATAGTATAACTTATGTTGTGTATGTTAGAAATCTAGACAGTGATAATACTGAATTATTTTCTTTATATTCTCCAGGAATTTCACACAGCAAATAATTCTCAAAAACTGCACATCAAGCAGACTATTTATTAAATGAATAACATTTAAAAAACATTTTTAGATACAAATTTTATATCACCAGGTGTAGTACACAATTTGTATCAATCAGGTACTGATGGCTATATAGTACAATATTGATGTTGCATATCTAATCATCTTATTTTAAATAATTTCTTTTAATAAAAATTCTGCTTTCTCTGTAGATTTTAATAATTATTGATCTATACTATAACATAATAACAGACTTATTACCACAGTGAAGTTTTAGAATATAATAACGTACATAAATTATGTTTTATATTAATCAATTACACTCAATAGTATTCAGTTGATGGGAGTAATGCCTCCTGAAAATGTATACCAAGTATATTGAGTGAGGTTGAGTGTAAAAAACATCATTACTGTAGTTTACTGTTTCATAAATTTTCTAAGAAAAATCCCAAAATATCTCACAAAATATTTGGATCCATCTTGAAAGGACTGACAGCTGGGGAAAAATTGCTGCTCTATTTAAGTGAAGTTATGTAGTTTATTGATATGTAATGAGTAACAGGGTTATTTTAATTCATAATATTATAATTTAATCTGCTTTTCATTTATTGTCATTATTTAAAATTAACTTATCGTTAATGTCATACTTAGTAGAACCGCAGAAGATGACAAACTTATCGATGCATACTTGGCCTTGGATAATACAGTAAATTTAAGTTTATATCTGTAGTAATTAATTATCTCCATCGATACCATAGAGAGCAACTTCTACAGAGTTACTGCTACCTCAAATAAAGAAAATGACACTTTTCTGAGCAGATCATGAAAAACTGGAAGTGTGTAACACTCGTGACATAAACCAAAATATACCCCCAAAGTTATTACCATATATCTCTCTACAACAGTCAGAATTCTAAAATTTTGACTTGAATTGAAGTTGTTATTGAACAAAAGAGGATAATGAATTTAATTGTTCACATCAATATAAAAACAAAACTCATTTCATAAAGATCACAAAATTTCTTCCGTGTTCTTTCTACAATTACTTTCTTATAGAAAACAGAAGTAAAAGCTATTCTTATCTCATAAAATACTTAAATTGTATCAAGAAAAATTATCCTTTTATTAAAAAAACCATGATAAAAATCACAGCAGAATTTTAATAATAAAATACAATTTATTCGGAAGAAGCGGCCAAAAGTTGGCATTATAATAAAAGATGGAACATAAATTAGTTAGAACATTAATTTATGTATGTAAATGTTTCCATCCTGGGAGTGCAATACACATAAGACAACAAGTGGAAAAATCTACCAGACCTACACGAAAAAGATCAACTTCTTAATTTTTTATCTTTATTTTTTATTTGTTAACATGGCAGCTATCTTCTTTTTCCTAGAATCTTCCTTGCAGATTTTTTTCTTCTTCTATAACAAACAGAAATGAGTTCAAGTCAATAATGAAATTCCTTACATTAATACAAAATAAGAACTAAAATAAAGGAGAGGAAAACCACATTTTTACCTTCTTATCAGTCATTACTCTCCCTTGGAAAGCTAAATTAGTTCGAGGTTTTTGTTTTGAATCACTGTTAGGTTGAGTTTCAAATATTTTTCGGTAGTCACTGTGGAAATCAACACTCATGCCATCATCTTTTCTCTTTGCCCCAGAAAGATGTGATTTGGGCTTTGAATCTGTACGAGTAGAAGTTTTGCCTTCATGCAGACGAACATTTCCACCACGAGGAAATGAAATTTCGTCATCGGGTTTCTCTTCCAAATTTTTCTTTCTAACTTTAGGCTCTCTTCGTTTATTAACTTTCTTCTTAAGGTTTTTGTTATCAAGATTTCTTTTATTTGGGTTCATATCAGATTTCCGTTTCTCAGACTTTTTGATAACTTTTGACCTCTGGACACGCAGCACCCGATTTTTGATAGAAGCATTGGTCATTCTCAATGCAAGCTCAACGGCATCTCTACTCTGGGGGGAGGAAATTACAAAAGAACAATAAACAAAACCAACACCAAATTCAGAAATAATTGTTGTTCTTATATACGATTCAATTCAACTTCAATTTACAGAAGAACCTCTCTCAACCGGCCTTGGATCAGTTGGTGCTCAGATTAACTGGCCTATCCGGTGGAGCCTGGCATTGATTGTTTAATGGAAACTTCCTGGAAAGAAAAACTGGGAGATGTGGCATTAGGTGTGCCATGTGTATGTGTTGAGGTGTGAAGAACCAGGACGGGGGAGGGAGTTTGCCAATTTCATTCCCCTCTTGCTTCAGAGTCTATTTTTGCAGTATGTACATTCCTATTTTTCAATGAATGAATTTTTTTGTCTTCGTTTACACATAAATATGTACATACAGTACAATAAAATAAGTTGCAATGATCTAATTTGCTTGTTTATTCATTACAACCTGATGAAATTGTAGGCTCTTTTTGAACGAAAATGGTTTTTTCCTTCAAACCTCAAATTAATCGGCCAAACAAGTAACAGGCCCAGGTCTCGGTCTTGACCAGCAGGTTAAGAGGAGTTCTACTGTACATTATAAATGTTGATATAACATTTCAGAAAGTGAACCAATAAGTAGCACTAAACTTTAAAATAAGAATTAAAGATTGTGTCTAATTGTTTGTTCCTAATACAATCAGCAAGTTTTATAGCTTTTAAAATACATTTTTAGATTTTTAGGACATCCAATTTGCAATTTACAGCTGAGAACTGTTCGCCAACTAGAAGATAGGTAAATAATATGTTTCACATAGTGATCCAAAAGTAAAAACTCTATTAAACTGAATGCAAAAACATACCTTAAAATTAACATACGCAAAACCTTTGCCAATTCCAGTCTCTTTATCACGGACAATTCTAATGTCATCAATTTCTCCACAATCTTTAAAAACATCATAAAGGTCATTTTCTTCTGCATCTGCAAATATAGACAAGCATCAATTGTTTGCAAATTATGGGAGCAAAATATTCATTGAACTCTTATTCCCATAACAAAACCACAGAGGCTTCCACCATCTGAATCAGTTGAATCAATCATTCAATAGAACCAATTGAATCAATCATTCAGACAAAATGGGACCAGGTGTTATCCAGATAATAAAAGATCTGCTGATTGAATTAAGTAAAAAAGAAATAGAATTTTTGGCATTAAAATTAAGTAATTGGGTATTGAAAACACAAATATGGACATTGAACTTCCAAATTGATAATGCATAGCCCCCAAGTTGAACTTTCTTTTGAATAGATCATCATAGCAAGGACTCCCAACATAGGGCCAACTCCAGCACCAAAATGTAAATCCTCAAATGAGGAACTCAAATTCTTTAGTGGCTTACTTTGAACATTAACAAAAGGAAACCAAATTTATAACCCCTCTGTCAAGTTAGTATTGTATTGCTGGGAAAAGGCAGATATTAATACATGATGTTTAGTTAAACATGGGGAATGATAATCTCTTAGAGGTTAAATATTGTAGAATGGGCCAACGATTTTCATAAACATAAGAAAAGAACATTGAAATTAGTACCAATGCACAGCAATGCTGTTTAGTTAAAACAAAATGGATAAATGAATTTTATAATTGTAAAAAAACAGGTGAAATCAGGCACTTACTGATGTCAACAAAATGAATCAAAATAATTTTTTTTTAAATTGTCCATGACAGGATTTGAACCATTGAGCTTGTGACTGCTTGCAGATATGACCAGAGGGGCAATTAATGAATTAGGACTCTTGCATTGGTGACTTATCGCATCACATTTTATGTGACTTTGTAGTAGAAAATTAATGTCACCTCAGGTGTAAATCCATAAAATCAATCATAAATTTTGTATCAATCAATAAATGGTTTCAAAACACAACACTTTCTTCTTTATTGTTTTAGTAGAAAGACAGAATTAAGGATACATAAAAACAACCACTATCATTAAGAACATTTTCATTATATAGTAAACCTGTTGAATATGGCATTCTATAATCAGTCATCTTTGGTAAAGATCATTAATTTATAGAAAATCTTCTTTCATGTACTTTTTCATGTCTTGACTCTCCTTGCAATTCATTGCAATGTGACCATTATCTCCATTGTTGCTTCTTTAAGTTGACTAACTTAATTGTTCATACTGCCAAATATAATGGACTTACAAAACTTTGGTAGACAAAAAAATCATAAACTTTGAGGAACAAAAAAAAAAAAGTACAAAATGTAACCGCTTTAAAAAAAGCCGAAAAAGGAAACAGTTTATCAAAAATTGCTTGCATCAGAAGTTCCAGAAAAATTTCAAAGAAGTAAATATCACTTTGGCTCCACAAAGTAAATTTAGCAGTAAGTCCCTAATTAAAGCTAATTATAAAGATATATTACCTCCTCTTAACAGGTAAGGAATTTACAAAATTAATTGTAAGGATTGTGACAAAGTTTATTTCGTACAAACAAACAAAAAAATTTAGAAATTAGAAAAAAGAAACATTTTCGGCACATCAAATTGGGACAAATTGAAAAGTCAGCAGAAGCAGCACATTTTGGGACAAAAAACACAATATTGATGAAAATGTAAGATTGATGAAGAACATTGGGGGTCATTTTGAACTGTTGGTTTGGGAATGTCTGTTCATTCAACTATTCAAGAACAGATTGTTAAATTTTAAGTTCCATTTGAAAATAATTTGATTTCAAAATTCATCCACCCGCCTGCCTCCAGAGGGCCATTTGATCAGCAAGCGGCAGAAGCTGAAGATGGAGTCAACAGCTTCCGAAACTAGTTTGTGTTCAAACAAGTAAGTGGAGTGTGTGTAATTTACCGACAGCAGTGGTCTACTGTAGCGTCCTCGTTTTCACAATCCCACTGAGCGGTAGAGCATGGGTTCAAACCCTACTCGGTTGAACTAGGCAAGGTTTTAAGCTGTGGTTTTCCTCATTTTCTCCAGACATGTTGGTTCAGTACCATAAGTTCCCTGACAACCCAACAACCCAACAACTCTCCTTTCCAATTCCCTCACCCAAGTCCAACAGTTAGGTGGAAGAGCAGGCCTCGTGACATGAACTTCGCCAAAAGGCAAAAAATAAAATAATAAAAAAATAATTTATTGAAAAAATTTTTAATTTGAAGAAAATGTATATTTTTATTTCTAATGCTAATGATCAATATTAAATTTAATAATAAATATATATTACCCTTATTCATTCTTACTAAATTTCCGTTTTCTGCACTAGTTTCAAGTCCAGAAAAATCCCCAATCTGACTCACCTCAGGTTATCCACGAGTGAAACTGTATATCAATGACAATTTATGAAGAATTACTTTTACACAAATCTCAAAATTAGAAGTTAGAATAGAAGTAAATGGCTCAAATGCATTTTTATAGGAAAAATATTCTGCAGGAATATGAAAAAAATATGTTCAGCTATTGTAAATAAGTTTGCTAACATAGAAGTGTTTCCACAATATCAAAAAGTTTCAAGAAATTAAAATTTTTTGCTGAAAAGATAGAAGTGCTCTCCATTTCTAAAAGTGTATTCAGTTTCCTAGAAGTGTTCCTGTCTCTGCTGGTCGACATAAAGCTTGAATTATAAATGTACTAAGTCATTTCTAAAATGAAAGAGCTATAATTAAATTACCAAACAGAAGATTTCCTACAAATATCGCCTTCTTCTGATCATGTGGTTCAGTTTCAAGGACTTTGTGTACAAATATGTGATATCCTTTAAATATATGCCCGTTTGCTTTCAACGCTGCTTCTGCGCACGACAGATCTCTGTAACGTATAAATGCGCAAATATTCGTCCTCTGTGGATGGAACTTCTTCTTTATCACTGCAACCCTTTTCCTATCCTTCAAATCTTCACGAGCAGCGCATCGCAATCGAATCGCATCAATTTCCCCAAATTTCATAAACTTGGTTTTCACCGTCTTTACACTCAGGGAATGAGGTAAATTTTTTACAATAACCGTTCGTAATTCCTCCTCTTCGGTATTCCATTTTTTAACAACACTCTTCTCACGTGGCAACCTTCTCTCAATATTACGTAAATTCTCATACCTGTAACAGAAATTCCAATTGAGGAACGGAAGAAGACATTTTTTTTAAAACTGAAAACATTTCAAACTGCACACTAACAGCAACATATTCATTGATAATTCCATGTCACCAATTTAATAAAATAGGATAAACATTTAAAATTTACATCCCAGGAAAGCTTAATTGCCGATATTTTGTTGAATAATAAACTACTCATGTCTTGAGGAATTTCTACGAAACCTATATTATTGCATACAACTCCCATTCTTTAATTATCTTTACAAGAAGGTTATAGAAGCCACGTTATATCAAAGTTTAAGCCCTTTTTATGTCTCATCTTTTGTTTTCAACTGAAAATATTCTCCCAAAACATTAAAGTGTGTAGGATCAACGACAATATTTACCAATAGCATAATCAATGTATGATACACTGGTTATTTCTTACATTGACATAAGTTCTAGGCACCACTGGTGAATGATTAAGTTCGATCATAATAAGTAGACTTTCTATTAATTATGAAATATTAAGATGAATTACATAATGTAAAAACCACTATACTAATATTCTCATCAGGTTTGTCGAAATAACATAGAAACCAATGATATCTTGTTATCTCAAGATATTTAAGATATACAAGAGGTGGTAACACTGTGTCCATAAAGAAACAACAATTAAATTCAGGAGTTATTAAAACAGTTTGAAGTAGTGTACCCAAGGGAAGACAGTTGCTCTTTTGGCATGAAAGCATGATGAGATTAACTACGGTAGGTAAATCTCTGAATGATCAATAGATGAGAACAAGTGCAACATGTATTCCATCCAATTTGAATTTAACATAAAATAGTATCTGTTTACAATGCAGATTGAATACACACACACACACAAAAATCACAAGTGCTAAGTTGGATGCAAAAGGGAATGAATATGTGTAAAAAAATTTGAGGTGGAAAGTATATATGAAAAAAAAAAAAAAAATCCACCAGTGCCTTGTCAGATATGAAGTATATTAGTAAATTTAATTAATTAACCATAAAGCAGTCATACATATGGCATCATGCCATTATATAGATTGCCTCCCACATAGATAATCTTGTTATCTGTGCGTGGGCAGGTACAAAAAGAAATATACAAAGTATAAAACAAAATACAGACTAAAACAAATACAAATGCTATTCTAAACAATATAAAAATTACCAATTTAGTGCTTATAAAAATCATCAATGTAGAACAAATTGCAAAGTATAAAACATTTATAAAACAAATGAAAAATAAAATATGAGTGAAAAGAAATCACAAGTGTCAACTCAGATATGATTCTTTTTAAATATGGGAAATATATGAAGTGTCAAAGGCAATTTGTCATGCATAGACTCTTTGTTTGGTTCAAAATATAATATGGCATTGGCTCATCAAATAAAAAGAGATTTATTAATAATAATTTTTCCAAGTGACTTAATTTTTTTTTTTTCTTCTGAAAAATTGCTTAAATAAACAAAGTTTAACATTCTACCTCTTCAAATTAAAAATAAAGATTCTAATGAACAACTTCACTTTCATGTATTAAAACTTTACTGATGCAGAAGTGTTGGTCAAAGCAATAAGTACTGCAGAGTTCACAGTCGGCCAAATAAATATAACACTCTTAGGATTATTTTAAAATCCACAATCTTACAAAATTGGAACAGTTTTTGTTTTTAATAAAATATTCTTGTTAGATAATATCAGATGCATCTTCAGAATAATTTTATTTAATTTGAGAATCCCAGATTATCCAGACCCACATCAAAAAATACATACTTTAGAAATCATGAGACTAGCTTCTAATAGTTTCTCAGGTACAGAGGGTAACTACATGGTTGCTTAGTTAATCGATGCTCAGAAAATTAAAATTTGGGAACATAAAAATAGCAAGCATTACATTAAGTCAGCACTGATTAATATTTAATTTAGAATATTCATACGTTAAGAATGGGCCCAGAAAATCTAATTAAAAATTACTTTCTCAGAAGCAATTTTTAACGTAAAACAACATTATTAATGTCCATACAATAATTTAGAAATATAAAAAGTAAATATAATAGCACTTTGATCAGTCCCAACTACCTTCCACATCCTAAAACAACTTAATATGAACATTATATCAATCTATTTTTTGTTCAGAAATATAAGGAGCTATTAAGATGTAAATTTTTTCCATGAACTCCCGAAGTCAAAGCTATCGTAGAAATGGTAAAAGGAGAGTAAAATTAGCAAAATACCTCAGGGACGTAAGCGTATCATCTTCAAATTGGCTCTTATCAGGAACTGGGTTGTAATCAGTAGGGTAGTCACTGGTATCTGTCAATTCATTAGATTGCATATTGGTTTTTTTCTTTTTCTGTACAAATATAACATTGGCTTTTGATTTTGCAGCATCTTGAGTGCCAGAAATCAAATCACCCAAACTTCCCAATACATACGCCATTTTCAAAGTAATTTAAACACCACAAACTTGCGAAATCAATAAATTAATTTCTCCACTCCCAACAAAGATATTTTAGACAATTCACACATACACCAATAGATAAAACTGTCATTCATCGATGCGACATAACGAAAAAAATAGTAGCAATTAATTTGTTCCCTTTCCCTTCTTTACAGAACACGCAAAGGAAAATAATTTTTCATCGTTCCATTTCCTCACAAGTCAGCAAAAGGTGGAAGAAGAGTTTAATTCACACTTCACAGTTGCCTCGATCACCCAACACGTGCGAAGATGAGCTCCTCTGTCTGATACCAACTTAAGATTTTCAACTTCATATGCCAATCATCAGTGTGGCCACATAGGTGGAAGAAGGTTACCGCACAGAAAAAGAAATGGAAATTTTTGAATAAACATTTTGTGAAAGATTATGGGTTTAATTTGAGCAGCGCTCACACGTTTTGTAATATATTTGTACATATGATGATAATATCAAGCGGTATCGAAATGTGTGAAATTTTATTTTTGTTTTCAAAATTAATTAAATCGACATTTTGTGAAGGAAATAGTTTGTTTATTTTGGTCGAATTAGATTTATTAATTATACACTGAAACGCAATGCATAATATTATGAAAGATATTGAGACAGTGCGTGTGCCTCACTCGAATTTTAGTTTAAAGGGTTATGAGTGAATATGAGACCCTTTACGTGCCTCAACGACACATTTCATTCTATTGGTGGTTGGAATGTATTCATTTTTTTCAAGGTAAAGATAAATTTATTGTGAATATAGCAATTACATACTGCGTAAGACAATAAACTAAATTAGTATACGGAAATAAACAAGAGACCGATCATCAGTTTCGATCAAGGGCTCGAGTTAAAGAACCCAAGAATTTAACGAGTGAATTTATCACGAACCGGAGAAAATATCACTCCCCGTAAATATTATCAAGAATTTCTTGGGGTTTATTATTGAGTCTGCTTCCTCCCAGTAAATTCTTTATCCAAAGGAGGTTCAGGATTTTTTTTTTTTTTTTTTTTGCGGATAAGGGGGAGGGGGCGGAAGGAGGGCTCAATTCTCTAGGGCGCCTGTTTTTTTTTTTTTTTTTTTTGTTCTTGAACATAGTGATGCAAATTGAAGTCAATTTACGACTCTGTCAAACATATTTTTACAACTCAATGTATATGCATATCAAACATAATTTGATTTTCTTACAAAATGTGAAAAAATAACAATTTGGGGGCAGATGCTTGAGTCTAAAAGCCCTCTCCCTCTCTTAAGTCCGCCACATTCGTACTGCTCCGTCCTCTAGCTTGGTCAAGAGATGACACCTCTCCGACGAGGGGTCTCTTACCCCCTCTCCCTAAAACCACAATGAAATTTTTTTAAATAAATAAGAATAGACACGAGCAGTGGCGTAACTACCGCCTGTCAGGTCGATGCAATTACCTGGGATACTCAGTGGCGAGGGCCCCCAAGTCTAGTTTTTTGAAGGTCAAAAAAGGTTTTTTTCACGATTTTCAATACCCTCCCCCTTAAAACACACTATAGGTGCTCTTTGGTGTCATTTAAAACAATGTTTAAGAATCACGTTGCGTCATTTATAAATTTGGCATAATTAATGTTACGACGAAAAATGAGTTTAAACCGTCAGACAAAAACTTCCTCAAACAGTATTTATCATTTTCAATGAGACCCCAAGGCATTACAATTAAACCAATTCTTATATTAATCTTTAGAAGTTGTATAGCTTTCTGAATAATACAGTTTGTCATTTAAAATAAAAGCAACATTGTTGATATTCATTATTTAAATTGTTAATCGTTAATCCTTTGTGTTAAATCTTTTGCTTCATCTTGCCCCCCCCCCCCATTGTCAAATGTTCTATTTACACTGTACAATTACTGTCTCTTATACACATCTAGATGTGTATAAGAGACAGCCTCTTAANAACAACCTCACTTGTAAATGGTTAATTTGAAAACGCTAGTCAAAACATTTTTATGAGGGGTTTTGTGACCATGACTCGTGGTCCCGGAATGGATAGTTACGCCACTGGACACGAATGCCATCCAAAACTTCCAGGTGTTAAACACCTGGCCATTCATGTGAAAATCTAACGTAAATTTTATTAAATCCTAATATGTACATGAAAATGATGTGTGGCGAAATCGCCTCTGCAGCAGCATTTTGAGAAATTAACGTCCACACCCTGTCCACACCCAAGCTAGTCGAGAAAAACCCGGCGAACTCTGAGCTCTAGCGGCAGCGTTAACAAACGAATGTTGCTAGTGCTTTGTGTAATGTTCCCGCAAAACTTAGATTGCTTTGCCTATTATCATCAATTGTTCATTACTGTAGTATAGGTTTCAATTTTTTTAAATTGTGTCCATTACGACCATAAGGGTTTTTATATTCATGTCAAGTGAAGTTGAATTTCAGGAGACATGATTGACGTATAATAACCAATATCTTATCTTCCTTTCGGCATAATTCTGGAAAATTATGAGTTTAAGATATAAATTTGAATATAATATTAATTTACTGTCAAAACAGAGTTAAAACTACGCTTGACGACTTGGGGGATTATTTCCGTAAATATAAATCCATTCTCAGAAAAGTGGTCTATGCAGCTAAAGTAATGGAATGACAGACAGATAATAGAATCGAACAACCGGACTAAAACCATGTGGAATATTATAAAGAATTACACATCCCCTTCAGAAAATCGCCAAGAAATCATTTCCCTACTAGACGATGGCAAAATTGTATCAAATCCAAAGGACACCGCAAATTTGTTTAATTCTTATTTCTTAAAAATAGGTAAAATATCGAAATCTGTAGCTCAAAGCCAATGTCCACCAAATACATCCACACACGTTCCGCATTCTATGTTCACTTTCGAGACTAACTAGTGAAGTTATGAGGGTCATCTGTTCTTTACAAAATAAATATTCAGCAGGGATAGATGATATACATGAATTTATAGTAAAATCTTCCTCTCACGTTATATTAAATCCACTCACTCATATTTTCAATAGCTCCTTGTCAGAAGGTGTGTTTCCTGACGTATTTAAAAAAGCTAAAGTGAAACCATTACATAAGAAACGAAATAAACGAGATGTTGGAAACTATCGACCCATATCACTATTGCTAACTTTCTCAAAAATCCTGGAAAAACTCTTCTATAAGAGACTTTTAGACTTCTTATCGCATAACAATATTCTCTCAAACGATCAGCATGGTTCCAGGAAATCCTTTTCAACTAACAGCGCCATATTTTCTTTTCTACATGATATAACCAATTCTCTTGACCATGGAGACAAGGGTATTTTTCTTGATTTTTCGAAAGTATTCGATGTAATCGGTCACGAAATTCTTCTCTCAAAACTGCACTCATAGGGCATTCGTGAATTGCCACATCAATGGCTAACTTCCTACTTGAAAGATAGACATCAGCAAGTAGAAATTTCCCATGTAGAAAATAAAGTATGTAAATATTACCTTTCAGAAACAAAGCCACTTACTTGTGGAGTTCCTCAAGGTTCAATTTTAGGTCCTATCTTTTTATTGTACATAAATGATATGTCATCCACCACGCCCGATTGCAAAATGATCCTCTATACTGATGACACAAATCTACTATGTAAACATGTCAATGCGCAAAATGCTCTATCTAACCTCTCGTCTTGGTTTCATTCAAATCGTCTCATCTTTAATACTGATAAAACAATATCCATGTCATTTCGCAATAGTGTATTGAAATCTCTTCCTCCTACATCCCCTTCGCTATACGGAACCCAAATAAAGTCAGTCAAGATAACAAAATTTTTAGGGCTTCATATTCAGGAAAACCTCAAACGGAATTGCCATATTGATAATTTGAATTCCAAACTAAGCAAAATATGCTATGCACGAATTTTAGCCAACATTGTTAGTCAATACATTTCTCGCTGCGTATATTTTGCAAATGTATATTCTCATTTACGGCACGGCATTATCTTCTGGGGCCAATCCACTCAGTGCATTCAAACTTTTAGAATTCAAAAGAGAATAGTTCGGATTATACGTAAATCTCACCCCCGAAATTCATGTAAACCTTTATTTAGAGAATTAAATATTCTCCCTCTCCCTTGCATACACATTTATGAAGTAGTCGTGTTCGTTAAGACAGAACTATTAACACATAATTATTTTTTGAATCAGCCTCTGCCTTAGGGCCCTTGATCGGAATTGATGGGATGGTCCCTTGCTTGCTTCCAGAGAGTAAATTAGTTTATTGTCCTCCATGTGGTCATATGCAGTTTGTAATGCTTTTTTGACAATAAATTTATTATTATTATTATTATTATTATTATTATTATTATTATTAAAATCCCATCCCTGCTTTAGAAGAAATAGTCTACTTCACGAACACAACATTCGTAATAAGGCTAATATTAATCTTCCTGGCGTGTTAACAACTCTTTGCCAAAGGGGCCCTTATCATTCAGGAATAATTTTGTATAATTCCCTTCCCCAAAATCTAAAAGATATAAATAAACTGAATCGCTTTAAACCCGCGGATAAAAGTTTTTTAATGTGCTATTGGTTCTTTAATGTGAAAGAATTTACAGATTTTAATAAAAGAAGTTACGGAGAGTTTCAATTTCCCAATAAATATTGTTTTCCACATGACTTCGGATGATGTAGGTGATGTTAATATCTCTTATACTTTATCACGCCATTATTATAGTACTCTAGATATTGATTAAATTCCTTTTTCATGCATGTTGATTTTGCTCCCTTTGTTTATTAATAGTTTATTTCTAACTGTACGCAACCTTGGCACGGTTGTGTACATTATCTCTGTAGCTCCATCTTAACCCGGGTTTTACTCCGGTTTTCCTCCGGGCAGTGGCGGATTTTCCTTGGGCGGGAAAGTCATTAATACTTTTGTTCTATTAATCTCGAATTTTTACTGCACTAATATCTACAATTTATTTTCAATAATCAATGGATAACAGTAGGTATTTATTAAATAATTTCTTTTGTAAATATTAAATCCGCCACTGTCCATGGGCCCTTGATCAGAATTGATGGGAGAGTAACTTAGTTTATTGCCCCCACGTGGTCATACGCAGTTTGCAACTGCTCTTTTGACAAGAAAGTTTAAACTAATTTACTCTCCAGAATGGAGAATAAAGAGACCACCCCATCAATTCCGATCGAGTGCCCTAAGGTAATGGCAAATTTAAAATTTCTGAGCACAAGGCAAAATCATGAAATGCGCCCCCCTCAAATAAGAACAAAAGCTTTTATCTGCTTGTTATAATACTTACATTATATCTGCAAAATTATATAAGAATAGAATATATATTAGTCAAATAAGTACTATTATCAAATAAACCTTTAAATTGTTCCGAACGTACTTCTAATAAATACTTTTTAATAAAATAACTCAAACTTCGAAATTGGTGGTAATAATAGCAAAAACAATATTCTACTGCCCGTATGCCCTAGAGACCTTAATATACTATGCCCGTTCCTCGCGTCCAACATATAAATTTGCCTCCACTCGAAGGAGAACCGAGTCAGAAAAGAGCAACAAAGTTAATATACACGACCCTGTTAAGATAAAAAAATTAATAGGGGATAACGGCATACAGGAGAATAATTCTGTATTTTAATACGTTAATATTAAAAGTACAGCAATATTTGTACATGAGCGAAGAAATGAAATCTGAAGTTCTCTATCAAATACCTGAACGTAATATACATTTTTAGTAATTAATTACTGAACAACTGGTGAATTAGCGGTATTTTACACTGATTAAGTCCTTTCATAATAATTTATTATAAATCCGGAAGGGATCTGCCCACCCGCAGCCCTCCACCCTTCCGGATCATATGTCTGGTACCAACATTGTCAGCAAAAGGCACATGTCAAATGTCTTTGTGGGGGTGGTCTTTGAGCTAGCACGTGTTGGCCAGACGCCGCGCGCCGTCGCTATTCACTTCTCCTCTGGTCCCCACCGTGCACTACCTTATATGTGAAATGAGATTCTCTTTACTTTTGTGTAGTAGAAAAATGTGCTGTGTATGATCACAATAAAGATTACCCATTGAACTGAAATGTTTGAATTTTTTGGGACAGTATTTTATAAGTGACTTGAATAATTGAATATTTTACCTTGGACGAGAACGCAGTTTATTTTTGTAACTGTTCTGAAACACGGAGTTGAATCTAATTCTTATGCCAGGATGGAATATACTTTAGCGACAGATGGTATGGATATTTTCCGTAATTTTGTGGCTCTGCATAAATCGCAATTAGAAACGTCAGGCGTTCCTGTACATTTTTGGGAAGTGCTGCATAAAAAGTTGCACCGGCAAATCTTCGATGCGGGAGACGCATTTGCACTCTTGAAGATAGAGTACGACACAGGAAGAAAACCTCATGAACCGGTTTGGAAAGTAATCGTTTCTGCTGAAGGAGGCGTAAGAAAATCTGATCCTCATAATATATATTTGATTGACCATGCATGGACTTACAAAGTTAGTGATGCCAAGGCGCATTTGAGAGACATTCCGGGACTCCTGGAAAGAATGCTTAATCTTATGGGAATTGCTAGTGATATTCCTGAAAATTCAAATGTTGAGGACAGTATAGAGCGAATATGGAATGAAATGTGGAAATTTAACCAAACTTACGCTGTTGGCAATGTATCAAATATTGAGGAGCGATTACCTGTTTGGTACATCATGGATGAGTTTGGTTCTGGTATTCAACATTCAGATGAGCCTTCTTTCCGAACCGTTCCATTTATTCATATGCCTCAGCAGGAGACATACTCTCTTCTCTTTCCTGTACAGGATTTAGAACAAGGAGATGAAGTTACTAGAGATTATGTTGAAGGACACATCAAGGATTCCACCTCAAGAAAGGCACTCCTTCTTCCCTGGGAACCCACATGTTTCTTGGATCATTCATTTCACCTAAAAGAACCAAACAGTAGTTATTTTCTCGATGGCCATGTGGCAGAAACTTTACCGGACCTGGAAAACATTGAATCTCAAGAGCTCAATCTCAATCGTATTTTTAAAGTGTATTCAGAGTATAGTTTTGTGAATACTTACTTGACTCATCCTAAATTTGAAATTGTAAATGATGAAAACAATGCTGATATTTTATGGTATACCAAACACTTCAAAAACTTTGAAGAGTTCAGTTTAAGGTACCCTCACAAATTTGTCAATCAATTTCCATATGAACACATAGTTACAGTAAAAGATTTGTTGAGTGTTATGTGTCGTCGTCATATGAATTCTAAGAAAACTGATGTTAATGATTTACAAACCTATCCCCCCTGGTATCCGTCTACTTTCAATTTAAAAACTGAACTCCCGGAATTTGTTAGTTATTTTCAACATCGGGAAAAGAGAGGACTCGACAATCACTGGATATGCAAACCTTTCAACCTTGCCCGTGGATTAGATACTCATATAACAAATAACCTAAATTATATATTAAGGTTACCTTTCACAGGTCCCAAAATTGCTCAAAAGTATTTGGAAAATCCTGTTTTGTTTAATCGACCAGGAATTGGATGGGTTAAATTTGATATAAGATATGTTTTACTATTAAAATCAGTTTCACCACTTCGTGCCTATGCATATAAAAACTTTTTTCTTAGATTTGCCAACATACCGTTTGAGTTAAAAGATTTTGAAAATTATGAAAAACATTTTACAGTAATGAATTATAATGAAGGTGCTAATCTATGTCGCTTGCTCTGTGATGAATTTATTGTAGAATTTGAGAATCAGAATAATTGCCAGTGGAGTGAAATTGAACAGCAAATCTTTGAAATGCTGTCTAGCATGTTCCTAGCCGCCACAAGCAAAGAACCCCCTGCAGGTATTGCTCATAATCCACAGTCTCGTGCAGTTTATGCTGTTGATCTCATGTTAATGTGGGAAAACAATGTAGTTGGAGAAAGAAAGATGCAACCAAAGTTGTTGGAAGTTAATTGGTGCCCTGACTGTCAAAGAGCTTGCGAGTATTACCCTGACTTTTACAATGATATCTTCGGTTTATTTTTTGTTGGTGAAGAAAAAACCTCATCTTTTAGTAGACTCTGATATGTGAAAATAACTTGTTAATTTTTTTTAAATATGGGATTTTATGTAATTTTTCATGTTTTGATACTTAATTGAAATATTTTTGATTCCTTTTGACTGAAAATGATGTTACTTTTGACAGTACAAAAAGGATCATTTGCGACTCATTAAATTGATATATTTTTGCTGCTTACTTTGATAAAGGTTTTTGTTATTTATTCAATGAAATGAAAATTTTATTTAAATTTACTTTTAGAAATGATGAAAATTTGTCTTGGAATAATCACAGATGGAAACATCCCTATAAATGAGCAATTCTTTTTTTAGAAAATGTTAAGTTATTTTTTGTTAAGTGGTAGAAATGTATGTTCCTGTTCAATTTCATATCCTTGTGTTGTTCTTCAAAGTTTCATGTCACTTATATTGTCCTTGGTTATTCATTGTTTCCTAAATGTAAAAGATATTTGTGTGTGAACATTGTTTACCTTAGTAATTTATTATGTGCTATGATGGCTCGATTATCCTTTGTTTTGCTGTTGGTGAAACAATCTGGCTAAGGATATGCTTAGTAATTATGTAGCAATGACCCAAATACTGGAAAGTTATATCATGTTGGTGTGTAATGAATGCATGTGTGTAATGAATCTCTTGATATTTTTTTATATTCCAAAGAAATTTTTACCGAAGTTTACTGCTTAAGGAAGAGGATTTTCTCTGTACTGGATTAATATAAATTGAATTTCCCTTTTCTCACTTTACTTTTCTTAAATCTTCCATATCATCTCTTCTCCTTAGTTCAGTTTTATCTCAACATCACAGTTATTTATTTCCTCAATCCCATGTATTTAAACTGCATTGTATCATCAGAGATTCTCTGTTGCTTTTCTGTTGTATAGCACCCACACCAAATTTAATTTTGGGTGTGGTCCTCCCCGATATACCAGTATTGGTTCTGTTATTAGAACTGAACCAAAAACCAAAACGATTAAAGTTTCCTGGTGTTTCTATTCTGAAATTCAACAGTATTTTAAATTGGGAATGATAAAATATTAATTGAACTTAACTTGCTGAAGAAAGCATCAATAAAGGAAAATTACATAATAGAAGTTCGTGATTGAATTTTGTTGCATGTGCTAAAATTATTATCCTTTTTTAATGTATCATCAAACACATGCTTTAATTGTGGAAAACAAAGTATCAATTCAATTTCCAATAATAAATGTGTAATATTTGAGTGAACTTAGATAGTGATGTTGAGATATTAAATTTCAAAGAGTGGAAAGCTTATTTTTTCCAGTACCTGTTCCATTCCAGGTTCTTGAATGTTATGAAATAATGGTTCTGGCTGTAGTAAAATAAGGGGCGTGAATGGGATCTCGGTTCCAAATGTGAGTCTAAGATACCAGGAGGATCTATTACAGAAATTTCTCTCTCCTGGTTTTCAGATGCTTTGGACCAAGCTGTGGCAGTATAGATTGTCACTAGAATAAATTTAAGGTTGACTTGTTGAATTTATTTTGTATTTCATAAATGAGTTCAATCCAGGTCTCATCACTTGGAGAAGCGGTAAAGGATTTCTTTCAATCAATTCTTAAGAAATGCAAGTATGACATTTTTGAAAAGAATTGGAAAAACTTAAAAATTATCAAACACAGAATCCATCTGTTAAAGTCAACTTGATCTGTTCCAGTTCCTTGTAGTTTTTTATAAAGTGCATAATTTTTAGAACAGAATGCTACAAATGTTACAAATGAGTTTGTCCCATCGGGGCAATCAGACAAATACAAACAAAATACAAGAATGTAGTGTAAATTGACTTTCTTGTCAAGTGTGTCATACCTCATCTAGAGACACAATTTTTGTTATACTAATAACAGTAAGGATGTTATCAGCCATTGGAAATTACCAGGTAAAATTTGTGCGGTTTAGCCAAATTCTTTATTATTACTTTGCCAAATTTTGGTAACAAACATTACCTTCATCAGGACTTAGTAAAGTTTATACAATCACACACATTCTCTCCAGCTACCAACGCTAAGATAAAGATACATTAATAACACTTTCCTTGGAATGAGCACACATATCACCCAACCTAAGTATGTGACTGCATAAACATTACTAAGCCTCAAGGAAGGTAACGTACGTTACCGAAATGTTGACAAAGTAACAATAAAGAATTTGGTCAGTCCACAAGAGTTTTGTCTTATACTAATTACTTTTAATCTTTAATTTAGGATGTAGAAACATATACACACTGGTAATCTCATTATGGTTCATTGAAAGGAATCTGTTTGGATTGGATGAAACAAAATAGAACCATTGGAAATATTCATACTAAACTTAATTTATTTTGAAGATAAAATGTAGAGTAACTTATTTTTACATTATTTGATATGATAATATGCAGTACCATCAACTGAAATCACTTTAGATACCTTGATAAATATAGAAGGAAATTTTTTGAATCTCTGCTGTCAACATACTTAACCAACAATTTTTGAAATCCAACAAGTACTACAATAACCGTACCTAAACCTTATGTACACTTTGGTATTTTGTTTCACGCACATGATTTGAAGTGCAATTCAGAACATCTTAATGCTAGACACGTGGATATATGTCCTTGTATTTCAAGAAGTTTATTTACAAAATACATCATATATAATATACATTTAAAAGTTTCTTTAATAAGTCAAAACATAAACAAATATACAATATAATATAGCACATTTATCTTAATAGGAGACTAAAAATGTTATACTGTATCATGATTTATCTTTCATACCTTTCTTATCATTCCGTCAAGGGATCATTCCATGGATGATTATTCTTTATATTTTATATGATAGAATTAATTACTTCAAGGAAACAATATTGTGTGTATTGTTTTCCATATAAAAATAAAAATTTCATAAATTACAAATAAATATTGAACATGAAGCAAATAAAAATTAATTACATTATCTCACAGTTATTTTAACTTAATGTGGAACAAAGTCTGTTTTCAGTAATAACTGATTTATACATTAGCCTTCCTCGTACTGAACATAAATAAAAGACTAATAATATATAATTCGTGAGTTAAATCAAGTATTTGGACATAAAATGCTCTTGAGGAAAATTTGAAATAGAGGAACAACTGATACAAACTTCAGAGTTGTAATATGAGAAAAATGTTAGAAATAAAATGTATTATCACCATTCATTTCAAAAATGAAAAAAACAACAACAACAATTACTAATAGTTGTGGATTTGATAACATCAGAAGCTTAATATGATTTCAAATATCTTAAGTGTCCCCATAGCATTCCAATTTTCTCAACAATTTCGCGTCATGGATTTTGTCCATTTATTATGAAAAATTTATCCATGACTATTGATATATAAAGTTGTTCTTTACTAGTTTTACTCACATATTTGATCAGCAACATATATCACAATCATTAAAAATATATTCATTATATTTCAACTACATTTAGCAAATACTTAGAATTAAATATCTTATCATAAAAACATCATACAAACAGGAGATTCCCCTCAAAATGGGAAATGCTAGGAAATCTAAACACATCTCATTCATGGTGTACATAAAATAGAATATTTACACAATAGCTTTATTTCTAGTCATTTCCAAACAAATGCAACTGAATATATTGTGTTTTGGTAAGTTCAAGGGCAATTTTGGTTCAAAGTGCTACGAAAAAGTAGAAACGTTAGCTGCTGTATTTCAGAGGAAAAATCTAAAATATTATTAGAAAAGAAAACCATTATGGTTAGGGTACAAAAATAACAATAACTAACAATGCATCACTTGCAATGCCACGAGGAACATGATTTCTAGTTAACATGTACTTAACACTCATTAGCATACACCTTAATTTATATTAAACTCTCTTATTTGTCTAAATGGCTCACAATGAGAGAAACTCCAATTATAATGTACCCACTTAATAGGAATTATTTGTGAATCTTCTAGTTACATGGAACTAATGTTGCCCACTCTGTTAGAATAAAGCTTGCCGTTTTATGTTAGCTATTTTGGGAGCCAGAAAATGTGAAAGGGAGTATGATGCACTATTAAAACAGTCTGTGACACATACTAGTTGACAATATGTGCATGATCAAGTTTCTTTCATCTGGCAGAGTAGGCAACTTAAAAACTTTACGCGTATTCATCATACAGATGGAGGGACAAAAAGTTGCTGGTATTCATTTTTACAGAAACTTTCAATAATTTTTTATGTTTAGAACTCATTACGCCTCTTTGAAGAATGCAAGAAGACAATGAGAAGATTAAAGGTGCTATACAGTTTTGTAATTTTTTTTTTATAAAAGTATGCAACATATAAGTTGATTCCAAAATCTTAGTTTCAAGTCCAATTTATTAGAGATATATGCACTTGGAAAAGTTCAAAATTCTATAATGATTGTACAAATAATATGTTGAACTATGTATTACTAAACACTGTAGGATATGTAAAATTTCATTGTCAAGCACTTTATTCCAATGTCGGGTTGGATTTAGAGAACTTCTCTGGGATACATGCACATTAAGTGAGCAAAATATAAGATCCATCATGTATTGATCACTCTTGATGGGTCACATATGCATATTTCACTCAAAAAAATGTATGGGATGAAGGAAAGGGATGCATAATCTAATTATTGTGACTTGAATAGGATGACAGCTAAGGAATCGGAATGATACCATTTAAAATATTGCATGTATGTGCACTGCTTACAAATATACAAACAATGTTATTTACAGTTACAATGTTACACATAATGAATTTTTCTTATGTCGTAAAATGCTTTCTTCTTGTAAATGGACAGAACACTGAACATTTAATTTATAAAAATGGTTCAGAATACAATTCTAGATGACAATCAGTAGAGCACTACTTGACAAACATTATGATAATAATCACAATAGATGTCACTAAATTGTAACATTATATATCACTGTAGATGAGCCTCAAATGCAGTGCTTCCAGGGCAGAGCATAAACAATTTGAAATTTTGACAAAATGTTTCCTGCTGCTTTTCTTAACAACTTTTGATATTTATAAGTTTCCATTCTTTAAATAGATCTTGATCCTCTTTCAATAAAATGAGAGATTCAGAAGTACATATTTTCTGTTGATTATATATATTTATGTATATGCTGATAACATTGACAAATGACATGTAGGCATGAGAGAAGGAATTAGGAGAACATTTGATAATATTTGTGCGTCCATATTTACTGCTTTATGAAATTCTATTCAACATTTTTTCTTTTGTATAAAAAGACTGAAAACATTAAGCAGAGTTGTATACAATTATACATTCAACAATAACAAGCCAATTAATTGAGTTTTATGTGTATATCAAACAACAACCATTGTGTCTAACACACTACCTCTCATTCATGTATATGATGAATTTACTAGCAGATCAATTAATTATACGATAAATAGCACCCTTTTTTTGGAATATCAATAATGTTCCTTCAATAAGATTATTGAAATAAAATTTAATGGATGTAGAATATGACAATTTTAAATTGTTGGAAATTTATCATGATGACGTCTCTTAAATCCAGGTAATAACAGTAAAATTAAAATAACTGAATTCATTCAACAGACTCTGAGCTTGTTGAATTATATATTAAATTGGGAAATTTTATTTTTACTATTTTATATTTAAACATTTGCTTTGTGTGAAATAATTACTTAAATCAGAAACTGTTGAACGAAAGATAATGTTCAACAGTAATATTTAAATAATACTCACATGCTATTCACAGTTTGAAGGGAACAATTTCAAGAGTAAAAATGACTTGGTGAATAATATAAAGTAATGTAATGTTACTTGCTTTATATTTTTGCAGCAAAGATACATTCACTACCTCATTTCTTTTTCATCATTTAAACTGATTTTGGAAATCAACAATGGTTCAATAAAAATAGGTTATTTGAAGAGGTCACATTTCAATCTCAAATCTTGTAAAGGAATTATGCAGTGATAATACAAGAATTTTTCAATCAATTTATCAGGAACAGAGACTACTCAGAATCCTGTGTAGGACTGCTTTTATAAAAATTTATACTTTCTACAAAGTATGTGGATTCTTTCAGAGATAGATTACAAATGCTCATCAGCATTAATGATGAGATTAAACCCCCCCATCCCCCCCTATATATATCTTAAAGCTTCACTTTTTATGGTTGTATTTTAATAACATAAATTAAAACGTTTTTGGTCTCTGATTGCCATAGCTTTACTCTTTCAGAGATGTGAATCGTCTAAATTTGCCTTTCAATTTTTGATTCTTCAAAATTCTTTGGATACGTAAATTACAGCTTGGACCACCTGCAAAAATGACCTCAACTTTTCCACCCTCTTCAATGGATGCAACCAAAGCTTTAATGGCATCAATTGCTATATCCTTGGTACTCAACTCGAGAGCTGTTCCAGGGAAGCGATCTCTGATACATTTCCCAACAGCCATTGCGCGACCAGAGGACAACGGAACCCCTACCATACTCAACCAACTAAGGTAACTGAGATTTGCTACCACAGTTTGAAGAAATAGATGCTCCAAGGCAATTCTATGAGCGGTCTCAGTCACTCGCAATCCATTTACCTTTAAATAACTAAGAGAACAGGTTTTCAATGCTCTTCCCACAGCTCGGAAAGTTCGTTCACTATCTTCCAGAGAAATCTTCCAATGGCTCATCTTTAAACTTTGCAATGTTCTGAAACTGGTGCATAATGTTTGGAAAAAATTTATAAGAATTTTGTCATCTATGAGTAATGGGTTACTATTGGAATTTCCTGAGCTTTTGTCCAGGCTCAAATCCAGATCACTCAGATGTGTGAATCCTTTGAGAAAAGCTAGCAAATGAGGTCCACGAAGAGCCATCCTGTCGTTAATGGTGACCTACAGAATACAAAATCATGAAAAACTTCAATTTATAATCTAATGAATTGCTTTCTAAAAACAAACAGTATGGTGATGCAAAAGATATAAACCAATCAGCTCCTTAGTTTTCTTTTACATCAATGAGAAATAACATTTTATTTAGAATTAAATGACTTACTATAATTCCTGAGTATTTATACCATAAACAGATTGTCAAAAACTGTTGACATGTTTAAACAGTTTCTCCTCAGAAGGTCTATATTTATTTATATTTTTTAACAATCACAAGTTAGAGCAAGCAAAAAGCATCTTGCTAAGCTTTCAGAATTTCAAATTATGAACTTTCTGAAAATACTAGCAGTAACTTCGAAGAACAATTTAAAATACAAACTGAATGAAACATTTTATAAAGCAAAGAAAATCTTTGAAATGTAATCCAAAGGGGAAGTATGGATCTATCTGGGAACACAATAGCTTTAAGGCAAAATTATCTCAATAAGAAGTTGTAGACATTAAGAAAAATTTTAATTTACGAAAAAGATCTCAAAGTTAAAAACCCTTCTTGAAGAAGAATTAAAGAAATTGTGAGAAAAAAGAAAGAAAAAGAAAAAAAATTGATCACCAAGAAAAAAACATTTAAAATTATTTGTAGTTTTCTGAAAAAAATATCTTGAAAAACCTTTTGATATGTGGAAGTTAAAATATCATATTAGAATCACTCTTGTTTTTTCTGCACACAATAACAAATACTTTGAATCACTTCTACTATTATTAATATCCATTATGTAATCTAATTAAATAAATAATTAAAAACTTATGACCTTTGATGGACGAATAAAATTTTTATTTTTTGTTTTGATGTGGATTTACACCATCCCTGCATGATAAAGTAATAACAAATTATAACAATAAACATAACAACAGGACAAATGAACATGATATAAACACAAAACATGTTTACAAAAAAGCAGAAACACAAACATGTTATAATATCGTATTGTATAAACCAGATGGTTTTTCAGTATCTGTGCATAGATTTAAACTCCCAATGTATTTTTTATAAATATCATTTCTGATATACAATGTTTGTAATAATTAACTTCTTTGTCCAAAATTAATATATTTTCCCAGTCCATCAAGTGAGGTATCAACACTTTGTTCTACTGTATTTTAAATTTCTTTTGTGTTTCTGGATTCTAGTTTTTAACTCCCTTTTTGTTTGACCTACATAGCTAGCATTGCATTCTTTACATTTTATTTTGTATATTTCGTGGCGTATTTATGTGATCTTTCTTATCTTTCCCTTTCATTATCAAATTATTCCTTTTATTTTTAAATGTTGAATTCAATTTCATATTCTCAGACTTAAGTAATCTATGAAGTGAAAGAGTTATTATTATTCATCCATCCAGGGTGGTAAGTTTTCAATTATTTATTTAATTTGAATCACAATGGCTATAGCAAATATATTTCATAATAAATTTCTTAATTAATTAAATAGATAAATAATTAAAAAGCCTTAAAAACTGTCTATGAACATATGGAGGATAATAAGCTATTTCTCTAAAAGCAAGCTGGAGATGTTAATTAAATCAAAGAACGCCTCCCCTGCCCCACAAACACAAAAAAACCCAACTGAGAAAAACTCATGTTGGGTTGCAGAGATAATGCACATAACCATAGCAATATCAAGAACAGAGAAAAATCACTGCAATAAAAGTAAGAGATTATTAGTAACATGCAATAATATAATTATGGTAAAGCAGCAGGACGTATTTTTGTTGACCTTACCAACTGTCTCAGGTAAAATAAACCAAAAAATCCTTTTACCCAAAGTACATTAACTAACACAATGAATTGGCCTTACAAAAATTATTTTTGGAAACAAAACAAGAAAACCAGAGAGCTTATTTGATTCAGACTTGACCACAGGTAGCTGGAGAGATTGGAACCATTGAAGCCGTGGAATGGATTGCAAATATAGATATAATCATTGAATGTAAACCTATCCATCACGTTGTCACTTTGAAATTATCTGATAATTTTCATGTTGCCCTTATAGGTGGATGTTTTGATTTTAACTGCAGGATTTGTTTTGCAACATAAGATTATGTATTGCTGAATTGGTAAGAAATTGTTGCTGAAGATTGTGAATACTAGGTCAAAGAAAATTATCAATACAAATAATTTTTAAAAGGTAACTTTTCCTAAGTATCCCTTTCATACCATTTTCCAAAATTGAGATAGCATTACAAAAATAATTTTCTGGGCAGAGACAGAATCAAAATTATATGCTTTATTAATGTACTATTTGTTTAAAAACAGAAGGTAACTTTTTCAATGAAGAGACAAGCAGTTAATACTCATTTGATTTCAAGCATCTAATTCTCGCAAATGTTTCTCTCAAAGTAAATCTATCTCAACCACAAAAATTCATTATCAACATGATAATAAGGGTTAATTATTAGGTAATGAACATAAAAGTTTGAGACAATTGAATTATCATGCCCAACATTGTGTTCAAGAGATTTTGTAAAATATTTTCAATTGCGCATAAAGAGCTTTTGTAAATTATACTTTCACTTATCATAATGTCAGACAGACATCATGAAAAGGGCCAACTAGTAAGTATTTTCTAAATGATTCATGAGGATTTGAGGAGCGGGATTTATTTCAGAGCCATGGTTGCTGTCAGTCCTTTTTATAAGGCAGAGCAAACCTCACCCAACGCCATTCCGTTCCTCCCTCTCTTCCCTATTTAATTTCATCCCAATAAAGGTTTTTCACAGAAACTTAAACATCAAGTACTTTCATATTATATATTTTGAATTTGTTTTTCTCGGTTGTTTCTCAAGGATCTATGTAGTTTCTTTTCAGATAATTCCTTTCATAGGTCCAAGAAAAGGAATGACTGTTTCCAACATTATCTCATACATGTTGTAAAAATAAAAGAATTATTGTACAAAACAATTTTAAAGAACAAGTATTTTACTAAAAGCAGTTTGAAAGAAGAAATTCTTCCCCTCTAAAAATATTAATGTAGACAATGATTTATTTGAAAAGCAGATTTTACATTAGAAAAAATTGTGCTTTTGCTAATAATAAAATAACAAATTGCTTATTTGGTCATTGTAATGGACACAAATAAATTTAAAAATATAGTTAAAAATAACATAAAATTGCTATTTCATGAAACCAAGTGCATTTTTATATTGTGTATTCACAGCATAATTCAGGTGAATCATTGCATGAAAAATTAATTAATACAAATTTTCATTTTTATTTTATCTTAATTATGTAAAACTCAATTATCTTATTTAAATTTTGTAAAATTCAAAACTTTGAAAATCAGAATTTTTTTTCTTGAAGTCAGGACCCCCAAGCACCTATGCTTAGAACTATTCTCTTTTGCATTCTGAAATTTGGACACTTTGAAACAAGTGTCTCAAAAACATGGTGTTCACAAGAAACAAGAAATATTTACCAAATAAACATACCACAAACAAATGTATAATAAGATCAATAAGTATAGTTCAGTAACTAGCATTTAGAAATAGGATAACCAGCTCTTTCTACTACAACCTTTGAGACAAGAGTTAATATATTAATTAGAAGTATAGTAAACCAAAAGTGAAGGAAAGCAGTCCAAAAATGGAAAGAGGGCGATGGGTAGGAGTGTTGGGGCTTAGGATGATGATGACACCCTGAGTGGAATGAGGCTGGTAACGAGGATTCAAAAGCTAGTGCTAAATTTTGTGAACTGTAGAAACAATACTTATTCAATGCCCTTGCAAATAGAATAAATTGGTATGCAGGATTGTACCCAGGTTTTTTTTGTTGTTTTGTTTGGAGAGAGGGGGCCAGTCTTGACCTTTAGTTGAAAGATATTTCTACAAACATATTTGCGTTAAATTACAAACATATTGACATTATATATGTATTATAACTCACAGCTAACTTTTTATCTTATCTAGGAACTTTGCTGAAATTTTTGAATCCACCTCTGCCTTAGGGCCCTTGATCGGAATTTATGAGATGGTCCTTTGCTTGCTTCCGGAGAGTAAATTAGTTTATTGTCCTCCACGTGGTCATACACAGTTTGTACTGGTTTTTGACAATACATTTATTATTATTATTACACTGAAAAGGAGAAAAATTCTTTCAAAGGATAAGTGATTTAAAATTTAAATAATTGCACCATTATCAGATAAATTATCACCCAAATATAAAAATTTGTATTCTAAAAATTTGAGTTATCTTTTTTTTCCCATAATAAAGTGCATACATGGGTGTTAAGTATGGGTGCCTTCACGCACACATACATGTGCTGAGCAAGTGCATCCTCGAGCAAGTGAATCCACCTTTCTCCTTCACTTGTGGAGCCTTTCTGTGTTGCACACCTGGTCCAACTCTTCCTTATTTCGAACCAGGATGAGCTGAACTGGTAGGTTTCTTTTCTATCGTCTATCAACGCTCCTTTTCCTTCGCACTACTCTCTTCTGTCGGGTCAAAAATCTTACTCTGACTAAACTATTACTATATCTGTCACTTAATTTTCCCTTTGGCCAACCCTAAGGTGTCAAGCGACCCGTGCCGATGGGGAGAATGGTACCGGCCTTAATGGTATCACAAATGGAGCCTGCATGACACCAGACGACCTCCTGCTGTAAGCAGCCTTACCCGACCATGCGGGGCTCTGGCCGGGCAGACTATTTCCATCCCTAGCTATTCGTGGGTACATCATGAACAAAGAACAATAATAAAACTGAAAACACTCTGAGCCCAAAGCCATTACCACTGAGGGTCCTGTCCGTCAGACGTCCACTGTGGAAGTCCCCAGACAAGCCTCTGTTGTTGAGGAAGTCTCCGGACAAACCTCTGTGAACAATGAGTTGAACACTCAAGCGAGAGAGGAAACTCCAACACTCTCTGACGCTGAAGAAGCCAACCTCCTTAAGAGTCCGGATACCCCAGGGTATTCCGGACAACTCGACAATGCGGCAGACAAGCTTAACAGGCTCAAATGAAGACTAGGTTGTTTGGCGTACAACGTAAGAAGGCCGTTAAAGCCAAACTGGCAGATCGTGGAGAAACCTTCGACCCCAAGAAATGGAGGCCAAACAAATCCCATAAGATCAATGAGGCAGCGGGAACTCCTGAGAGCGGCGCCAAGCAGCCGCTCGGAGGGATCCACGCCGCAAACCTCAGACACTACACGGGATTGTAAGCGGCTCAAGAAAGTCACTGGAAAAGCAGAGAACCCGCGTCCGGGAACCTCTGCGGACCCTCAATCGTTTAGAGAAGTCGTTACCTCTATAAAATATGGCAATTGTACAATAATCTTACCTGGAATTGAAACAAAGGCGAACAAAAGGAGTTTATTCAGGATGCTCTCATGGGCGCTATGCAGGCTCTTGAGAGTGGCAAGTTCCCCAAATTCGTCAGCTCATACATGGAAAGGGGAGCGCTGATCCTTTCCTGTGATGATGATCCTACCAGGAAATGGGTGGAGGTCACTGTGCCTACACTAAATCCTTTGGAGGACGTTAAACTCAAGGTTGGAAGCAGAAAGGACATCGTGAGGTCCACAAAGATAGTGCTCAGAACTCCCAAAGAACTTGCCAAGATGGACCTGGACAAAATCTTCAACATGCTTGGCAAGCAAAACGAAACCTTCAAAGTCGCTGACTGGAAGGCAATCAGCACTAGGAGCGAACATTCTGGCTACACTCTTGTGTTCCGCATTGATGACTCTGAGTTGACTGCTGTGAAGAAAGCCAACTACAGAGCGTTTCTCGGCCTTTGGCGTGTCAATATAGTCATCGTGGGGGTTAAAAACTATCCTAAGGGCTACAGATCAACCTGAAAAACAGTCAGGCAGCTTCAGTTGCCTTCTGCAAATTTTTCCTCAATAGGAACATCGACCTAGTCCTTATCTAAGAGCCTTGATTACACAAGGACAGAGTTGCTGGGCTAGGCTAAACAAAGGGAGAATTAATGTATAACATAGCCTTAACCAATACCAGGACCTGTATCCTGGTTAGGAAAGGTATACATTGTATCCCGCTTATGGAATTCTGTTCCAGGGAGATCACTACTGTGAAAATATTAAATTGCATCGACGGGGTGAATGGAGACCTAATTTTGAGCTCCTTATACCTTCCCTATGATGTAAAGGAACTTCCACCATCCAGGGGCTTGGAACTCCTTGTAAATAAACTGAAGTGCGACCAGCATCTACTGGTAGGCACTGATGCCAACGCCCACCATGAAGTGTGGGGGAGCACGGACATCAATCTTAGAGGTGAGTCCCTACTCAAATATTTATTAACTCATGATTTATTTATTCTAAACGTGGGTAAGGAATCCACTTTTAGAACTAGGGCGAGAGAGGTCTTGGACATCACATTCTCCACGGGAGCTATCTGCAACCTTGAGGAGAACTGGCATGTCTCTTCTGAGCCTTCCCTCTCTGACCACGGACTTGTTCATCTATTCCATTAACAACGGGTAATAGATGAACAAGTGCTTTTCAGGAGCCCCAGGAAGACCAATTGGAATGGGTATATGATCGAACTGGCGGCAATGATTGAAGCACCTAGAAGGGTGAAACCGTACCTAGATATCGATCTGGTAGCCTCTAATTTACAAGAAGCAATCTTGGATTCCTATCACAGTAATTGCCCCTTCAGTCGAGGTCGAGACAACGACGCATACGTTGGTGTTCTCGTGATTCCGAGGGTAAGCGGAGGAAAGTCAGGAAACTTTTCAACAGATGTAAACGCTTTGGTAATTGTACTGAGTATCGAGAAACTCTGACTACAAAAGCCCAATTCGTCCTGGAAAGCCATCTGTCATGACAAAAACAGTCAGACTTCACAAAGTCCTAGCTGACCACCGAATTCAACCCTTAGGGATCTTAGAAAAACTTATGGCAGGATTCACATCTTCAGCCCTGGAAACACTCGATCTCCTTTTCGATAGTCATTTCCCAGAGTGTATCGTTACTCACTTAACTGATTGCGGAAACGTCGAACCTGCAACTAACCCTTGGCCGAGGGTATTTGCGGAGGACTGTCAGACGAATAGCCACCGTAACTAATATCAAGTGGACAATAAACAAATTTTCTCCATACCAAGCTCCTGGGGAAAGAGAATTTTTCCAGCCCTCCTTGAAAAGGGACCAGATTCCCTATGTCTAAAGCTCTGTGACATCTTCAGGCCAGCGTTGCCTATGGTTATATAGCACAAGCCTGGAGGTGTGTTTATACCGAAACGCGGACGTACGAGTTACACGAGCGCGAAATCGCACAGATCCATTAACATCTCATCGGTTCTGTTGAAAACTATGAAGAGGCTTATGGATCGCCATATTCCAAGGAGGGTACTGTCGAACAGCACTCCATCGAAATCAGTATGCGTACCAACCAGGGAAATCCTGCGTATCCGCACTTCACCAACTGGTCAGCAAATTAGAGGATTCCTTTGACGAAAAAAAATTGCTCTGGGAACATTTCTGAATATCGAGGGAGCTTTTGATAATACCTCGTATAACTCAATGGTTACGTTGAATTCACTATTTGTAAGTGGATAGACTTCATGCTGCGAAATAGAAGAATTCAATCTTGTCATCTCGGCAATAGAAAGGAAATCATTGCCACGCGGGGCTGTTCAGAGTGGGGTTCTTTCACCTATCCTCTGGAGTCTCGTGGTTGACGGTCTTCTTCAGAGCTTATCTGAGGAAGGTCTCTACTGTCAAGGGTATGCTGACGACTTAAGTGGTTTTTGGGAAATTCTCACAAACGCTATCAGATCTGATGAATGAGACTGTGAAAACGATAAACAACTGGTGCGAAAGGAAAGGGCTTCGATTCAACCCGTCAAAAACTGTTGTAATCCCCTTCACCAAAAAGAGAGTCCTAGGCGCTTTCAACAACTTGTGGCTCAACGGTGGAAGGGTTACCCCATCCGAGAAAGTTCAATATTTGGAAATTACCCTGGATTGTAAACTAACTTGGAACTATCATCTGAAAAATATTATCCATAGAGCGTAGTGGTCATTTTTAACCGTCAGACGCTCTGTGGGGTTTACTCGGGGTCTCAAACTGCACATAGCTAACATTCGACTACAAATGGCCTATGGGGCAGTAATATGGTGGCCTAAAGCACAACAGACAGCTGCCGCGAATAATCTATCAAGTTTGCAAAGATTGATCTGTGTCTGCATTACTGGGGCATTCCGTAGTGTCCCTACTGCAACTCTAGAAACTATTTTAGGTTTGGCGCCTCTTAACATTCACCTCAAAGCTGTGACAAGGATGGAGACCTTCCGATTAGCTAGTATCGGTAACGCCACTTTCTCATTACGGATGAAGTGCTTAAAGGATCAGTTTGGAACATGAGACTTGATCACATGCCAACTGAATCCCTCTTACACAAACCGTTCTCGGTCGAACTTGGTTCCTGAACAGACTGGAACGACAAGAGCCATCACCCGGTGCGTACCGCAAACCAACTGGTGTTCTTCACAAATGGGTCTCGCGTGGGAACAAGATTGGGATTTGGGGTGTTCAGTAAATACTCTAGGATAGAAGTCATCGGCAACCTGGGGGATTACTACACTATATTTCAGACAGAAATCCACCATCCTTATCTGTGCATTAAAGGGGTATGAGAGGGACTATTACGGTAAGCACATTCTTATCCTCTCAGACAGTCAAGCCGCCTTAAAGGCAATTGAGTCTGGCCAGACATCCTCGAAGCTTGTCTGGGAGTGTATACGTTTCTCACAACTCTTGCTCTCTTCAACACTGTGGAGCTCAGATGTGTGCCTGGTCATCAAGGTATAGAAGGGAACGAAAACGCTGATAAACTTGCGAAAAAGGTTCCTTGATACTTCTCTTCGGACCGGAACCTTCATGCGGAATCAGTCGTTCAATGGCTCGAACCGCGGTCCATGACAGGGCAGTGGAAACACAGCTTAGATTGTGGATGCAGCTGCCCGGTCAATGGTTAGAAAAACTTCTTCAAGAAATCCAGTTCTGCTCTAGTCAAATCCGTCATTCTCATGAACAGGGAAGACCTCATGGCAGTGACAGGACTAATCACTGGAAACGGCCATGTCCCAAAACACCTAAAAACGGTAGGGCTGTTCAACGGAGACGTATCCTGTCGTTTGTGCGAGGAGACTGAAAAAACTGCCCGTCACGTCGTCCTGGACTGTGAGAGCCTGGAGGCGAGAAGAAGAACGGTCTTTGGAGACTCTACATCAGGACAAAACTTCGATCCAGACATTGGCAGGAAGGTTCTTTGCCTAGTGAAAAACACAGTGGTAGGACGCCGTTACTCGAACTTCGTGGGCCACACAATGGGCTCTTTATAGCCTACGTGCACAAGCCAGTCAGAGTCTGTCCATAAACCCTCTTCTAAAGTAAACTAAACTAAGTGCACACATTATCTCATCTCTGCAATATATGCGCTAAAACGTGTCAAACCCCTATTAATGATTCTAGAGCTCCTTAAGTCAACCATATATTTGTTAACAAGCACGTAGAGAAAAATAATAGTTTGAGTAAATGCTGAAGTAGATGTGATATCACCACTTATATTATATTAAAAAGATTTTACGAATTAATAAAATGTACGTTATATTTTTATGTGAATTTATTAACCAGATGTGTGGTTTACACCAGAACAATTTGAATGACATTCATGCCCATTTTGTTCTTTCAATTTGTTTTCTGTGTATTAAGTACCACTCCGTCTCCCAAGGCTCATGTTCATAAGAGTTCATTTTCATCACGATTTCAATTCAACGTGTTTGTGAGAAAGAGAAAAATAAAGATACGATTAACTGTTTCATGAACAATTAGATAATCGCTGGGCACGTACCTGGAATCCACCCAGCCTCAGGAAGACTACGGCCGGGCAGAGGAACTCTGGCAAAGACGTGAGCAGCTCGCTCACAGAGTCGTCATGGCGACCGAGGCGCGCCAAGCGGCCGTCGTGAATAGCAAGATGCAGACGACAGTTGGCGAGCACCAAGTCCCGCACAGCCGTCGCCTGCAGGAACGACAGGAACACCGCCAACGATCCTTCCTCCTGCAGCACAAACAATTGAAGCGAATTAATCTCTTGCTTGGTTTCGTTCATTTTGTTATCAATACGTTCGTGTATCAATAATCATCATGACGTTTTTTTAATAAACAAAAAATGTATCGCAAAAAGCAATTGAAAACTGCGTATTATCACATGGAGAACAATAAGTTACTGCATACTCTTCGGGAGCAAGCTAAGAACCGATCCATTCATTCTGATAAGATAATCTGGGAAAACCCCAGGTCGGAATGGGGTTGGAGAGGTACACAATCGTGCTAAAATTTAATACAACCTGTAACTGGAAACAATTGAGTAATATATTAAATCCTCAGTAATTTAGAATTAAATCACTAAAATGTGATTAAAAAGAAGAAAAGATTTTAAAAACTGTGCTGTTTAAGACTTGATCAAAAAGAAAGGTAATGAAGATACTCAGAAGAACTGAGGTTCATCTCTTTTTCCGTGATAATTTTTTAGATATTTTATTTCAGAAGTTTCAAAGTCCTCTGGAAAATGCGAACTAAAGCTACGCGCGCACTGGGTCGTCAACGCACGGACGTCCCGACACTTTAAAAATACGGAAGGCTGCGCACACTGGTTCGGAAATTCCGGAACCCTGTTGGGTGAAGGGACTGTTCAATCTCCAAGACGTAGAGGATTAGGATCCGTGTGTTACCTGCTCCCCATTCTATTCTGATCACTCAACACAATCGAAGTGGCGAATACCTGGTCCTTATGTGTGCCCGCATTCATAAACTGTAAATGAGCCTCCAAGAAAGTTTTACAGCCCTCCCGTTACTCCAAAAGATCTTTCTCTGGGGACTTTTCGCCAACGGCGGCATGTGCGTGCCGGTTCAGTGAGTTCATACCAATGCAAAGCAATGGAAAGAACTTTTGGGAAATCCGGGACGGTGGGGCCAACCGTCGCAATTGCGCCATCACCGCCAGTCGATTGGAGGAGGTTTCCGCTGGCCCGTACCCAATCCTGGCCACCACGGGGCAACGGATCGGTCCGGGGGGTAACATGGGGCGAGATGTTCCGCAAGGGGCATCTGCCGTAACTCGTTGGGGAAACCCAGGCTGACGGGGACACCTGTCCAACACGAGTAGAATATCCCATGAAGGGGCCTCGACGGACCCGCCGTAGAGAGGGAAACCTTCCTGACAGCGGGGGGTGCACTGTGTTCCACCGCCTTGAGTGCACTGCTACTGGGACACGTAACCTGGCCAGATCCTAGATACCGCTGGGCATATGGAACGGATGTCTCGGATAGGCGGGAGAGGCAAACGTAGTGCGCCTCCGGCCGTTACCCATCGCATGCTCGACGATCCTCCTTGGATCCCGTAACATGGGGCGAGGGCACAGCTAGGTGCATGAAGGGTAGTCCCTTAATTGGGCCTACCTGGATAAAGCAAGCAACTGTTCTGTGGACCACTCGACGAACGGACGAACCCTAGCACCCCCGTACCTACTCTCGAGGGCACATCTCTCGAGCAACAGATCGGATGCTGGGGATTTCACGAAGTGATAGAGATCTGGTCATGGTCTCGGGTGTCACTCAGCACCTTAAACCGAGTAGGTGGGGTAGGGACAATCAAGCCCTTTGGTGACCCTTCACTCGTCTGGCGCCCCTTAATTGGGTTGGCCTCTGCCGGGTAGTGGTTCCCCACCCATGTCACGGGTAGGTCACGGGTAGGTGCGCCCACTGGTAGGTGGGTCTGTTACCCAAAGTGTGCGGGTAGGGAGGCAGCTGGGTCGTCAGTCTCCGACTCCCCTCCTGTAACCCATTCTGTGCGAGTACGGGGCGCGGGACAAATAGCTCCCAACAGGTAGCTAAGGCACCCGTGGTCTGTGGGATACTTAATGAGGGTGCTCTTGGGCTCACGTATCGGTCCCTAGATGTCACTTGGACCTCAAGCACACACGTCCCAATTTCGAGCGTAGCTTAACGCCCATCCACCCGTCCACCATACCTCAATGCGAAAGGTCCATCCGTCGAGGCTGAGCAAGCGTAGACTGGAGTTCTTGGCGAGCGATTGGCACACGAGTTGCGTGGGGCCGTCTTCCAGCACGAGGCGCTGCGAACTGAGGTCCAGCAATTGCAGCGTCGCATTATCCGCCAGAGCCAGAAGCACGGGCAACACCTCCCCCAGTCGAGTACCTCCTTCGAGGCGCAACGCGTCCAGCGATGCCGAGCGACGAACCTGCCGAAGCAACGGACACGTTGTGTATCACTGCCAAAGCACTGCACTTGACACTGGTCTTTCAATACTTGTGAAATTTTTAATTTGTATTTGTTTGTTTTTGTTAAATGGGAAATGTAGCGTATTATTGAAGTTTATCTACATAGAGTGATAGGATGTAGGAGTTGGGTGGTAGGTCATTGTTAGTAGGTGGGCCGCTTAGCTGGGTTTACCAACAACTTGTCCCACGTGGAGGGGTTAGTAGAAGTAGTTAGTAATAGTTAAGAGTTATTGATACTAGGAGGAGCTTGATAGAGGAAGGAAGGTTCGCTTTTCCATAGGCACAGCTATATGAGACATCAATGCGAAAATCTACATATTATTCTAGCCCCACCGGGATTTCAACCCGGAATGACTTGTGAAGAGCAAGAACGCTACCACCTGAGTCACCAGAGGGTTGTGAAGTTATTTGAGACACTTCCTTAAATCTAAAGATGCCAGAGGTGTACCCAGGATTTATTATCTATTCAATATGGCAATTGGGTGGGCATCTGTTATTGTCAAACGGCCATTAGTGGTCACTTGAAATGAATGGCGCTACCAGGTGGTCATTCAATGGCCAATTTTACTAGAGTTTACGAGGGAGGGGGGAGATCAGGCACACGTACTGATACAGTGTCTCAAAACTCCACTTAAAAAATTATTGGATGATACAGCACATTAAGTGGAAGTAGAATTTTTAAACTCATGTCCGAAAATGTCACCAGGAGGAGATTAAATGACACAAAGACAGGATATTTAACACAAGACAAAAAGGTGAGTAAAGCCTTTCTAAGGGACATCGAGTAAGTGAAATAGGTGTAAAAAATTCTGCCCATACACAACGATACAGTTCTCACACCTCACACAGCATTAATTGGTGAATATGTTCTATCTGGAGTCTCGCAAATCCTCGCGACATTGGATTTGCTTGGTAAAAGCATAAAAAAAACAATACATACAATTTTCAAAATTTAATTATCGGAACGTATTCCATGAAGAGAAAATGAATCTTCCGCGACTTATCTAGAATACCTTCTCTAATGATCTCAAAAGGAGGTCACGGTTAAAGATTGAAGAGGCAAGACACTAAATTATGACGAAAATTAGGGCTCAGTGTGTCCTCAAAGTACAAGGTGTCACTCGAAGAATGAGGATATAATGCAATTAATAAATATCGACCTGTTAAAGCAGACATATCCTCCACAACCTTCAACGTACCAGAATGATCTTCTAATGTGCTCCTTTTAATTTAACACAGCTTTCACTCGCAATGTTTTAATTCACTTGATAATGGTACCAATGCGTACCGAAACATTGTGATTTTCATAAGTTTTAAAGTGTTCTATATTTTCTTATGAAGTTTATACTGTGATCAGTGGAACTTTGACATATTTCCACTAAGTATACTGTAGTAAATTGTCTGTTTCAATAGGTATTTATTAATTATATGTATTGCTATGCAGACGCAGATGGACTGTTCATGAGGATACAATGCTCAACAACTCTGCGAGAGCTGAGGACGTACCGTTTCTCCCAAGCACAGCGCGTCTTCGGCGCCTAGCAGACACTTGCTGACGTTGAGCGACCGCAGCTTGCACACGGGGTCTCGCACGGCTTCGAACACGTCGTGGAAGCCGGATGCGGAATGCGCCGCTGGGTCGCACGCGGGCAGAGGATGGAACAGGCGCTGGAACAGGACGCTGTCCGAATTGCGCTTGGAATCCGCGCTGCCGTAGCTCATGTCGGCCAGCATCTGTTGCAAGGGTTGGCGCGGAAGCGTCGCCGGACGACCCAGGGAGTTGTAGCCCCCCATCACTCCTCGAGGTAGCGACGAGAAATAGTAACCGCTGGAGGCGGCGCTGCCCCCACCTGCGCTGCCTCCGCCGCCGCCGCCGCCGCCTCCACCGCCACCTCCAACTCCACTGCCCACATTCATCCCCAGGCCGGTCTTCGGGGAGACGTTGCTGATGAGTGAAGGTTGCTTGCCCAAGTGCTGCAACGTACTCACTCCGCTACCTGCGCCGCCGCTGCTGCCACTGCCGGAACCTGCGAGCAACACGACAAAATGGCCTCTTCAGTCCAAACAGAGGTTTTTAAATGAACTTTTACGTACCAAAAATATCATTATTGACTATTTTATTTTAATCGCGGAGAATTACAATATTTTGAGAGGTTTTCCTAAATATGCATGAAACTTTAGGAGCCGACAATTTTTTCGTTGTTTATTAAAATATTCTCCAGATTCTCCTGGAATATGCATATGTAATTATGGATGAGAAATTCAGTGCGGGAGAGTGGTATTCCTCAGAAGCAGAACTCTGTTTCCAATTTAAATGTGTCCACCCGAATGATTTTAATCGAATGATGATAAACTGGATGCACAACTACATTGTTATAATGTCTAGAGAATCGTGACGCTCCATTTCCCTTAGGTATGGGCAACTGCGCACGTCTTCTTGATCGTCCCGTGCCCTTTTTCCTACCAGCGTACCGTAGACCTACTTTGCATCATATTACACGCTACTTTACTGTACGATGATAAAACAATAGGATAATCTATTTGGCAATCGTATAAGTTGAGCATTGCTTCACTTAATATACAATACTATACAATGCTGGCGAACAAGAAACTATTATACAACACTTTGACACCCGACTTCATGGTCTCGTCAAATATGGGGCGCCCTCCAGTTTACGATAGGGCACACACCACCGTACGTACATATGATACACTCAGGGGTCTGCTCTGTGGGTTGTCCGTAATAACGTAAGGTATCGCCGTCTTCGCATGCACTTGGAGGGGGTGTATTTGCGCGACGTCAATATTCAGAGGGAGGAATCGAGTTCCCCCAACCCAACTTGATGTGGTACAAAGACAGAGACCCCAAACTTCGTTTTCCCCATCGGGTCGTAAGATCACTGGCTCTGTGCCATAAACCAGTCTATACACTGCACCCGATAAAGATAAACACGTCGCCATTTCCGTTCACAAGATTGGCGTTGCAAAGGCGTCTAATCGAGTAGTAGATTCTATTAGCAAAATACTCGTAGTAGAGTCTAGCGCCCACGTAGATTTCGTATTTTGGATGAAAAGTAGTCTGAGATGAAATGTCGTGCACCCACCTACACTAACTCCAGACGACGAAGGAGGATCTTCGCGTCGCATTCCCCAGGAGCCGGCCAGGTTGAGGGCGACGAGAGGTCGCGCACGCACCAGCTGCGCTATGGCTCGGAGGCCTTCGCGTCCGCAACCCAAGTGCGGCAAATGCAGGACGGTGACGTGATCGGCGGACTGCAAGGCGCGGCACAACTGCACCACTTGGCCCGTCCCGAGATTGAGGTCCAGCACCAGTTTGCTGAGCGAAGCGCTGGCCTCTCCGCGCTCCAGACCCATGCACAGGGCGTCCACCAACGACTGGAACCTGAAAGACACAGATCAACATCTTTTACTGTTCACAGGGACGCGGTGCTTAATGTGCGGTTAGTGCGGAAAAGACAATCCTCCCTAGAATTTCAGCAGTGACGGTCACAGTCTTCCTATAATTTTAAATACAAAATAGCGAGGGTTAAGACAGAATTGGCTCTAATTCCAGTACGTTGGTTCAATATGTGCATAAGCACAAAACTCACTCTGTCTCTCTCTCTATATATATATCTATATATATTCACTTATTTTATTTCGTGTCTTATTGCGAGGTGCAGGTCAGGAGAAGCATGCTCTTCGACCGAACCGTGACTCGGGTGAAGGAATTGGGAAGGAGAGATATTGGGCAGCCGGGGAGCTTATGGCTTCGAACTCACATTGTCGGGAGTAAATGAGGGAAAACCCCAGCAGACAACTTCACCTGGTACGGCCGACGAGGGCTTAAACCCACGCTCTACCGCTCAGCGATTTGGTGGAAGCGAACACTTCACGAATGGTGCGCTGTTCTGAATAAACTGATCTATTTTTTTTACTTAACCAGTCATGAACTCTGTCGCTATGAAATGGCTGAAAATACATTAATGAAATCTCCGCGTTTTGTCATGGTGACCATTTTATTCATTTTAAAACACCTTTTCGGCCGCCATTATTAAGTTCGTATGTTTCAGAACACTGTATCGTAACCGTTCAGACTTTTGTTTTTATTTGCATTTGTAAAAAACATTAGAGTGAAGCGATATAAACTATTTGGGATAAATCCTCTTAAAGGATTTGCTTAAAGAAACACAGACCAAAGATGAACGTTCAAAATAAATACTGTATTGATGAGAAATAGCATGAATTAGGAATAAAATACGGGTTTGGTCGAGTTAAGAGAGCCATTAACCATTGAAATCCTTACAGACCTATACTCAGAGTTACGTAGCTTTGCCCAAAATCCTGCAATATGGCGACCTAAGACGGATAGCCATTATCTATGAATTTAAGAAATATCAGAAGTCACAAAAGCAACTGTAAAGTCTCTGTAAAGAAATACAAAAGTTAATAACATAACAAGATAAGACACAAAGTAATATTCGTTCCACACTTTGCTCGACGCAGAAAGAACAAGAGCAAGCGAATCGAAGCAATGGCAGAGGTTGGCGATGGTTTTAAGTTTCGAGAAATTCGAAAGTGCTGCCAACATAACGCGAGGTACAAATACCATTACTCTCATGGACGATGGGGAAATAAACACAGAGCTCCTTACCAACATCAAGCCACTAAACAAAGAAAGAATTTGTTGTCAAGAGAACAGTTACAAATTGCCTACGACCATGTTGGGGACAATAATGAAATTTATTGCGACTGATATACAATAAACTAATGAACAATACGCTTCCGTTATTGTGTTTTTCTTTAATTAAATTTTGTCGAGGCAAAGCAAGATGACTTTGAGTATACAGTAATAGGAATTCTGAATCATCCAGTATATACCATTGTCGCTCCGTGAACTTCGACATCTTCTCCAGACAAGCAAGTAACGCGCTTATCATTCAATACTACGAGCACTCCAGGAAGTTCTCCAGCGCAGAGTCGCATCCCGTGATGGTTATCAATAACCGTACTCCAGCCTCCATAAAAGCCAAGTACCTCCATAACTAGCAGCGCGTAGGGGAAGAAGCTTCGACCCTTCGACTGCTGGAAGGGCTACTGCCGGGGCGCAGATAACACTCCTGCGGCAGGGGTTGGTTCAGTGAAAGATGGCATCACGTGAGGCAGGGAAGGACTCGATGCACTCGGGGCTGTTACGGGATGGAACAAGGAAGACAGGGATGCCCACCCCCACTCAAGCGTCTTGCGAAGCCTCTCGGGTAAATTCTTCATAAAAGTAGCAACTGTTTTTAAAAATCGTGATTCTATTTTATATTCGTAGTACAGTAGAACCTCGATTATCCGGGGTAATCAGGGGGGCAGAGGTCGCACGGATAAATGAAAACCAGGGTTAATCGAGACACTTTATTAAATTAATTAAGTTCATAAACATGCATACATATGTGAGTAGAATGTCACGTTATCAGGGGTTGAAATATAATCAGTCTTCGTTTCTTGCAGTTTGAAATGATTTTCCCTACTTCATTTCTAATATTTCTCAAATTAATTACGTCCTGGAAGTCAAAATTTTATTGTTACCTGAGGGTCTCTAAGTCTATATGTTTCGAAGAACCTTCGCACAACTGTGGAAATTGTAGGAATTATTTGGATTTGTATACGATAATACATTTATGGTCGAAAAAACCGGAACAAACTACATACGACGACGATTAACTAATTAACTCTATAGTAGAAATTCTTTTTTTCGACGAAAGAGTAAGCACCGCGGTTAATCGCGAATACGGTTCATCGAGACACGGTTAATCGAGGTTCTACTGTATTTGTAAAAGGGAAATATAACGTGCTCTTGAAGCATATCTACATGGGGTGATAGGAGGTGAGAGGTAGGACTATCGTTAGTAGGTGGGTTTACCAACTTGGTCCACGTGGAGGTGTTAGTAGGACTAGTCAGTAATAGTGATACTACGAGTAGTACGAGGTGGATAGAATAAAGGGGGATTTCTTTTCAATCGTCAGAGCTATGTATGAAGAGGGACATTAAGGTGAAAAGCTACAAATCGTTTTCTGGCCACGGAATTGTACCACCCAGAGTGTTTACGTGACGCGCAAGAACGCTAGTCCCTGAGCCACGAGAGGGGCTTATTTTATTGCTCTAAGTAGAGACATGGTAAGAAGACATTTGAAGTCTTTACGTTGATTATATGTAATTGTATTGTATATATTGTATTTCATTTTAATTTTTCCCTTTTATGGCTTCAATAATAATAATAATAATAATAATAATAATAATACGGCTTATAAATAATAAGAGAATCGTTAAAAGTTTAAAAGCAAAGATTCGACAACCTACTCAAATTCGAAAATAGAATTGCAGTTAATCCATCTATTGAGAGTAAACGCACAACCCACTGCTATACTTAAGGAGCAATAGAAACGCGTGTAGGTTAAAAACCACGCTAAATATAATATATAATTAATATTTTTGTTCATACATTGCCCCGCTGAATTGAAAATAGGACTATGCACGAGCGAACAATGAAATCGAAGTGTTGATTGAAATGAGGTATCAGTTACAATTATTTTTTTCTCTTTCTTCATGTCTTAAAATGTTATCGTTATGAATATTTTCAGATGAATTCACGGAAGCATGAATGAAAATTAGATTGCTTTTATAATTGCTACGAAGTAAGGGCTAGTCAACATGAATATATTATAAAATTGAACTAACAATAATAACAACAACAACAAGAAAAAAGTACTATTAATGTTATCACCTCCTAATTTTTTCTACCTCCATATTCTAAATATGAGGCCGCATTAGAACAAAATAAGGGATGAGCTCCTACACGAAGCAGCGCATAATTTGCGAGATGCGTTGATACGGGTTGCGGAGGACGTATCCGCGCCCCTGAGGTACACTCGTACTGTCACATTATTTGCAGGATTCGAGAGGAAAAGGACATCGGGTTTCTTTGAGGTTCGACGATCTTGTCGTGGACGGTCGACACTACACGCTGTCCGAACTGCACGAGGCGAGCGAGCCCAGCCCTCGAGTGCAGCCTACCCACCCCCCACCCTCCTCCCACCGAGCGCTCGCCCGCAGCGCTGCGCCTTTCGGAGCATCACCCCTCTCCACACCCCCTGAACACCACAGCGGCGTCTGAAAGGACGCAAGCACCGGTCGCGACAGCGGCGCATGCATCTCCCGCCCGGCTTCCGTCACCAGCACCTTTCACCACGCCAGCACCCCCACCCCCCGACCGGCGGGAGACGAGGCGGAATGCGGGCGACCTTTGGCCCGGGAAACGGATGGCAGGTGCCGTCGGGAGGGGACGGCAGTCGAACAAGGGTAAGTCTTCAAACCGCTGGGAAGAAAGGCATGGGGTAATAAACATTTGCTTTTGGAATGTGGAAGGGTTCGCTAAGAAACTGCCTCGAGAAAGCTTTCGCAGTTTCCTGGAAAAATTCTCGGTGATTGGTGTCGCTGAAACGTGGAACAAAGTAGGAGACGACGTGTCAGTGAACTGATACAAAGCTTTTCGTAAATTTTTGATGAGAAAAGGTTCAAGAGGTCGACACCCTGGTGGTATCGTAACTCTTTGTAAAATTGAAGATAACTTTACGTTCCGCGAAATTACAGTAAATTTACAAAATGCAATTTGCTTGAAATTAGATTGTAGGAACTTTGAATTGATAATTGTAATATTGTATAGACATCCACAGGGATCGACGTACTACAATATTACATTTGACGATGAATTAGAAAATGTACTGGTCCAACTTAAAACTAGACATCCTTTTGTAGTACTGTTAATATTAGGGGATTTCAATTCAAGAATCGGAGAAGCAACATCTCTCCCTCAAATAATTGATTATTATGATGATGACATTGATGCAAACGTAAATGGTAGGCAAAGTAAGAATAAAGGATGTTCTAAATAAAAAAACCTGGTGTGCCACAGAGTTCTCAAGTTCATTATGGACTTTCGGGTTTCCCGTACTCCTAATCCTTTTATCTCTATTTCATTCTGTAGAGCGTTTACGACCAATATTATTCCTTCCACTGTGACCCTATCATGAATTCATGTTACGAGAACCAATTTGACGAAAAATTTAGTTTGGTACTAATGTGTCAATTTAATTGGGATCCGCATTATTTTCGAAGCCAGTAATAATATGTTTCAAATCTCAACAACAATTACTGATTTTTTCTCTATTTTTTACTTCAAAATATAAAAGAGAGCGAACATATTCTACCCTTTGCGTTGAATTAATGAGCGAGGGTAACATCTTTTGCCACTGTTCCAAAGCGTCCCGGGTGTTACCCGCCTCCTCCCTCGTATTCGCCATAACAATCGCCCAAAGTCGCACCATCCTCATCGCCAAGTCCTTCCCCTCTCGTAGCAGCAGCCTCCGGAAGATTAAAGTGGTGGCTGCCGCTACTTCTGCTCCTCGTTCCGGATAATCTCGAAAGTAGGCGGTCGGCGCGCAGCTGAAGTTCCCGGGAGTGAATTTAGAGACCCCCCCCCATCATGACACACAAGAGTCTTCCCAGCTCCCTCCGAACACGGGGAGAGAGGCAATTTAAACACTGGCGCCGATATTGTAAATTTCAAGGGTTACATCGCACAGCAATTCCAATAAAGAGTGAAAGGTTCTTTTTTTCAAGCTGGAAACCTCTACGTAGTAAAGGTGAGTGGAGAACATGGTACCCGAGCATATATTTCTTCCGTGTTCCCTACACGTGGGGAAGATACGTGATAACTTTCGGTCAGATGAAAATAGCAACGAGCCGGGAATCGAACCCGGGACTCCTGCTTCTTATACGCTCGGGTGTCAACCACTGCACCACGCGTTCGTCTTTGCACAACTGTACACTACATCCACAGAGACCTAACCCCCGAAGTTATCGTGGTAATTGTGGTTTTCATATGGTGATGGCAATAATGATGGTGTTGTCAGCACTGACTCGCCTGGAATGACTGCACTAGTAGCAACACGGTGATATTCAGGGTTAGGATATTTAGGGGCAAATTTTGTAGGGAAAAAGGAAGGAAAAAGATGCTAAAATAATGTAAGAAAGGGACAAGGAGGTGCTGTTTTTCTTAACATATTCAAGAAATCTTTCTTCTATTCTAGTATATTAAGATGCAAACAAGTGTATTAAATCTCCTCTCATTTTCTTCTGTTTCAATTACTATATAGAACTTCTTTTTAGAAGCCAAAAGAACAGAAGACGAGAAACAGTATTTTGCCTTACACTCAAATATTTTCTATTGTTGCAGATCTGCTTTTACTCACGCGTTTTCTGAAAGTTCATAGGTTAACTATTCCCATGTTCATTGCAAGCTGAGAAGTCAATAATTGAACGTTACTTAAATATATGATGAAACCATGAATGAATGGAATGAAACTTTTACGTCGTAACTCTTATGAGAAAAGCAACATTACAAGGGGAAAGAGATAATTGAAAATATTTTGGGAAAATGACATGTGATTTACTGAAAAATTGATCAAAGAATCTGTTTTTACTTTCTCATGTACGTATAAAGTATCATGTATATAGGAAGTTTTGAATCGTGAAAAAATTCGAAACCGAGATTTCGACGGAAATATTTATTTTGCCGACCCCTGATTCTAAAAAAAGTGTTTTTTTTGGCATAACGTCCGTCCGTCTGTGCGCAGCGATTCTGAGTAAATGGGTGAATATAATTAATTCATATTTCGTATTTACGGTATAATTTACTTGTTGCCGATGCACGTGCTCTATTTGTTTTAGTTTAAAACAAAGGGTATTTCACATGAAGGTCAAAGTACTCTTTCGAATGTTCTCAAAAACCACTCCAACGATTTTGCTCAAATTTTCTGTTCGTAAAGTACAATTAGTATGCATTACACCCGCATTAGCGGTATTTCACTTGAAAGTTTGGTATAGACGCAGTAAAATAATTTCTGTCTGCTACACTTACACATTAGTTTACTGTTTCAAGAAGTTTGATTAATATTTAGCCGTGTAAATGGACCAAGCAAACGTAGAATACACTTTTCATAAACTGAAAAGAAAGATATGATAATGATAAAATACATAGGAGGACAGCGAACGCAATGCAGATACGAAAATACATCTGTTTCTGTCTACACCGAAATTACATTTACATAACACTTTTACGATATTTATAACACTGATATGTCGCTATATGTATTAAAATAATATTCTTAATGTTTATTTTACTCTCAAATTTCAAATATAAGACAGTAATAAGTTCATCTAGCGACATTGAGCATGAATAGAGTACTGGAAGACGACCAAAATATAGAGAACCATGCCAGAAATGAACCTTCCACTATATAATATTTTCACTCTATGCTGCAGACAGAGAAACGTTTATGAGAAAGTGTGTGCAATGGTTTTAAGCCACTAATTATTTTTTCCATCAGGGAAGAACGTTTTCATATCAGGGAAGTTTTTCCACTCCTCTATATATGTAAACTGTTTTGTATGTTCTACACCTGTACATCAAGAGGCATTTTCGATCGCGAGTTGTGATAAGACTTGAGGTCTTTTGGTTTTTACCCATCGTTTTCATTGATCGAACCCTTCATTTACATACCTCATAAATAAATCCTGAGTGCGCTCCTGCTTTGGATCGCCAATTGACTCCTCTGACATTTTTAATTCACTTTGTTATTATGACCTGTTAATTCATCCTCTGACATTTTAACTAGTAAGTAAACTGATTCATTTAAAAGTGAACGCTCTGGAGGTTAATTATGTGTTCATTGATCTATTAAACGTATATTTCTTTAGAGTATTCTCGTATCTTACTCACATTTTACGAGCAAAAATTGCCACTTTAAATAGGTTATTCCGTAAACTTATGGAGGAATATCGTCATCGATATTATAAGATATATTTATTTACCGGTAAAATAATGGGCGAATAAAAATTGTTTTATTAAAATAAGAATTCTTTTATTAAAAATTTATTTGAAAAATTCTTATATTGGATAAATGCGAGCTAGTAAAATAATACTAAACGTTACAAAAATATATAACAATTTTTGTTTTTTAATATATTTTTAACAAAAATTTCATGGAACAACAAATTAAATTAAATGATCAAATTAGTTATTAAAAACAGTCTATNTTAATTTATTAAAATTTAATTGAAAATTATTTTTATAATATAAATCCGAGCGTAACTCGGTGCCCTGATATTGATTTTTGTACAAAATCTCCCACGTGAAATGCAGCAGCGGACCGGCGCCGTTCGTGTATGAACCAGCCTCCTTCACCGCAGAATAAGAGCACCAAAATAAAGTTCCTGATCCTATAAAGGATGCGCGGGAGTGTGTTTCTCCAAATATTAGGTTCTTGATTCCTTTTGCGAGTGTTTCCTGAGTCTGCGGTGACGTCGGCAACGTGTTTGCGAGTCGCTTTTGTTTCACTTCCTGTGTGTGTGGGAGAGCAAAGCGTTCGGCGCAGTCCTTTCATTTCGGGCGCGAGAGGTGTCTACTGACTGCCTTCATCTCGTAAAGCGCAGAACTCCCTCGTCGGCGCTGACTTCTGCTTCGTGTGAGAGGATCTGCACCGGAAGACGTCTTTTCCGCCCCCCAAAAAACGCCGACAACAAAAGAGCGGATGTTTGCACGCTTCGCAAATCCACACATATATCCAATCATTATCGAATTTTGTGATCCCAAGGATGTATAAATTCCGCTTTCCGACGACGGTCACTATGTTTTTGAAGACAAGCAATGAAAGGGAAAATTGTGTTTGTTTTACAATATGACGGCAGTGGATATAGTACTTTCACACACACAAAAAAACAACGTTAAATTATTAAAAATTAAAATGAAAGTTGCGAAATGAGTAAGGATTTAAAATGGCGGTAATTTTAAGAATGTGCTAATTCTACTACAATTGACGTCCATTATATAATCTAATTAAATCAATAATGAAACACTTGTGACCTTTTAACAATATACATTTTGTGATAAAAACTTCGAAAATGAGTGTTTCCTCCGTAAGTATTGCACCATCAATTATAATTCCAATTATTTCATTCAAATGGCCGGTGAGGTATGTTTTTCTAACGTTGATATCACAATAAGTACTCGTTACTCTGCTTATTTATGTCAATTTCAAATACAATAGTGATTTAATTCCACCTACCCCTGGAGTACTACCTTAACTTCCAAAAAGGTGCAAATATGAAATTTACAACAAATGAATACGATTTAATAACAATAAGAAATGAAGAAAGAAACGGTTATCGCTCACTCTATGCGATTCAATTTCTACTGTTCTCGATGATAAATCTTTTCACTCAATTCGAATAAACGAATCACGCTTTTTACCAACCAGAGTTATTACCAGCTGGTCCATAAAATATAAAAAAGGCTACCCCCTCACTCTGTCGCCACTTCTTCGTTCGCGGATGTCTTGATCCAGAGATGCTCCCTGATACATCACATTTCACTCCAGCACCCTTACCCTTTGCGGACGGAATGATTTACGTACTGGATTTTTTCTTATTACAAATTATTTTCTTACCGTACGAGTAAAAGAAAAAAAAATAGTTCAATTCTGGATTCTGCACAAAATTCTGAGAGAGATCTTACCCATCAATGACCTTTTCAAGCTATCGCTGTCCTTTTATTTTGCACGGAGATGGATACACTACTGTTGCCAACATCAATATAGATTGGAATCTCAGTTAATTCAACGAAATCTGTCGCCAAACTAAGAACTTCAGTCAAATTAGAGACCATTGTTCAATTACCTTGTTTCAATTTATATGTCATTAATGATTTGCAGTTATTAATACAACACAATTATAATTCATGAATTACTGTTATAATGACTGTGATGACTTTCGATCAGGAGAAGATGGTGACGAGCAGGGAATCGAACACGGGACTCCTGTTTTGATCGCAGGGGTGTTAGCCACTACACACCTGCGATCAAAGCAGGAGTCCCGGGTTCAATTCCCTGCTCGTCACCATATTCTCGTGACCGGAAGTTATCACATATACCCATCCTGGCCCGGGTTTTTCTCCGTTTTTCCTTCGGGTAGAGGCGGATTTATTATGCAGGTTTTCTAGGCTTTGTCTAGGGGCGTGTTTATTGTAACAATAAATCGTGAATTTAGTGGGATTTTTTTCAACTCTTATAATTTTTAAACACTATACTCAGAATAATCTATAGTTCAATAATAACTTGTACATGTAAATTTATTGCGTTAAATTACAAACATATTGACATTCTATTAGTATTACAACTCGCAGCTAACTTTTTATCTTATCTAGGAATTTTTGCTGACATTTTTGAATCCGTCTCTGCCTTAGGGCCCTTGATCGGAATTGATGGGATGGTCCCTTGCTCGCTTCCGGAGAGTAAATTAGTTTATTGTCCTCCACGTGATCATACGCAGTTTGTACGTTTTTTGACAATAAATTTATTATTATTATCATATCTTCTCCGCGCGTAGGGTACTCGGAGGGTATATTCGAATGTTATAATGACTATTTTCAATATATACAGAATAGGTAACGTTATGTAAAGTTTCATAAAGGATTAGGAGCTCGCCTGCATGCTCATGACATGCTCATACCTCATACTCATACCGTAAGTGTCTTCCGCATATCTTTTATATATATATTCCGTTCTCCTTCGCTTCCAGAGGGTGAAGGTGTCAACCCTCGTTTCGCAGACAGATCTCTTAGCCCTGACGTCATCATGGATCGCCGCACGTTCACATGCTATCCTTCCCACATTGAGAACACGATACAGCGCTAACTGACGCATAAACCCCAACGACTGCTGGGCAGTTGCAGTTAGCACGTGGTGTAGAGCGCTGCGTGGCTATGGGGCGTAAACGCGACCGCATTCACAATTCTCCCTCGCATTGCGACCGACTGCGGCTGAGTGGAGCTTATCATCCACCCTCGGGATACAAAACCTTACTGCACTCAAACCTAAGCTCGGATCATTAATGTAGACATAAACATTAATGTAAACAGAGAACATGTATGTTTTGGAACCTTTCCGAATTGGGTCCACACAAATGTAGCATCAAAGTTTGTCATGGCATCCGATGTTCTGTCCAACATTTGCTGAATTTCTACTTTTCATAACAAAAGATAAAATATCCTGGCCCGGGTTTTTCTCCGGTTTTCCTTCGGGTAGTGGCGGATTTTTCATGGGTGGGAATGTCATTAATACTTTTGTTTTATTAATCTCGAATTTGTACTCCATATAATTTATTCCATTCATTTTGGAATAATAAATGGATAACCGTACGTATTTATTAAATAATTTCTTTTATAAATATTGAAACCGCCACTGCCCTTGGGACCCTTGATCGGAATTGATGGTATGGTTCCTTGCTTGTTTCCGGAGAGTAACTTCGTTTATTATCCTCCACGTGATCATACGCAGTTTGCAACTGCTTTTTAGACAACAAAATATATATGACTGAAGCAAACCAATAAAACTTTTTAAAAATGAGCCCCAGCTTCTTTTTCAAAGCTAAGCTCTAAAAGTGATTGATACTTGCAGGGGACACGCGTATACTTTTTGATTCTGGTGCACAAATTCCTTATTAAATCGCCTTTGCGATCTAATGAACTCAGAATTAATAAAACATTAAATACACCCACGAAGATAGTCATAACATTCTTCTGTGCCTTTCTCGTCAGTATCTTGCAGCTACGATCTCCGTTTTAGTGTAGTCATGATCTACGACTGTTTGCTTATAAACATTCATGGTATATTCATAATAATAGTCCTAATGTGGCAGAATCTAACATTATATAGTTGAGGTTTTTCTGATTGTCTTATTATTATTATTATTAAAATTCACTATTAAACCTTGTTGATTCTGTGTGTCACAATTTAGGACAATCAAATTAATTCACCAATTACTTATCACTTCACCATCATTAGATTTTAAATAAGTAACACATCTTTCATTATTATATTGATTATTCAGCCAACGTTTCGAGATTAAATTTCATCTCTTCTTCAGGGTTAGACTATAATACTATAACAACAGAAATGGTAGTTTCTCATATAGGAGTACACATAAGATTTACATTATAATTCAAGTCACTATTGGTGGAATTGGTGAATGAAATTAATTGTCTGAAAATTGAGGTATATGACAAACTACCATTTCTGTTGTTATAGTATTATAGTCTAGCCCTGAAGAAGAGAAGAAATTTAATTTTGTGACTTAAAATATTCATAATAAACAAACCATTAATTTTTTGTACGTAAACTTTAAGTTAACATAGTTAATAATTAGAAATATCTTTTATCTGCATTATTATATGTATATATGGACGACAAATGGATGATCATTTGACTAGCATCTGAAGCAACCATTCGAACGCAGTTTTGTTTAGGCGTACTTTGCTCAGCAATTTCGACAATCCTTAAAAATTGCCCTTTAAAATTTTAGATCAATTCATCAAGAACTGTTTTTATTTCTGATTTTGGGACACTTCAATCAGTAAAGTGTAGCATTGACACTGTGGACATGACACGGTCCAATTGATCAAATAACAGTTTATTCTTATGTATACGACTTCTCCGTATAACTTTTGAAGTCGTGTCGAGTTTTGGGGATGTTCGTGGCTCTCTGGTGAGAATTCTATTATTGAGTGTAGTCCATCAAAATTATCGCAGATTCGAGTTATTCCTATATTTTGTGGCGTTGGAATCCATTTTACCACAACGTAATTCGGTTTGCGACCACCATCCGAGGACGACGCCACAGTCACCTTCGAATTGTGGCCACTATTCTCTCGCAATTTTCCTTCAAAATGCGGAGGTCATTTCAGGATGATCATGTATGTAGTGTATGAACATGTGGTTTGCATATAATCCTCACCATTCATATGGTTCTGACAACAATGGACATATTGGTACTCTTAGCCAGCTAACAATGAGGAAATGATGGAGAACGGTTCGTTCCTTGGGGTGAACGAAATGTAGAATTACTATAGTTTAAATAAGACGAAGTATCATAATGGACGCTGTGAGTCACGCGTTTGCAATCTAGTCNCACGTGATTGCAATTCGGCTCCTATGGATGGTCATCGTCGTCGGCAAAGCGCTCTTCGAAGGTCGTTAGAACCCTAACCCTATTTATATCTATGGCCTTGTCCCTCACCTGTCGTGCGCGCTGTCTTCGAGACACGTGATCACCAGCTCGAAGGTGTGCAAACGCGCCTTGGGCAGCGTGGTGCGCACATAGCCCGCCAGGCGCGCCACCTCCGCCGCCGTGAACTCGTGACCCAAGAGAGAAGAGACGCGCACCAGACGGACGCTGTCGTTGGCAGCCAGCGCCGCGAAGAAGCCGTCGAGCAGAGCTTCGCAGTCGGCGCCTTTGTCGAACTGGAAGACCAGCTCCAGCGCCTCCAGAGTGCATGCTTCGCTGCGCAGCACGTGCGCCCAGCCGTCCAGCTCCAGAGGCGCAGTGTGCACCAGCGGAATGGGGACCTAAGCATTTTTACATCACACTAAAATAGTCAAATGCTTTGGATGCTTTCCATTGGAAGTGGAACCGAAGCACTCTCATATGAAGGTAGCCTCGTTTACTTTCCAAGTACACAGTATGTCTAAGGAAACAATAGTCATCGGTCGATAAACAATTCGGGATCTCTTCAGATCTATACGAATTGCTTCCAGAACAGTCTATTTTCGAATTTTTGCGATGATGTCCAATGCCGTGTGGGCGTGTGTGTGTGTGTGAAGAATTTTGTTTATCCGATAACTCACGAATAAATTCATGCATTCAAACCAATGTAGAGACTTGACTTGGAATGCTCTGGGAATAGAAGCCTATTTCTGGACACCTCATTCAGATTTCATTTACACACCGCGTTTCACTTCCAGTTTCTTAAAAATCAACATTTTGAAAAAATAAATATAAACGTGTTAGTTGTACATTAAACTCTGCGTAAAGATCGCTAAACAGCATTTCCGTGCGCCGCACCGTTCTCGAGATACGGCGGCGAAAAGTTATTGAGATCCGCTTACGAAGCTGATGCAAAGAGTTAAGGGCGGAAGATAATTCCTGCAATCTGTAGTAGAATGAGCGGATATAAAGTTAAGCAGAAAACCCTTTATTGTTGTGAGGATAAATATTTTTATATGTTTCGAAAAAACAACAAGACACACGATTGAAACGATCATGCAGGTAGAGTATCCAAAGAGTATGAAGCGGACAATCACCTGTTGCGTACAGGTGTGTCTTCGCGCCTGCGCAGTATGATCAAAATCGAGGTTGCCGCTTAAAAGATATGTTATTTATATTAGTTTCCCTCGGCACCGACAGAGGTAAGGGACAGCGCTGCTCCCGTCACGAATAGTTGAAAAGATTAAGTTCCCAGTTCCACTGTCAGAGAGCGCCACTGAAACAACGAATAACTATTGCATTATTGATCTAACCAATAAAAAGTCATCTTGACAGTGAAACACTGTTTTTATAGCATCCAATCAGATATTTATCTCAACAATAAACTGTATTTTTTATTGATTCTTCTTCAATCTTGCTATGTTGTATTGTGTTGGATCGTGTCGACACAAAGCGTGTGTTGGAGTTTTATGTTTGTGTACATTATACATATTGATATATTGGGAAGTATTCCATACTCGAGATTTTTTAGAGATGCAACCTGTTAAACATTTCTGTGTAACGCATATCATCCGAAGTATTCAGAAATTTAACAAAATTTTTAGAAACAGTTATTCACTGAAATCGTATCTTACAATACACAGGACCGTAAACAATTCTTACCCAACCCTTGCGAATGGAAATTCACTTGTTATTCGTGATGGTTCTATGCTTTTTCACAACGCAATACGGGATACAAGATAAGATCGGGAGATTCATTTTTTAATGGTTAATGTAAAATTGTTGTAGTAATACAAGAAATCTTAATTAATACAAATAAGTCAAGGCCAGATTATAAGGGTTGTACGGCTACAGAAAAATATTATACAAACAATAATAATTTTCAATTACCAATTCTTTGCAATATTTCCACCCGCATAGTGGGTTTTCGTCAGGTAACTATCGACACAAAATTTCGGTTACTGTCTAAAATGCCAGAAATTGTTGGATGTTTTTTTGTTAATTTAAAATCTGCAATGCCTTTGATAAATATATATTAAAATATCATGTTACATTTTTTGTTTTATTCATGCCATTTTTGTATTTGTACTTATTTGTACGCCTCAAATCCGCGTTAGATGTAAAATAAGTACAATCGAAGATTGACATGAACTGAAGGTCATAAGCAAGTAAAGTTAATTCAATTTATTTACTATGTAAAATTAACTTAATTTAATGTTTCTTTTATAACCATCAATTACAGGTATCTGATTGTAAAAAAAGTTCAGTTGTATTTGTAGGTGTAATCTTAATTGGTAACTTATAAATTTGTAACTTTTAAGCGGCTATTTTACTAATTTTGAGTTTATTTCATTATTAAGAAAAAATATTCTACTCGATGTTATTTTGTAATTCCAGACGTCGCAGAGTGCGACTGTTTCTCGAAGGGACTGAGTTCGACTCTGACAGTGTTCTCATAAAATACGTGTTTTGTGTCTGAGTTAGCCGCAAATACTGGCAATTGCGGCTAACGTACATTCCAATTTATATCTTGTTTGTTGTACATATTTCTTGAAAGGATAAATTCGTAAATTCATTTTTGTACGTGCGCCCGTTATACTCTTTACCTTGGAGCCCGACCACGCTGCGCCGGTGCCCAACCCCACCCAGTTGTTGGAGGAGGCGCCGATGAGTCTGCACACGGCCGCCACGTTGGCCTCCGAGGGCCCGGCCGCCTGCAGCAGCGTGAAGAGCGTCCGCGTGTGAAAGTCGAGAGGACACAGCTGGTTGAAGACGAGATGTCCTTTGCGCCCCAACAGCCCCATGAGGAAGCGCAGGACGAGGACGGAGCTGGGATCCACAGTGGCTCCGCTGCCACCACCTCCTCCTCCGCCCGCACCAGACGCTCCGAATCTGAAGACAGAGACATCCTCATGATTGGTTGAATGAAGTGTAAGGAAACAAATAATACGTAGGTAAGTCGATAAACGCAAGTCGCAAAACTGAATAGAGACAATAATCATCAAAGTAACTTCCTGATCTTTATTTCTCTTTTCGACATAATCACCCTCTGTACATTCACATTTTCATCTCATCTCTTTACAAGTCCTCGAAAAACGGTGGCAAAGAAGTCTATTGGTTGCTGTCGCAGCCAACAAGTAACCTCTTGGATTACATGATTAGTTTTAAAATGATTTCGATCGTCATACACAGGTCATTATGATGATTTCTTCCATACGCTGCACTGTGACTGCAGTTGACACCTCCGCAGGACGACCAGGACGCTCCCCACTTCCCTTCTGGATCCGATTGAACACAGCTTTCTTTGGGAAACAGTTGTCCCCATACACAGTATGAATTTCGTGCTGCACGTCTTCTATAGACAGTCCTTGGACCCACAAAAGACGCACAACTGCACGCAGTTCTTCTTGCGTAAACACTCAGGCAACACAACCGCCGTCAAGCACGGGTTGCCTCTGACTGACTGCATGCCCACGATATGTCACGCAGTCTGACGACAAGCAAACATATGCTGCCCTCTGCTGCCAAAAAAAAACGCGCTCGTAATTTAAAACGGTATAAGGGAAACTGACGTATGCGACTTGTGTATTGACATGCCCTCGTATTTATCAAGACATGAAATAATGAAAATTATATAATTCAACTCTCTTCCTTGTTGAGCACGTTGATAAGGTCAATGATGAGTTTAACTCAGTTTACCCGTAATATCGCTAATTCACACTGGGTTATGAAATTGTGACGCGTGTTTGACGAGGTCGGTTCATCTCAACTTTCGCACATCGGAAAACGAGAGGTCGCTCGCTAAAACGTCAAGCTGGATTAGACACTTGTCTCGGAAGAGGTGTTTTCAAACTTGTAACAATTTGGCGACCAGCGTCGTCTCAAGAAATACTATTTCTACCTGTACTGGCCACCTTGAACAGATTACCATAATGGCATGTTCGGAAATATTCGTAACAGCATCCGAAGTCGTCTCCGCCAGAGGACGCATCCAGCACATTCCTGTTAT